>QEPC01006853.1:424771-482105 GCA_003113815.1 Sphenodon punctatus
TCCCCCGTGTTAAGCGGGGGGCCACGATGGAGCGGGCATTCTCGGTGGTAGGGCCGCGGCTGTGGAACTCCCTTCCGGAGGAAGCTCGCCTGGCCCCAAGCCTTTTGACATTTCGGCGAAACTGTAAGACCTGGCTGTTTGCCCAGGCCTTTGGGAGGGAGGGAGGGGGGGGTGATTTTTAATCCCCCACCTTTATATTTACCCATGATTATATGTTGCCCTGTTTTATATGTTTTATATTTGTATTTTATAGATTTTAAATTGTTTTTATTGTTGTAAACCGCCCCGAGCTGCATTGCAGGATGGGGCGGTATAGAAATCTATTTAAATAAAATAAATAAATAAATAAAACATTCTATGATTCTGTTATATTGTTGGTTATTTTAATGCTTTCTGACATCTCACCTACAGGAAAGTGCTTTTTGGTCCCAGTACTTGTTGAGCTGTAGTAGTTATGTATCTTGCTTGTCTATATCACACTCTTCTAGGATTTCCTTCCTTCCGTTTTATATCCCGTTCTTCCATTAGGGCTAAGGTTGGCTTCAACATCTAAAAACATCGAAACAAAACCCCCTTAACATCCCCCAAAAGCCTATCCCTTACCTGCCAAACGCCTGGCCAGAAAGGTCTTGCATCGCTTCTCGAAGATGAGCATTCTCGGGCTTGGATGACCCTCCAAGGGGACAGAGCTGAAATGGGTAGAGGGTATCTTATTCTTGGGGTATTACTTGCTTTTTTGGGGTAACCCTTCAAACACCCCAATAATGATCTGTGTCCGAAATGGGTACTCGCATCTCTTTCCCTCCTGGTATTCTATTTTAGGTTTTTGAGAGGGGTTTGTCATTTCAGTATTTGTTACCTCACTTTCCGTAATTGTGCCCCAAAGTGGTAATAGTGTCAAAAAGATGTAATTGAAATACCAAATTGATTGGAATACTGAAATAACTGGGGAGGAAAAAAAAAAGACACTGTAAAAATGTTTCCAACAATACACCACAGAACATAAATGGACATCAGCTGTTATTAACTGTCATTTTTGGGTCAGGTAGGGTATATATTCACCTGGTTTTTTTGGGCACTCATTTCATCCTTAATTTACCTCTGCTTTTCCTATTGGACTTTGTCAGAGGCTTTTTTTAGTAGGCCTTGAAACACAGCTAGGCCTCTCTTAGCATATCCTGAGCTCTTCCACATAGCGTGAGTAAGGTAAATATTGTTTCTGAGGTACCTGAACGTGGTAGGGAGCCAAACTGACTTCTGCTTGTCCATGAACCCATATGCTTTTTTAATACTTGCTGTTGACAGGCCTAGGAGCACTTTGAGAGTACGGCTCATTAGATTTATAGGCCTGAACTCTCTGCAGACTCTGGTGTTTGGGACTTGAGGCAAGGGGATAGAAGTGTACTGTATGGGATATTCCGGTGGTATATTTTGCGAGTATACTTTCCAGTTGATCATGAGGTGCTGTTGCTATGGCTGCAGGACCTGGCAGGGGTGCATGGGACTGCTCTTGAGTGGTTCCGTTCATTCCTGTAGGAGGTCCCAGCGGGTGGTGATGGAAGATTACTCATCCTCCCCTTGGGACTTCCTCTGTCTGCGGTGTCCTGCAGGGTTCCATTTTGTCTCCCCTCTTGCTCAATGTTCTATCAGACGCTGCTGGGCAAGATCATTCAGAGGTTTACAGCGAAGTGCCATCAATATGCTGATGGACACCCAGCTTTACCTCTCTTTTTCATCCAACCCAGCTCCTGCAGTCTTGGTGCTCACCCAGTGCCTGGCTGCTGTCAGGAACTGGATGAAGGTGAGCCCATTGAAGCTGAATCCAGACTGAAGAGATGATGGTTGGCCGACCCTGTGACTTGGAGGGGTGTGACCCTTCTCATTGAAGGGGTCTGGCCCCTAGCTAGTTCTCCTGGTGTGCAGCCTTGGAATGCTTCTGGACCCACCCACCCCCTGCACCTGGAACATCCAGTTGCGATGGCGGCCAGGAACACATTTCACCAACTCCATCTGGTGAGGAGACTGCATCCTCTTTCTTTCCGATTCAGATCTGGCCACTGTCGTCCATACCTTCATCACCTCGGGGCTAGATTACTGCAATGCGCTCTATGTGGGGCTGCCCTTGATGACCGTTCGGAAGTTGCGGCTGGTACAGAACACAGAGGCCCAGTTCATTTCGGGGGTGGCTTGCCATGAGCACGTTGCACTGTGCTTTGCAGTCTGCACTGGCTCCCTACAGCCTTCTGGGCACAATTCCAAAGTGTTGGTTTTGACCTTTAAAAGCCCTCAACTGCCTGAACTCCACATATCTGAAAGACTGCCTTTCCTACCATGCTCTTACTGCGACCCCTGCGGTCAGCTGGGAGCCTTCCGTGGGGACCACCTGCCAATCTTGTTCATATGGACACGGGCCTTCAGAGTGGTGTTCTCGGTGGCTGTCCCAGTATTTTGGGACTCCCTTCCCCCGGAGGTTCGTCAGAGTCCAAGCCTGAGCATGTTCTTGAAGGGGTGTAAAACCTTTCTCTTTGGCAAAGACGGGGATGGGGATTGGTGGTGGGGGGCTCGGGTGTGTGCGCGCGTGATTTTTACTGTATTGTGTGTGTGTGTGTGTGTGTGTGTGTGTGTGTGTGTGTGTGTGTGAATGCTGTAAGCTGCCCTGAGCCTTAGAATTCAAATAAATGACGTATGCTTGATTTTAGAAGCTGTAGCGGAAATGTGTTTGCAACCCATTAGGGATGGCCAAGAGCAGGGGTGTAGCTCTCACAAGCACAGCCACACCGGGGCCCATGAGCCGAGGGTGTGTGTGTGTGTGTGTCTTGTCTCGCACACATAGAATGTGTATGCACACTGGAGTGCCCCAGCGTAGGGCCCATTCCACCTTCCACACCAGGGTCCGTTCTGACCTAGCTACAGCCCTGGCCAAGAGTCTTGAGTAGAGACTAGTCCCCAGATTGGGGAGGGAGGACCTACCTCTACGTGGGAGAGCGGGACCAGCAGCACAAGGTAGGTGTCTCCAGGTTAGGAGAGCTCTTCCACTGCAGTGGAGAAGTCTTTCTCTAAAGGTCCGTGCTTCTCGCCAACTAGGGTGGCCATGGTCCTGTTCTATACAGGACAGCCCTGTTTCTTGAAGGATTTGTCCGTTGTCCTTTTATTTTCAAAGTTTTGCCCTGTATTTTCCACACGCTGCTGGTGCTGCCACTTCCACATGCCGCCCCCCTCCAGATCTCATGACATCCGGGCAGGAACAGCGACATTGGCAGCATGTGAACTCGGAGGTGAGCTAGCAGTCCCAGCACAGGGATCAGGGGTGGGGAGTGGGAGGAGAGTGCTAGGGTTCCCGTAGCATCTGGATTTTCCAGGACAAGATCACTTGTTTGATCTATCCAACCCTATCCGGGTGGATTTTTTAAAATCTGCACCCATGACCAGGATTTTACCAGTCCCGCTGCACCCCCGACCCCACCCCTCATCCAGCGCTTGTGGCTCAGCCCTGGCTGGGGGAAGGAGCCAGCTGCACACTTCCTCCCCCCAAGTCCTGTAATCTTGGGATGCGTCAGTGGCTACCCTAGCTCCACTCTTGATACCGGCTGCTGAGGTGCCCTAGAGATGGGGGACAGTGGGGAGAGTCCTGGTCTGGAGCGCTGGAGCCAGCAGGGAAGGGGGCCAGGTAGATGAAGGGTGGCCAAGAAGTAGCTCATGATTCACCAGTAGACGCTGGTGTGGGGAGGGAGACGAGCCTCTCGGAGATGGGGAAGAGGGGGACTGGCACCCCAGTGAGTATCTCTGGGGAGGAGATGGGCTACAAAAGCTCCTCCAGTATGGGGGGGGAGCTTTCTAAGGGGGGTGCTCCTCTCTACTCCTGAGACCGGTTGCTGAGGTGTCCTAGGGCTAGAAGCCAGAGGAAGGGCTCCTCGCCTGGAGTGTCTTAGCAAGTAGGAGGGGTCATGGTAGATCAGTGTTTGAGGGCTGAGGCCTTCATCCAGTAGACTGCATGGCATACGCCCTAAATCTGACCACCCCTCTGGTTCCTAATAGAAAAATTGGGATGGAAAACCAAAAAATCAGGACCAGAAGTCGATATTACGAGACAGGATGTTGACATTCCAGGACATCGGGTATCTAAATCGAGGGTTAATATTGGATACTGATTACTACCCAAAATTTGCAAGTCGATTCAGGTCCCAGAAATTTGATGGGAGTACCCATTTTTTCAGGTAGTCAGCTCAGCTCTCACCACCCCTAATGTAAATTCTTTATTACTTTCTCAACAATTACTTTACCATTTCTCATCTTGGGACTCCAGGGTTGCCATCTCGCCAGGTTTTGACTGAGTCTCTGGGCTCCAGGGGAAGCCCCTATGTCTCTCGGTTGGCGGGACAGTCATGGCTGCGCTGGAGAATCTGGGCTGCAGGGGGTGGTTATGTCAGAAAGGGGGTGGGTCATAGGGACTTTTTCCACAAAATGAGGTGCCCATATTAGCTCTTCCCAATCTCTTGGTTTGCCTCGGACCTGGGGAGCGTAGCAGCAAGGGAGAGGCTGGAGGGTGGCCTATAGGGCCTGCCTGGAGGCCTGTACATGGGAGCATGGACTGTAGGGGTGGGAATATCGGTATCGGATAAATCCGATACACCCAATAATCAGGTGTATTGGATTAATCCGATATTTACTGGTATCGGCATACCGGATTTTTAACACTGGCCGCTTTACTGGGTTTTTTACGTTGTGGCCATTGAAGTGAATGACCGCAATGTAAAAAAACCGGTAAAGCGGCCAATGTTAAAAATCCGGTATGCCGATACCGGTAAATCCAATATTCTCCCCAGTGTCCCAACCCTATTGGACAGGTCCCTCCCGAATATACCAGAAGCACACCAGTGCCCTTCTGGTTCATTTGGAAGGGACCTGCACATGCTTCAGGAGCTGGGCTAGGCCTCTGGGCCCTGCAGCCTACCCCCTAACTCCTTGCTTAGCCTCCCTGCTGCTGCAACTCCTCTGACCCCAGCCACCCTGGGAACTGATGCTCTGTCTCCTCTGCTTCCAGCCACCTGCCCCTCTGCCCTCAGGATGCAGGTAAGCCAGAGGGGGGCACCCTGACTTATCTGCATCCTGAGGGGATGTGATATTTTCAAACTTCTGGAGGAAAAGAGCTCTATGGTTTGGAGGAATGTGAGGGGAAAGAGGATTTGCTGGAGCCATGGTTTGAGAGGTATGGCGGCGGCGGCGGGGGGTGGGCGGGGTGGTGGTGCTATATAAAAAATAAAGATGATGATTATTAAAGATTATCATCTATGGTACAGATCCATGACCTGGACCCTCACTTTCCTTTTCCCATCCTGAGTTTATTAGGGAGTTGTTGTTTACCCTCTCAAATAGTACTAGAACTAAGGGACACTCCATGAAACTAAATGGTGTCATGGTGGGGGAATGATTGGGAAGAGGAGGGGGAAGGGGAAAGGGGGGAAATACGGGGGGAGGACAGACACCACGTACGACCAAGGGGGGGGGAGGGCGCCCTCCTCTCTATGACATCAAGGCCTTTCGAGGTATAACGGTCCCTCAGGGTATTGGGTGGGCGTTCCCTCACAGATGGAAGGCAACCCAAATCATCACCGGGACTAGGAGAGGAGGGATATTGCCCCAAGGGGGGGGCAGGGAATACAATGGGTACAGCACTCGCTCGGGGGTATTCCGGGGCCCAAGACACCGTGGCTCTAGTAACGTGGGGGGGGGAGGAAGGGGAGACGGTCCGGGGATGGGGAAAGGGTTCGGGAAGTGGGAAGGGGTGCGCCTCAAGGGGTAGGTCTCTCTCACAGGGATGGAAACGTGCAAGGTAAGGAGGTAATTGCAAAGGGGAACCCACACACCTGATCCACTTCAAGCTCGCAGCAACCAGGGGACACAAACTAGACCTCACGCACACACTCACTTGCTCCACAGAGTCATTCCAGGAAGGGGGAAACACGGGGACTCACTCACTCCACAACCTCTCAATGTTAGGACAAGAAACAGGAAGTACACCAGGTATACCAGGGCCAGCCTCTCAAATGTGATTACCAGCGGCGGCTTTCAGCCCCGCCGGTACCTTATGTAGTTTGGCCTTCAGCCTACCCAGGGCGGAGCCCCCTCCCCAACGCCCAACCCTGCATCGCGCTGGATGTGCTGTGTGTGTGGGCGGGGCCTGGGCCTTTCCCCGGCTAGAATGGAAACCACGCCCCTTCCTGCGGCATTTCTGGCCTTCCCTAGCTTTCCTGGCATCACGCCGTTGCCTAGCACCAGAGCGCGACCGGCCCAGCAGTGTCAGGGCGGCGAGAGCCCTGACAAATGGCAGCAGACTTAACAAAAATAAAATAAAGTGTGTGTGTGTGTGTATATATATATATATATATATATATATATATATATATATATATATATATATATATATATAATATATATATATACACACACATATTTTCATGCAACCGACAATTAACTTGTGGAACTTATTAGCAGAAGATGTGGTCAAAGCCAGTAGCGTTATTGGGTTTTAAAAAGGATTGGATACGTTTTTGGAGAATAGTAGATCCATTAATGACTATTAGTCAAGTAGACTGGGGGATGTAACCTTTGATTGTTGGGAGCTGGGAGTGAACAACAGGGAATGGATTGTCCCATAGTGACCTGTTGGGTATTTCTTCCAAGCAACTGAGTTTGACCACTGTCAGAGACAGATGGACCATTGGTCTGACCAGCATAGCCTGACTATGTTCTTACATATTCACATACCCAGTTGTTCAATTATTTGGATATTTGGTAATGCCATTTTGGCTGCTGCTCACATGCAAAAGCACTAATCGTATTGAAACAATTGAGTAACTGAATATGCAAATAAATCAAACCAAAATATCCCAAATGGATATCTGAAGATGGAACTGAACAGTGGTTCTTTTTCACTTTGGTGGGAACAGTTTGAATCAGGTGGATTTGATAAATATTTCAAAGAGTTATTTCAGGTTATCTTGGGCTAGTTGGTATTTTGTTTTGGGGTATTTGGGATCATTTTGGATTCTTTGGTATTTTGTTTTGGATTTTTTTTGGTCACGCTGTTAGTGGTGTCATAACAGTAGTGACTGAAATGCAATACCAAAGTAGTGGAAATAGAAAACAAAATGTTACTTACATCATAGTAACCTAAATTAATTAATTTTTAAAAAAGGAAATCTTTGAAATAGCAGATTTACAAATTTCATTTTTGTGCACAAATATAATTCAGATACTCAAGAGGGTTATCAAAATGCAAATTAGGTTTGCAAACGTAGAATTGGCTATTTGCGGGAAGAAGAGGCCTAGTGAGGAGAAGACCAGTCCCTCTTTTCCCACATCTATAGTCTGGAATTGACATGTACGACTGGCTACACGTCTACCAAAATCCAGGTCTAGGTCGCCACATTTTTCTGGATCTGTAGACCAGGGTTTATCAGCTAACCTTTCCCAGACAAGCAGGGAAATACAAGGGGCTACCATTACATGAGAAGCAGACAGGGAGCTTTAATGAGATGCTCAGGCAAGTGCAAGTTGAGACAGAAAGAGAGACAGAATTGAAATGTTGTTCTCCGGGAGGAAAGTTCATTTCTCGACTGGTGAGTTTATCACCTCCTCATCACTCATGGAGGTGGAGGAAGGAAATGGCAGGTGGGGAGAGAGGAAAGAGGGCGGTCTCAGACCAGGGAGGCAGTTTCTGTGGGTCACATCTTCCTGATGTGAATGATTTATTTGTCTTCTGGGGAACATCGAAACTTCCAAGTCAGAATGAATGGAATAAAAACACTTTCCAGGTGTTCCAAAGTGCAAAAAGACCATAAATCAGGGAAAGCGTCTAAGGAGGAAGCTGAAAGGCAGGTATGGGGTGGCGGAGGAGGTAATGCACAAAGGAGCAGGTTCAGTTTGATTTCTCCTCCCCCAATGGTGAAGTCAGCAAAGAAAGCACAATTAGAAAGACCAGGCTGGTCTCTCTTCCCAAAATATGGCAAGGCCAATTCTGACACTCGAGCAGTGATTCCCAAAGTTTTGGGGCTTGTATGGCCCCATTTCGAGACTTAAATAGAAGGGACCTGTGGTCAGTCATTGCCTTTCTCCCATTGGTGACAATGGGGAAAATACGGTGAATATGAGTCCCTGCCTACGACCCTAGACAGCAACAAAAACCTGCAAAGTATTCCAACCGAAATCGTGGACCTGATTAAAAAAACACTTACTTTGGACTAGAATGGAAATGATTACCCGCAAAAACGAGGTTACCCATTGAAACTTTGGTTCTCAGCCTGGCCTAGTAACATTCAGGGTTGGCCAGGGGCACCCTCCTGCGAGTACCAACTGCCCGCGAGTTTTGTGCAAAATAAGCGTATAGAGAGGTGTTCTTGGTGGCCGCTGCACAATTATGGAACTCCTTCCCCTTGGAGAATCTGCCTAAGCCTGAACCTGCTTATCTTTTAGGAAAAGATGTAAGACCTTCTTGTTTGGCCAGGCGTTTGCAGGGCTGGGATTGGGTGGAGGGGTTAGGGAGAGGGCTGGAGAGTAGGCGGGTTTAGAAGTTTTTTAACTGTTTTTGTTTGTTTATATTTGTTTATACATGTTTTTATGTTCTTATATTTATATATATATAGCTCTTTGTGAACCACCCTGAGCCTTTGTGGGAAGGCCGGGATAAAAAATTGAATAAATAAATAACATTGGGTACTCGTCGGTACACAATGAGTCCCTGGCAGGCTGCCTGATGTACTGATTTACCACCCTAATTTTCCAAATTCTGGTACTGATTTTTTACCATTTTACCAATTGGTAAGTGGGTAACTCAGTAACTCGATAATGGCAATGCCCAGTATTTTCAGGTAATCAGGTGACTAATTTGGTACTTGGGTACCAATCAGGCACCTGATAGAGCGTTGACCATGTACCCCGATTACCCCCCGAATAGGGAAGTATCACTTCCCATTGACCAACTGCCAATTGGAAAATAGCGAAAAACAGGACAGAAATTTGAGAAATCAGGATGGGAAAACTCAAAAGAATCCGTACTGGAAGTTGTTATTCTGGGACTACGTCAGAAAATTGGGGCGTCTGGTAACCCATTGGGCATGGATCAGGTACTGATTAGTAGGCACCCAAAGGGTGGGTTGGGTCGAGTCCTGGAAATCTGATTGGTTTACCCTTTTTTTGCAGAGACTTCAGGTCAAATCGTGGCCCATATATACTTAATTGACACTCTGACACAGGCTGGCTCAGGGGAGAGATTGGCTGTTAGGGATGGGCGAACACGGTTCGGAAGTTCGGAGTTCAGACCGAACTTGGTCTGTTCGGTCGACCGAACCGAACTTCCGAACCGAACTCGAATTTCAAACCGAACCGAATGTCCGAACTCCATTCTGTTCGCCCATCCCTAGTGGCAACACACATCAAAAAACCTGGTTTTGAATGGCCAAACTTGGTTCGGAAGTTCGGAATTCGACCGAACTTGGACTATTCGGTCGACCGAACTGAACTTCCGAACCGAACTCGAATTTCAAACCAAACCGAATTTCTGAACTCCGTTCTGTTCGCCCATCCCTATTGGCTGTTTTTAATTGGACACTGTGAAGGGAGAGGGGGGCGGGTCCGTGTGCACTCTGTGGAGCGCACACGCACTTCCGGTGGGTGGGTGGAGGATTTAGACAGCAGAGGAGGGGTGTGTGCCCCCGTCCACTCACTGACCACACATGCCCCCGCACGGAGCAACTGGTTGCTCCGTGAAGGGAGATGGGTGGAGGTGCATGGGTTGCAGGAGCACAGGCCCACCTACTGCCACTTTTAAATGAATGGTACCACACATGTCCACTGGGTGGACTTGCGTGCTACCGTCTTGTCTTAAAAACGGCCATTGTCAGAAGGCAGGAAAGTATTGCTAACCATCTCTTTGTCCGAACAAGGCATGGCCCAAACCAATGACGGGAAGTTAATGTGGGACACCGAAAGCAATTCTAACCAATGGCCATGGGGAAGGGATAGAGTCCCCGTTGCTTGCAGCCTGTGCATCATAATTAAACACCTTCCTGAAAGGGATGTTTAAGCCAGTCGAGATGGTGAGGTTGCAGTAGTTATAATGGGAGAAAATTCTCCTTGCTCTGCCTTATTCTTCAGGGTTCCCTTCTGACTAAGCAAAGCAAATGCCAACAGCAAATCAAGAGGCACCGTATAGAAGGATGATGTCTGGAACTATCGGAAGGTAGGGAGGAGAAATGGTAACGGACAAATTATTATTAATTATTAATTGGAATAAATAATAATTTACATCCTGGCCTATCCCTGAAGGTATGGGGCAGATTACAATGATAAAACAACACATTAAAACAAAGCACAAATTAAATCACGTTTATAATGCATCAAACCCCTGCCCCCAACCCTCCACCGTCACCTATACTCCGGTGTCCTACTTGGGGATCCCTTCCAAATCCCATATCCCTCCCACTCACTGTGGCTATGTTTGTCCTCAAACCTGTCTCCCTCTCTACTTGTCCCAAAATCCGATTAAATAACCCCCAATACAACTGTAAAATCCCCACCTCCTCACCTTCTTTTAAACCACTCCTTTGCCTCTCACCTGAGTCCCCCCCTCCCATGTCTATTCCCCCTGCTTAATGGAGGATTTGGCATTAGGGTTGCTACCTCCTGTGCTTTGACCCTGAGATACCCATAGATCAAAATGGGAGTCTTGAGGTCAAAGTGTAAAAGTGGCAACCCTACTTGATACTCTCATCCAGCCCCATCTCTATTCCCCCACCCCACCACCACCATTCACCTCTCAAGGAAGTCCCCTTACTCAACCCACACATTTCCCCCATGCTCACCCCCCACACCCTCGAAAATCTCTTTGCACATAATGGTTTGGCTACCAGAGATTGTGGCAAAGCAGTCAGGTTTGCTGTCATATGCTGGGTCCAAGAGTTTGACTAAAATAACAGTGGTCATATTAAACAAAATCCTAATCCAAGGGCGGCTCTCAGCAACGATATAATATTTTGCTTTCAGAGTGGGGTAAAAATAACATCTAATCATTTAATACAATTCACTCAAATAAACTCGCTTTCAAGGTAACGATTTCCATATGGAAGGGGTTTGCAAAGATCCATGTCACATGATAGGCTCTCACTAGCTGTGGGGGGTGGGGTGGCAGAGAATAGGCTGAACAGTTGTGAGATGTAAATGAGCCTTGTAAAGTGTTGGTAAGGAAGGAGGACCCTGCTTTTACTAAGGGCGAATCTATCCCGGGTTAATTAGAATAATCACCGGTGATGATTATCCCGGGATAACAAAGTGGTACCTGTTTAGATGGACATTTCTATCCCAGGAGAACTTAATTCCAGGCTAGTCCATGTGTACATTGTGATTAGAGTCTCTGGGATGAATGACAAATCCCGTGGTGCTTTTCTGCCGAGTTCAGCACGATGTTTTCTGGGACTCAGACGTCACGTCCTTCCTCTGCAACATCACGTCCTCTACGCAGCGGAGCATTCTGAGCATTTCTGAGCACGCACCTTGCCGTTGGACTCTGTGGCACTAATCATCGGCATAGTTGGCTATCCCGGGATATGTCGTTCTGACGGACATTATCCTGGGATAGTTTAACAACCAGTTATTTATAAACCCCAGCAATTGGGGTTTTAGAACAACCTGATATTTTTGTTATCCTGGGATAATAATCACTGTTGGGAGCGTTTGGACAAACAATCTCGGTGATAATGCTTTTATCCAGACGGATAAGTGTCCGTCTGAAAATGCTGGGTTGCGTCAGGGCGCCGGCCATCTGTGCCTGCATCTGGGCTGCTGTTCCGCAGTCCGGGAGGGTCGCAACAGACGTATGGGCGGCCAGCCCCACCCCCGCACCACTCCCAGTGTCTTGACGCCGCCATGACAGGCATCCACGGAAGCTGGCATTGGCAGGTCCCAATCTGGGCCAGGTCAAGGGCAGCCCCACGTCGAGTGCATTGCAGTAGTATAGCCAGGGACCCGAGTTGACTGCATTACTGTAATTTGCAGTGATTTTTGCAGAATCAGCCAACCCTCGCAGCATCAGCCAATCCTCGCAGTGCCAGGCTGAAATTGCAGTGACGCTGCAGTGGGGGCCTGTCTACAGGATCTTTAAATCCTGGCTCCGGCATAAACTTGTCACCTGACCCCAAACTAAAAATGCTGCTGCAGCTGCCGTCTGTCCGGGAGGTGTGACCCTGACCCGAGGGTTACTAGGCCCCTGGGAGATGAATTGTGGGTGGGTGGGGTCTGAAGGCCCTATGTTTGGGTGAGGGAGGTCTGGGGTTTTAATATGAGGCGGGAATTCTGGGGTGCTGAAATTCCAGAGGATTTGAGTTGTGTTTGATTAGCAAAGTTGTGATTCTATGTCAAACCTGTTGCAAATTTGGTTCCCAGCATGCATAGTGATGCAAACCAAGTGAATTATGCAAATATTAATGCTCGCGGTGAATTTGCAGAATTTGGCTTCACTGGTTGCAGAATTGAAGATTTTTTTGGTGCAGTGAACTCGGGTCCCTAAGTATAGCCTTGAGGTGATGAAGGCATGGAGGATAGTGACCAGATCCCTAACTGAGAGAAAGAGATGCAGCCTTCTCACCAGATGGAGGTGGTGAAAGGCATTCTGGGACTCCGTTGTGACCTGTTCCAGATACAGCTCAGGATCCAGGAGCCCCCACAAGCCACAAACCTGAGTAACCAGGAGAGGCCACACCCCCATCAGTGATGGGAGTCCCAATTCCTTCCAGGTCACATGGTTGACCACCATGCAACCTTCACCACCACCCCACACACACGCACCCTGTTTGAGCGTGCAAAAAAGTATTTTGTTCAATGAGCATGTGCACAACGCCAGCACTGGGCTGTACAAGGTGGCACCGTTTTGTGCATTCACATTGAACAAAGTAATCTTTGCGCATGCGCAAAAAGTCCTCCTCCCCGGTGTATTTATTTATTTATTATTTATTAACAATATTTAATATCCAGCCCTATCTTGCCATTGGGAACTTGGGGTGGCTTACAAATTTAAAACCATAAAATAAACATTAAAATACAACCATAAATTAAACAAAACAGTCTCAAGGATAAAAAAAAATCACCCACCCACCAACCCCCACTCACCCACTGCCCTTCTCCCCCACCAAAAGCCTGGCAAAACAGCTAGGTTTTGCATTTCCGTCGAAAGGAAGGAAGGTCTGGGAACAAGCGCACCTCTGCCAGGAGAGAGTACCACAGCCTAGGGGCAGCCACCGAGAATGCCCTCTCCATCATGGCCACCTAAGAAACTCGGGGGATCTCGAGGAGGGCGCTCCCAGCCAACCGCAGGGGCCAAACCAGGATCCGGGGGGTGAGGCGGTCCTGCAGGTAAGTGAGGCCCAGACCATATAGGGATTTATAGGTAAGAACTAGGGATGGGACTATCGGTATCAGATTAATCTGATAATGTCAATAATTGTCTATTGAATTAATCCGATAATACCGGTACTGATATATCGTTTTTTTAACATTGCCGATTTTTCGGATCTTTAACATTGTGGCCATTTTAAAAATGGCCACAATGTTAAAGATCCAAAAAATCAGCAATGTTAAAAAAATGATATATTGTTACCGATAAATCCGATATCGGATTAATCCAATACTGGTAACCGATAATTCGCCTGGAGTTCCACCCTTAGTAAGAACCAACATTTTGAATCAGGCCTGGAAGACTTTAGGCAGCCAATGCAAGAAACACAACACGTGTTATAGGCTCACGGCGACATGTCCCTGTGAGGAGGTGGGCTGCCGCATTCTGCACAAGCTGAAGCCTCCAAACTGTCACCAAGGGTAGCCCTACGTAGAGCGCATTACAGTAGTCCAATCTTGAGGTGATGAAGGCATGGATGATAGCGTCAAGGTTGGAATCGGAGAGATATGGCTGAAGCCGCCGTACCAGATGTAACTGGCAGAACGCGCTCCTTGCCGCAGCTGCCGCCTGAGCATCCAAGCGGAGCTGTGAATCAAAGAGCACACTCAAAGTACAAACCTGAGGAACCAAGGAAGGATGAACCCCATCAGTGATGGGAGCCTCCATCTCCCAGCCTCACTGCCAGCCTCACCTCCATCTTGTCAGGATTCAGTGTAACGTGCGTGTGCAAAATGGTGCGTTCAAAATGGCCCACCCAAATCTGGTGTGGTCAAAATGCTTCCCACCGGCCTTTATTCTGTGAAGACAAAAAAAGCTGATCTGCTTCAGTTTTATATTGCATGTGGGCAGGGTTGACAGTCCAGCTGTCAAAGACCCCCACATTTCATTAGGGCCTTCTGGGCTACTGCCCGTGAGGAGTTTTACATGCTGAAAACATGAGTGCCCAGGAAGGAGGGAGCCTGGGTGATTAAGTCACTGACGTGTCTGCTAGAATTCTGTTGACTTTTAAGGGCTTTGAGTCAGACCCTAAATGAGAGAGGGGGGGGAATGGCAAAGAAAAGAGACATTAAAATAAAAGACGTGCTTGTCTGGAATCTATTACATTCCTAGGGAGTTACGGTCTTGATTTGATTTAATTTTTAATTTTCTCTAACTGTCAAGAGCAAAGTTTTTAAGGAACTGATTCATCCCTCACTTATAGCCTGACTAATTCTAATGGAGGGGATCCCAGTGGCGGTGGGATTGGGCTCGTCTACCAGCTCTGCGTTGACCTCAATGACATTTTATAGCAGCGGCTTGTAGAATCCTAGGTAGAGACCAATCTTTGCTGCATTTTTCCCATTGGCAGCAATGGGGGAGAAACACACAAAATCCTAGTTAGGAGGGACCTCAGAGGGCATCTAGTCCAAGTGCAGGAAATCCACAGCGACAGCATCCTCGACAGATGGCCGTCCAGCCTCTGTTGGAAAACCTCGGGCGAAGGAGAGCCCACCACCTCCTGAGGCAATTTGTTCCACTGTCGAACAGCTCTTACTGTTAGGCTGTTCTTCCTTATGTTTAACCAAAATCTACTTTCTTGTAATTTGAGCCAATTATTTCTAGTCTTTCCTTCAGGGGCAACAGCGAACAAGTCTTTGCCATCCTCTCTGTGGCAGCCCTTCATGTAGCTTGAAGACGGCTATCACGTCTCCCCTTAGCCTTCTCTAGGCTAAACATATCCAGCTCCTTCAACCTCTCCTTGGTTTCCAGACCCCTGACCAACTTTGTCGCTCTCCTTTGAGCCCGTTTCCAATTTGTCGATGTCCTCCTTAAAATGCGGTGCCCAGAACTGGACACAGTGGTTCTCCAGCTCTGTTTTTCCCATGTGTGCCTACTCCTGTGTTTGTTGTATGGTGGAGTGGACACACTGTTAGCCCTGCCCACGCATTCATCCCAGGATACCACCCAAGGATGCTTGGGGACTGCATCCTTGGCAGAGTGCATTCTGGGATGTCTGATTTAGCTGGTGTGATATGTAGAAGTGGGCGGGGTTATAACTTGCGGGGGTGAAGTAACGTACACTGGGCATGTGTGGGTGCATAATGGTGGCCCTGTCCTCGGCCCTTTCTCTGGCCATTGTGGGACAGGGGAGGGCATTGGGAATATTATTATATTATTATTTCAGAAATTTTTACCCCGCCCATCCTGCCACAGGAAGCTCTGGGCGGCTTACAATCAACAATAAAAACACTTAAAATTCTCAAAGCAAGGAGGAATTAAAACCTCTCTAACGACCCACAGCCCTAACCCATTCCTCCCCATCCTCCCCATCAAAAGCCAGGTGGAACAGCCATGGTTTACAACAGCGTCAAAAAAAAGGGAGACCTGGGGCCAAATGGGCCTCCACCGGCAGGGAGTTCCACAGCCATGGAGCAGCCACCGAGAAGGCCGTTCCCATTGTGGGCCCCCTGGCAGACTCGGGGGACCTCGAGGAGCAGAGCACCACCCGATGACCGCAGGGGCTGATCCAGGACCCGGGGGGTGAGGCAGTCCTGCAAATAGGTTGGTCCAAGGCTGTTTAGGGCTTTATACGCCGGCACCAACACCTTGAATCAGGCCCGGAAGACTATAGGCAGCCAGTGCAGAGACCGAAGAACCGGTGTAATATGTTCCCGGCGGCCCAATCCCACCAGGAGACTGGCTGCCATGTTCTGCACCAGCTGCAGTCTCCGAACCGTCACCATGGTTAGCCCCATGTAGAGCGCACGCCAGTAGTCTAGTCTAGAGGTTATGAAAGCATGAATGACAGTGACCAGGTCAGAGTCCGAAACCTACAGCTGAAACCAACGCACCAGATGTAATTGGCAAAAGACACTCCTGCCACAGACTCCACCTGAGCATCCAAGCAGAGCCGTGAGTAAAGGAGCACCCCCAGACTATGTACTGGGGAACCAGCGGAGGGCAGACTCCATCAATGATGGGGGTCGTCACCCCTGCCACCTTACCCACCAGCATCAC
Organism: Sphenodon punctatus; assembly: GCA_003113815.1. Lineage (NCBI taxonomy): Eukaryota > Metazoa > Chordata > Lepidosauria > Sphenodontia > Sphenodontidae > Sphenodon > Sphenodon punctatus. Next base: position 441,213 of record QEPC01006853.1, read on the forward strand.
CTCCGTTTTATCGAGATTCAGCTTTAGTTGATTCACCCTCATCCAGTCCCCCACAGCTGCCAGACACCCGGAAAGCACCAAGACTGCCAAGCCTGGGTCCGATGAAAAGGAAAGGTAAATCTGGGTGTCGTCAGCATATTGATGACACCGCACGCCAAGCCTCCTGACCACCTCGCCAAGCAGCTGCATATACACGTTGAACAGGAGAGGGGAGAGAACAGAACCCTGTAGGACTCCACACAGGAGGTCTCGGTATGATGAAAAATAATTTCTGAGCACCACTCGCTGAGTTCTTCTGGCTAGGAAGGAGCAGAACCGGTAAAGAACCATACCGCCCACCCCCGCCCGGTCCTGCAGGCACGTCACCAACATCTCATGGTCAACGGTATCAAAGCAGCTGACAGATCTAATAGAATCATCAGGGTCGAACGACCCTGATCTAATTTCTGGCACAGGTTGTTGACCAACGGCACAAGTGCAGTCTCGGTGCCATAACCCGGGCGAAATCCTGACTGTGAGGAATCAAGAAAACCAACACGATCCAGATGTTCCTGCAACTGCTGGGCCACCACCTGCTCAATAACCTTCCCTAAAAAGGTAAGGTTATTGACTGGCCAATAGCTGGCAAGGGAGTCAACGTCAAGCGATGGTTTCTTGAGCAGGGGCCGTACCACAGCCTTCTTAAGGCAGCCTGGCACCCTGCCCTCCCTAAGGGAGCATTGACCACCCTCGCCAGCAACGGCCCCATCGTCACCTGGCAGGCCTTAACCAGTCAGGACAGGCAAGGGTCCAGTTCACAACAGGTAGCCCTAACAGCCCCAAGATCATCCTCTGCATCAGTAGGGGTAACTGACTGAAATTGATCCCACAAACATGGACAAGGTGGGGCTTCCATAACCTCAAATTGTCCCATTGCAAGAAATGCGGCGTCAAAACCGTGGTGAATCTGAGCGATTTTATCCACAAAATAATCCACAAACATGTTACAGCGGGCACTAGATGACTCCACTCCAAGATGGAGGGAGGCCGGACTGACCAGCCCCCGCACCACCCAGGACAGCTCCACTGGACAGGATTTAGCGGATGCTATGAGTGCAGCAAAAAATCCCTTCTTTACTGCCCTCATAGCCACAGCATAGGCTCATAAACTCGCTCTATGTCGCAACCTGTTGACTTCTGCACGTGAACGGTGCCACCGTCACTCTAACCGCTGCCGCTCCTGCTTCAGCACCCACAGCCCCTCCAAAAACCAGGGAGCCCTCTGGTGCTGCTGCCTGTGAAGCAGACGCCTTGGAGCCGCCCGATCAATGGCCTCCATCAGCAAGGTGTTCCGCAGCCCGACGAAGCCATCTATGAGACGGTCGTCCAGATCAGAGAGTATATCCCCCAGAGTCTCCCCGAACCGTTCTGGTTCCATCAGTCTATGGGGGCAGACCATTCAAATTGGTTTCACACCCATCCGGGGGCAGACAGTGCCAGGAGACAGGCCTGCAGGAGATAATGATCTGTCCATGACAAAGGCACAGCTGATACCTCCCCCACCAATGGACCCCCCTGTCTCAAGGGCAGTCCAAAACACAAGGTCTAAGGTATGTCCCCCGGCCCCTGGTGTGTTGGACCACTGACTATCTGGGACAGGTCCAGGGTTGCCATGGAGGCCGTGAACTCATGCTCCACACCCCTAAGATCGGTGTCAGTGTGGATGTTGAAGTCCCCCAGGACTATTGTCTTCGGGGACCGAAACACCACCCCCGACACAAAATCTGCTAGAGCATGTAGGGAGACCGCCGTACAGGTAGGCGCACGGTATACAAGCAGCACTCCCAAACTGTCCCCTGCCAAATCAAACACCAGATGGAGACCCTCAATACCCAATATGAATTGCACTGGATACCTCTGAACAGCCCAACACTCCCCCAAAATCATGGCTACACTGCCCCTCCCCCAAATCCCTCCTACTGCGGTTGATGCTGCACGGAATACCCAGCTGGAACAAGGTCAGCCAAGATAGGCCCCGACTCAGTGTCCACCCAGGTTTCCGTGATACATATGAGATCGGCTGCATGGTCCAGAATCAGTTCCTGGATCGTTGTTGCTTTATTTGCTACTGACCTCACATTTACCAGCATCAAAGCATGGTCAGAGGCCCTCTGATTCGGAACCACCTGCCCTACTGCTTAAAGGGGTAGTGAGAGGGACAGATAATAGGCACCTGTCCCGCCGCACAGCTCAAACATTCCCCCAATAGGGACCATAACTTCTTCGTCCCATCACGACCCTAATGGCTGTGTCACCCACCCCCATTGGTCCCAGCCCCGGCCCCCCGGTGGCAGTCCCGCCTCAGTCAAGGGGAGGATTCCCACCCTCCATCCCTCATTCCAACCTCTAATACGCCCCCTCCCATACCCCATCCTGTCCCATAACCTGCGTTCACGCTACCCTCAATTCTAACCCCCCACCATAACCCCCCCGAAAATACCCACTATCAACTTAAAAACACTAAAAAAAGCCACAGGCTTGTTTGTTTGACTCTGATGCTTTCATAGACCTAAATGAGAGAGACAAGATGGCAGCCAGATCCCATTCCCACGCCACCATTAAGGGGGTTGGGTAGGGTTGACCATGGGGTTCTGGGTATGGCCAGTGGCCACATTGGCCTAGTTGCTTGGTGGGGCTGGGTGCAGCACATGAGGGTTTCCATGGGGCTCCTCTGAAGTATGTGGTTTGTGGACTGCAGTCTAAAAACCAAGTGCTGTTATTTTTCTCTCTCTGTCTTCTGTTCCTGAGCCCCAGCTGTCACACCAAAGGAGGTCCCTGTGGAAACGTGGCTGTCTGTCTCCAGTTCCACTCCTCAAACTGCACAGAGGCATAGGTGTATAACACATGGGACAAACAGCCCATTGACTGTGGGTGAAAACAGTTGTCCATGCTGGCCTGCTCCTGCCCATTCTGTCTCTGCCAGATATTGGCCCATGTCTGCAGGGGGCTGGCCGCTACGGGATGCGTCCTCTGGAAAGTTTTGGAGACGCATCCCGGGGCAAAGCCTGTCCACCTTGGCCAATCCAGGCCAACACAGGTCCGCACATCTGGTAAACCTGCTGCGAGGCAGGGTCAGTGGATTGATGCCCTGTGGTCACCTCGGCCCCACCAAACAGCCATCTGGGGGTCCTGGAGGAGCACGCTCAGCCTGGCCCTGATAAAAGGCTGATGGGAGAGGGGCTGGGGGAGGGGGCTGTAGCTCCTCCAGCCCCTCCTATCAGCTGTTCAGAAGAGCTGAGTGAGCACAGTCCTCCAGGCTGCCCCCCCTTCTTCTGTTTAGTGCGCTACCTGGTCACCAAACAGCAGATGGGGGGGTTCTCCTGCCCCCCATCAGCTGTTTGGCAGGCCGGGGAATACATGCACAGAAGCACCGCCCCCCCAAATCAGCTGTTTGGCAGTAGCTTTTCCCGGGGCCTGAACTTGCTGCGCTGCATTAGCTGGAGAGTCCCTGTCCTATGTGGGCGGCACCTTGGGCCGCCCCGGATGTGGCAGAACCTGTGCTGGCAGCTATCTGGGTTAATTAAGGGCTGTGCACTACTTGTGTGAACAGCCCTCCTTGCCAATATGTGGAGTGGTGGTTGCCGTGGTTTTCCACAGGGTGGGGAGCCGCCTCAGTGCCGTCATGTTTGATTTCACCCAGTTGCATCAACAGGAGGTTTGCTTCCACCTCATCTGGAAGCAAATTATTATTATTGTTCTTATTAAGTATTTGTATAGTGCCAGCAACGTACTTAACACTGAACAATCAAAACGTATAGACCGGTCCCTGCCCCAAAGGGCTTACAATTTAGGATGGACAGGGGAGGAGGGACAAAAGAGAGGGGAAGATAAGGAGAGACTAGAGTTGAAATAAAAAGGGGGGGGGCAGATATCCTTAGTTTATATCTGGTATTATTGATAGCTTGGTGGTTATTTGGTAACATTCTGGTAACCATAGAATTTAACTGCCAAACCAGAATTCCAGCTATTACCATTTATCATATTACAGCTTGCTACGTTATGGCATAAGCAACCAGGACAGAGGGAGGGACTAAAAAGAATAAAAGTCACGTGATAGGGCTGAAATGAACAAACGTTGTCATGGCATCGAGAGGTTCTTGACGTGTCTCGGACGAACCGAGAGCCAAGATATCGATGAGATCTCTCATTTCTGAGATCTTGTTTCAGCCCTATCAGAGAATAATTAAATGGTAATGCAACAGTCACCTGTAAACGGGAATGTGGTAAATGGGAATCTAGTTAACTGGGTGACCACCAAATATTCAATTGAATAGCTCTGTGTAATCAATTGGGTATTGGATACTGCCGATACCACAATATCTGGATGGATACCTAATAGTAGCCTTTACTTCAGGGATGGAAAACCTCAGGCCTGGGGGCCAAATGCAGCCCACAGTAAGTATTTAAATGGCCCCTTTCCAGTCCTTGGATCTGCCCCCTTGATCCAATTTCTACCCCCAAGCATTGAAAGACTGAGTTCAGGGTAAGGGAGCAGAGACGAGGGCTTGCACACCGGGAGAGAGGATGGATCCACGATCTGGAGGGAGGACCCTTTTCTTTCTTCAGCACACCCCCAGCCCCAACATCTATCTGCCCATTGGGGCTTGTTCTAATTTTCAAAGTGGCCGCATGCGAGGGAAATGTTTCCCCCACTAAGACTGAAATTCATCCTCGTGTTTCTCAGCAAGAATCGTGGTTCTCGGCTTCTTCTGACAAACAAGAATGAGCCGAGAACCAGCAGCGTCTCAGCTGCATTCTCGCCAAGAAACCTGAGGAAAAAGACACCAAACCAAGAAAGAACACTTCATGCGCAAAATGACCAGCAGGGCTGCCTTTTTCCAAAATGGCACCGTCAGTGTCGCCGCCATTTTGGAAAAGGGAAGCCGTTCTGAGTATGTATGGAAGCCATTTTGCGCACACACACACACACACCAGCTGCCCTTTTCCACAATGGTGGCAAGGCTGCTGGCACCATTTTGGGAAAGGGCTGCACATGTTCAGAACAGCTCTCATGGCCATTGGTTCATGCACAGGTGTGGTTTTTCATCTTTTTGTTTTTTTTATGAGCTCCGTCACAGGATTTTGTACTGGGACCAAGATCTCGGTGAGATCTCAGTCCCTGGCATGAAATCTCACAAGATATCTCATGAGAAAAAAAACCAAGGGCAGAAAGATAGGGAGGAGCAAGGCCATGAAGAGCCTTGAAGGTGAAGCCAAGGAGCTTGTGCTGGATGTGAAAGGAGAAGGGGAGCCTGTGGAAGGAGCAGAGAAGAGACTGAATGGTAGGGATGGGACTACTGGTATCGGATTAATGCGATACTACCGATGTTGGGATCCAAGCATATTAAGGATGAATAAGTTTGATCAATTTTAAAGTAAGGTTAAGTTCTCACCCAGAATAAAGCCATTGCAGCTGACAGGGAAGTGCCTTCTCACCTAGAGTTAAGCCACTTGCAACTGGACAAGGAAAGGCCTTGGGCAGAAGAAGAAGATATCAGGACTTGGCTATCTTGTAAACAAGAACTTTGCATAAACAAGACCCTAAGCAAGTTCTGCAGGTCACCATCTGAGAGCCAAAATAACAACAACAAAGCGAGAGGTGATGGGTAGACCGACCTGCAATGGAAACTTTGGAAGAAATGGAAATGTTTTTGAAATGGACACGTTTGAAGAAATGGAAAAATTGGAAGGAGAGCTTAAGCCCTAACTGCATGAAAAATCCTGATAAAAGAGAGCAGCACTGAGACAGGAGAAGAAGAACAGCCCCTTCTGACTCAAGAAGAGAAGCAAGAAGGAACCTGCATACCCAGGATGTTCGGCCGGAACTGTGTCGGGCTCCAGGGCAAGGTGCCAGGGAAGGGGGCAAAGAGAAGGGGAGGTAGGAGGGGAAAGGGTTGAAGGAAGTAGGGGATGTCCCACAGATCAAACAAATAAACCTCTCAGCCGTTCTCTGATATCAGGGAGACTGAATGCTCAGTATGAGAACCAGACAAGCGGGCCTAAGAAAGCTTATGGCTCATCATCGAGTTCAAGGGATGGGGAACTGGGGAACCAGAGATGGGGAGCTGGGGGAGCAACAGGGAACTGGGAAACTGGGGAACCAGAGATGGGGGACCAACAGGGAGCTGGGGAACCAGAGACAGGGAGCTGGGGGAGCAACAGGGAGCTGGGAAACCAGAGACAGGGAGCTGGGGAACAACAGGGTTCTAGGGTGGAACAAGGAGCAAACACAGGACTTGACAAACGCAGGTGGTAGCAGGTTAGACCAATAGGGAACAAGGCACAATGTGAGGGACTCGGGACATGAGGAAGACATTGACAAACCAAGATGGAGAAGTGGCAAAGTGCAAGGAAGATACAAAGCCAAATACACACAGTGAGGGAAGACTAAGGGGACAAGAGAGCTGGACGAGAAATGCCTCAACACACAAAGGGAACAAGAAGTACAAGCAACGGTAAGGAAGGGACGTGCTACTCACACAAGGAACACAAAAGGGTTAACGGAACACAAAGCAGAAGTGCAAGCAACACACAAGGTAGAGAGGTGCAGCAATAGACATGAGTAGAAGTCATGGATGCACTAACAGAAGCACCACACCTGCCACAGCCCTCAGCAGCCTTAAATAGTGCAGAGAGCCAATCAGGCTGTGGCAGGTGGGTCCACGCCCTCTAGCAGGTGTGGGGAGGGGGAGGAGAGAGAGGGAGGGGGAGAGAGAGAGAGAGAATACCATAGTAGGGAGGGAAGCCAACTTCTACAGAGACCAGTCAGTGTTTCAGGAGGCACTAACTGCCCCATTCAAGCCCCAAGGCTGGGGGTTCAAGGCCCAGCTCTGACAAGCTGTAACTGTGCTGCTGATCACACAAGTAGCGACAGGCGAACAGAACGGAGTTCGGAAATTCGGTTTGGAAATTAAGTTTGGAAGTTCGGTTCGGTCGACTGAACTGTTCGGTCCGAACTCCGAAGTTCCGAACAAAGTTCGGAAATTCAAACCCCATTGAACTAAATGGAATATTATCTTTTAGGGATGGGCAAACAGAGCCGAGTTCGGAAATTCGGTTCGGTTCGGTTCAAAAATCGAGTTCGGTTCAGTCGACCGAACTGGTTGTGTTCGGTTTGAACTCCGAACTTCCGAACCGCGTTCGCCCATCCCTACGTACAAGGGTTACTGTCCCTCAGCCAAGGTGTTTTGGAAAAAGAAAAGTAGTAAGTCAGAATGGAGTGATGACTCCTGGGAAAAGATCGATAGACTCAGTGTTTTAAAATCAGTTATTTTGGAATCAGGAACTTGCCCATGGACTCAGGGGGCGATTGAACCTGGGATTACCATCCCTGGAATGGAAGGAGATGTTTGAACGAGGTCAATCAGTGACAAATTGTGGCAAATACTGAGACGACTACCCCTCGACCCAGTAGGCAGACCCCGAGTATACATCTGGATGGGGGGAAAAATAATTGGCCCCTTGGATGCTCTAGTGGCTATTGGAGCTAGTGTAAAACTGTTAAAAATTAGTCTAAAGAATCAAATGTGGCTAGGGCCCAGTATGACCCTGGAATATTATGCTGGGGACACAAAGGAAGGAGGTTAGTTTGGGGTTCTGGACTGGGGCATATGGAGATGGGCCACGCCCCTAAAAGGGGATGCTTGGATAGGGGTTCAAATGGAGGAAGAGGCCCTTGTAGGAGCTGCAGCATGGAATAACCAAGGATTAGTGGTAGACCTGGCAAGTAAGATTGTATGGCAGGTCCATATCTTCCTATTTAAGAACAAGCTGCGTTTGAAGGCCCCAGAGGAGACACCCACAGACCCAGAAAAAGATCCATGGGTACAGGAGTTTCCAGATGTGTGGGCTAAAACAAAAACTGAGTGTGGGAAGATTGAATTCTGTGTATATATTACCGGTCACCCAGTACCGCCACAGAAACAGTACAGTTTCCCGACACAAGCAGAAGAAAGGATAGCACCCACCATAGATGACTTGGTGAGGCAAGGGGTACTAGTGGAGACCAACTCACCCTTTAACTCCCTGACATGGCCAGTCCTTAAGGCAGATGGGAAAACCACGGCACCTTACAATAGATTACGGATAGATTAATGCAGGCACTCCTGCTGTGACCCCAACAGTCTTTGATATGCCAAAGCTGGTGTCCAGGGTTAAGTAGGACCCCCGCTGATTCACTGTGTTGGACTTCTCAAATTGCTTCTTTGCTGCCCCACTGCATCCCAGTTCATGGGATAGATTCACCTTCATTTTTCAAGATAAACAGTACACCTTTACTTAGAGCACCTCAATGGCAGTCTTCAAAATAACACTAGAAATCCGTTATAACAACGGGCAGTGGTTCCCTGACTGAGACTCAGGTGACTGTGCCCACCCATTCAAGTGTAGTGCCACCCTGAATGCAGCCCCATTTAGTCTAACCCCAGCTGGCTCTGTTCTTCAATTTCAGAGCCCACAACAGCAGGGCTAGCAGACGCGGCCCAGCCCAGCGCTTTACCAGTCTTCGGGTGGATCAACATTCTACCTGCAGGCAAAGTGCTGGTGAGATACAGACTTTGCATCATTGCGCTGCTATCTTACAAGGGAACTGGGGGAAAGGGGCTGCAGGGTCCTCCCCCCTTCCCTTTCTGATGCTTAGAGTCTGCCTGGCTTTTTCAAGCTGGAGACTACAGTTAATTGTCCCCATTGATGGTTTGCAAATTACTCTCCCTTTAGTTAGCCTGGCTGCTCCCTGATCAGTGTAGAGGTCAATTTCCAAATCAATTGCTTCCTTATCACTGTCCCAAACCTGCCAGACAACATCTGAGCAAATAGTCTCATTCATGTAATGAAGTTACAGTTCTCAGCTACATACACATGCGGTTCATTTACGTCAATTGCATATAGGTGTGATACATGAGTTTGACATGTATCTCATGACTCTGTGTGTGTGTGTGTGTGTGTGTGTGTGTGTGTGCGTGTGCCGTATGTCTCCCTCAGTTGCACACAAACCAATACAAGATGGCCTGCCAGTAGGCAGCTTGCAAATCACTGCTGCTTACATTTTTTGCAGTTCTGGATACCATTTTAGAACGTTCTAAAACAAGCTCTGGTTCAAGAACAACTGAAGCAAGGGGGGGTGGGGTATTACTTTTACTAGAACTGGATTTTGTGGTTGCGTTAGTGACATTTGAAAATATCTTAATTCATACCAAGGTTCTGTCAGACATGTTTCAGTAGTAACACAACTTTCCCCTAACATGCCAAATCTTAGTTATTTTTGTCTTCATGTGCTTACCACTTTCCTCACTCATTCACCTAGTGGGGCCACCCCCTAGAGGAAAGTCCCCAACAAGGTGTCTCCCCATTTGAGAGACCTTGGTTATGCTACTGCATGTGACTCAGCCATTCGACATTCCAAATGAATTAGCTGAATCGGTATATTGATGGTTCAAACCTACTGTCTCATGTTTTAGAAAGGCTTTTTCTGATACATGTTCAAGAGATCCTTGAAGGCCTAAGTACCCACAAGGCTTAGTGTCCCAGCGTGTAAAGGATTTTGTCATTGCAATGAATGTAAGCATATTGCAGACTAATGCAAGGGGTACAGAGACTCTTTTTTTGGTAATTTTCTGTTGTAGGATACCATGGAGTAGGGATGGGCGACAGAACCGAATTCGGAAATTCGGTTTGGTTCGGTTCAAAAATCGAGTTCGGTTCGGTCGACGGAACTATACGAGTTCAGTCCCAACTCCGAACTTTTGAACAGAGTTTAGAAATTCAAATCCCATTGAACTAAATGGAATATTATCTTATAGAGATGGGCGAACAGAACCGAGTTCGGAAATTCGGTTCGGTTCAAAAATTGAGTTCGGTTCGGAAGTTCAGTTCAGTTGACTGAACTGGTCGAGTTCGGTCCGAACTCCGAACTTCCGAACCACGTTCACCCATCCCTACCACGGAGTGATGCAACAAAAGATCAAGAAGGCCTTCTTGGATGTGAACCTTGTCTCTCTTTCTTGTTTGTCTGACTAGTTTTGTGACCTATCCTGAGACATTAGGAGATAATGCCTCACATTTCATGAGTTTTGTCAAGGGAAAGGGCCAATACAGGCAAGATAACCAATGTGAGAGCAAACAGAAAATTTGTTTTATTGCTCATTTGCCATGGCTGTCTTTTATGTTTGTCTTTTGTGTTTAATGAACAACTGTAGGAAGGGAGGCTATGCTTCTCACCTCAACAGCCCCCTCCCACAATTGCAATTGTGTTCAGAAACTAATATTGTGCACAAGAATCGAGAACAGGGTACAGGAACAAATATACATAGTTATCCTGAGAATAGAATGTACAAACAAAGAACAAAGTTTTAAATGGACAAGTTTGAAGAAATGGAAAAATTGGAAGAAGGAGGGCTTACAGTGTGAGGTGTCATCAATATGCTGATGACACCCGACCATACCTCTCTTTTTCTTTCTTTTTTTTAAATTAATTTTTTATTTCCATTATCCACTATATACAGAATATATTAAACAATTCTACCTCTCTATTTCATCGGACTCAGGCCCGGCAGTCTTGTTGCTTACCCGGTGCTTGTCAGCTGTGGAGGATTGCATGCGGGCGAGTCGACTGAAACGGATTCCCGACAAGACGGAAGTGATGGTTGTGGGTAAAGCAGGGGGTGGGAGGTCCCCCCATCATTGATGGGATCTGTCCCCCTTGGTGGCTCAAGTCCGTAGTTTGGGGGTGCTCGTGGACCCGCAGCTTCACCTGGCTGCCCAGGTGATGGCGGTGGCAAAAGGAGCATTTTACCAATTACATCCGGTGCATCGGCTGAAGTCGTATGTCTCAGATGTGGATCTTGCCACAATTGTCCATGTTTTTATTATCTCGAGACTAGATTACTGCAATGTGCTCTACGTGGGGCTACCCTTGGTGACGGCCCAGAGGTTGCAGCTAGTGCAGAATGCGGCGGTCCATCTCCTGACTGGACTGGGCCGGCGCAAGCACATAACACCTGTGCTCCGTTCTCTGCACTGGCTGGCAGTGACTTACCGGGCCCAATTCAAGGTGTTGGTGCTTTACCTTTAAAGCCCTAAATGGCCTTGGCCCGACATACCTCAGAGACCGCCTCAACCCCCGGGTCTGGATTGGCCCCTGCGGTCATCGGGGAGTGGCCTCCTGAGTGTCCCCCGAGTGTCTCGGGTGTTGACCATGCGGGGGCGTTCTCGGTGGCCGGACCACGGCTGTGAAATATCCTCCCGCCGGAGGTCCGTCTGTCTGCAGACCTCCCCTCTTTTCATAGACAATGTAAGACCTGACTGTTCCGGCCTGGCCTTTGGGAAGGGGGAAAGAGAGGGTGGGGGGTGGGCTGTTAGATGGGGTATTATTACTACTTTTACGTATTACTGTTTTAAATTGGTTTTAGATGTTTTATGCATTTTATTGTTGTGCGCTGCCTGTGGCAGGAGGGGGCAGCTTAAAAGCTAAATAAATAAATAAATAAATAAAGCCCCAACTGCATGAAAAATCCTGATAAAAGAGAGCAGCACTGAAGCAGCAGAAGAACAGCCCCTTCTGACTGAAGAGCAGAAGCAAGAAGGAACCTGCATACCCAGGTTGTCCGGCCGGCAACTGTCTGTGGATGCAAGTCTGAAACTCTGGGTGAGAAATAACTTTACTTACATAGGATAGGATAGGGAACTACCGCTGACCAACCAGTTTGATAACCTTGTTTTGAGACTAAATTGGCTGCATCTGTGTAGTACATCCAAGGGTGACCAAGGGGACGGGATTGAGGTACTCCCGGGGAGACTGGGGAACTTACAATCTAACACCGGTAATGGGCGGTATTGTATTAATCCGATAAAATCAGTAACACCATTATTGACATACCGGATTTTTAATATTGACCGGTTTACCGGATTTTCCGTTAAAAAATCCGGTCAACAGGCCAATGTTAAAAAAACGGTATGCTGATAACGGGCTGTGGGGGGAGGTTGGGTGTGTTGGGGCTGTGGGGCGGAAGGGGTGGGTGTGTTGGGGGCTGTGGGGGGTAATCTGGTATTGGGGAGGTCCAATACTGGTAAATCCGGTATTCCTCCCCGAGTCCCACCCCTACTGAATGCCCAGCATGCAGCTACAGTTTTCTGAATTTGGGGACTGGGGCAATGTGCTATTTAATGAAACCCTTTAAGCATTGAATTTAACAACTGTGAGGGATGCGTCTCTGTTATCGGCTGAGGTTCCAATGTGTTTCTGATCAATGTGTAATTCAGTAACTGTGATGACTCTCTCGTCCCATCTGAATCCCCAGCAGGTATTGCTTGCAAAGCATCAACACTTGATTCCAGGTAGCCTGTCACCTGTATGGCATGAACGTGGACCACCCCATACTGTCCCAAGCATCCCAAACATCCACCTGCGCTGCATAAATCCCATCCAATCAGCTTCAGATGTCAGGGAATAATGTACGTACCCCCCCCCACCCCCGGTGCGGTTCATCCTCGGTTGATGCGGCAGACGGTTTTGGATCCCATCCCAGATTAGTGGGGTCAGTTCTCGGAAGGCTGGAAATTTGTATTTTGGCTTTTAATGAAAAGGATGCCAGCTCAGGGTCTGCAGCACAGCAGCTCCCAAGCTGTTAATATATATTATAGGCACATGTTTACGTGATTCTTGGGAGCGGATTATATTGCTTCACCACTTTATAGACTTTGACGGGTTTTTCTTGCAAGTTGCAGAGTTTTTTTTAAGCTACAGAAGGTCAGACTGTATGCCATGGTTTGGAACATGCAGATGCAGACCAGAGGAGTGAGGAGGGGGAGGGGGGGGCGCGGCAAAGGTTGTGAGCCAAGGGGGGGGAAGGAAACCTAGGGAGAGACAGGGATACATTCATAAAGTTGAGAAGCTGCAGGTGCACTAAGAGTATGCACAAGGGGCCCATGCCATTTTTTGGTTTTGCTTTTAAAAAATTCATTTTTCATTGTTTTCGTTATTAATTTTTGTTTTTGTTTCATTTTTGTTTTCCATTGGTTTCAATGGATTTCTTCCTTTAACTTCATTTTTCATCCACTTGGTATGAACTTTGGAAAGATTGTACACCTCACCAAAGGGATCGTCCATGCCAAACTTAATAAAGATTGGATAAAGGGTTCCGATTTTATGAGCAATTTAATTTTTGTGGTTTGCAAACACATTTCCAGCTGTAACATCTTTTTTCCATCCAATGTGGATGATGTTTGGACTCATTGTACCCCTCATGCAAGGGATCATCTTTGCCAAATTTCAGAAAGATTGGGAAAAGGGTCCTGATTTTATAAGCCAATTTAATAGTTTCATGGTTTGCACACACATTTCCAGCTGTAACGTCTTTGTTTTCCATCCAATTTGAAAGACATATGAACAGGTTGTTCCCCTCACCCAAGGGATCATCTATGACAAATATCATAAAGATTGGATAAAGGGTCCCAATTTTATAAGCAATATACATTTTGTGATTTTAACAGAAGTCGCACATTTCCTTAAATCACTTGCAGGTGTTGCCGCTGTTTAAATTATACAGGTTTTATTAGATGCAGAGATCTGCTTTTTGGACCCCTTGTAGACAGGGTGAAGAAGACTGGAGGAGGTGGGCAGAACAGAGGAGAACCAGGTGCCAGGGGCACTGGCACAGGCTTCAGTCAGATTCCCGTTCGCACTGGCTCTTTTCCTGTCAGCTGGCTCCTCCGCGCTGACACGACTTCCCTCGCTGCTGCCGCTGCAGATGAGAATGCAGCCTTAGGAGCAAACTATGGGGGTAAGGAGTTAGGTGAAGCCTGATGGGAAGAGGTAGGTTTCTTTTTAGCATGGATTTGAAGGTTGGAAAGAGGAGTGTTTGCGGAGTGAGTTCCAGGTGTAGAGAGGGCAGCATATGAGAAGGGGTAAAGCTGATCTTGGGAGCAGGAAACTCTGGAGAGGGTGGTATGGTGGCAGAGGAGGAATGGAGTAGTTCTCTGGTGGGAACGTAGTGGGAAATGATTCTGTTAATTCAAGCATCCTTCATACTTGGGCCATGTTCAGATGAATAGAGGTAAACCAAGGTAACTCCTTCAGTTTAATCAAATTGAACAAACTAGTCCACTTTGGCAGCATTCAGACAAACAGCATATACTGAAGTAGCTTTTATTTAATTAAATCAAAGCAATTATGACTTGATCATACTTAAGAACATAAGAAGTGTCATACTGGGTCAGACCAATGGTCCATCTAGCCCAGCATCCTGTCTCCGACAATGGCAAATCACGGTGGCTTGGGAGAAGCATCCAACAGGTCACAATGGGGGATCCATTCCCTGTTGTTTTCCCCCAGCTCCCGTCATGTTCCCTGATCGTATCTGGCTAATAGCTGCTAATGGATCTGTCTTCCAGAAACTTGTCCAAACCTCTTTTAAACTCAGCTATAGCACTGGCCCTTACCACAGCCTCTGGCAGGAGATTCCACAAGCCAATTATACGCTGAGTGAAAAAATATTTTCCTTTATTTGTTTTAAACTTGCCACCCATGAGTTTCATGGAGTGTCCCCTAGTTCTAGTACTAGCTGAGAGGGTAAATAACTGCTCCTTGTTTATTAGTTCCACACCACTCATGATTTTATAGACCTCTATCATATCTCCTCTCAGTCGTCTCTTCTCCAAACTGAAGAGCCCCAACCTACCAAGCCTCTCCTCATACGGGAGCCCTTCCATGCCCTTGATCATTTTTGTTGCCCTTCTCTGTACCTTTTCTAGTTCAGCTATGTCTTTTTTGAGATGGGGCGACCAGAACTGCACACAATATTCGAGGTGCGGTCGCACCATTGATTTGTATAGAGGCATTATGACATCCTCAGTTTTATTCTCTATCCCCTTCCGAATAATTCCTAACATTCTGTTTGCTTTTTTGACTGCTGCTGCGCACTGCGCTGTGGATTTCATTGTATTGTCCACAACCACCCCCAGATCCTTTTCCTGAGTGGTAACTCCTAGCTTAGTACCCAGCATTGTGTACGCATAGTTTGGATTATTTTTCCCTACGTGCATCACTTTGCACTTGTCCACATTAAATCTCATTTGCCATTTAGATGCCCAGGCACCCAGTGTCGTAAGATCCTGTTGCAGTTCCTCACAGTCTGCTCGTGTTTTAACTACCTTGAATAACTTGGTGTCGTCTGCAAATTTGATCACCTCACTCTTAACACCCTTTTTCAAATCATTAATGAATACATTAAACAGCACCGGTCTCAATACAGATCCCTGAGGCACACCACTTTTTACATCTCTCCATTTAGTCCAACCCTTTGCTTTCTATCTTTTCACCAGTTTCTGATCCGTAGTAAAACACTGACTTTTGATCTCATGACTTTTTAATTTTCTCAAGAGTCTCTCATGAGGGACCTTATCAAATGCTTTCTGGAAATCCAGGTACACTATATCTACTGGGGATCCCTTTTTAAATATCAGGGTTACATTTGCCACCCTCCAGTCCTCGGGTACAGTGGCAGATTTTAGTGACACGTTACAAATTACTAACAGTAGGTCTGCAATTACTAACAGTAGGTCTGCTAACTTGGGCCACATTCTGATTAATGGAGGCAAAGCAAAGCAACTTCTCTCAGTTTAATTAAACCATTTAATGACTTTATTCACTTCGGTAGCATTCAGGGGTGAATAGTGTAAACGTAAGTAACTGCTTTGTTTTCATTAAATTAATTATTAATTAATTAATTAAGTTAATTAAATCAAAGCAGCTTGATTTGTGTTCAGACTAACAGGGTAAGCTGAAGTAATGCTGTGGCAATTTCCTCCCTAGGCGAGACGCAATGATCCCTGATGTGTGGTGACTGCCCTCACACAGATAAGCATTCACATGACCAGTTGCTTTGGAATGCAAACCGAAGGGGAATACGTACTCCTGATTTTTCAAGAGTATCTACTTCTCCTCCTACTTCCGACTAATATTGATTGAGGCAGTATGAATGTTTGATCAAACTGTTCTACCACAGGCTGACATCACTGCTAGTAACATGGAGTGGATTTCCCCCATTGTTAAGACACATGTAGTCACCTACAGTGGCTGTAATCCTGAACTCATTGAAGGCAAACATAACATCCACTCATTAAGGTGGCAAACACGCAGTATGTGGTTATATCTGTTCACAACCTGCTATGAGTTTGCTACCCCATTTTTAATTTATTTATTCGGTTTTCTTTTCCCCTGCCCTTCCCACAAAAGCTCAGGGTGTCTTACAAAAATATAAAAACCATAGAAACATAAACATACTAAAACAATTTAAAAACCCTAACACCCCCCCCCCCTTCAACCCTCTCTCTAGCCCCTCCAGCCAATCCCACCCAATTGACCCTATCCCAGCCTGCCAAACGCCTGGCCAAGCAAGAAGGTCTTACATCTCTTCTGAAAGATGAGCCGGCTCAGGCTTAGGCAGACCTCCAAGGGAAGGAGTGCCCTAATTGTGAAGTAGCCACCGATAACGCCTCTCTGCATTTCCTTGTTGTACAAACAAGACTGCAAATGTTGTGAGCAAACAACAAGGAGCAATTTCTTGCCCATAGCTGCGTTGGTAACAACCGTTACAGGCAGGGCATGGGGAAGGTCACTGGAGGCAGGGGCAGGGCTTACCTGTGTTGAACCTTGGCAGCAGCAGCAGCAGCAGGGCCCTGATGCCAGGGTTCCTACTGTCACCGCCACTCTCAGGCTCAAGGGCAAGGCAAGCCCTGTCCCCCACCTCCTGTGAGGCAGCTGCTGGCACAGGCAACAGCTCTCCCACAGTATTCGAATGAACGAATCCTGCACAAGCTCCTAGTCTTCACCTATAAAGCTCTTCACAACCTTGCTCCCCCCTACCTCTCTGCACTTATCACCCTCCATACTCCAGCCCGTGCACTTCGCTCCTCCTCTGTCCCTTCTCTCACCCTTCCACGCCTTCCCTGCTCCCCTAAGCGCCTTCGTCCCTTCTCACTTGCTGCCCCCCATGCCTGGAACTCCCTCCCTGTCCACATCCGCCTTGCCCCCTCCCTTCATACCTTCAAATCTCTCCTTAAAACTCACCTCTTTCGCTCTGCTCTGTCTGACTCTTTATCCTGCTGAGCCACTATTCCTATACCTACGATCTGTTTACCCTTATCCTTGCCACATGGACCTGCCTGCTGTCATTCTCATCGTAACCAAGCCAAGTACGTGCACTTGAGACCTCGCATCTTCATGAATGTTAGACCCCTTGTCTCTCCCTCTGTTCCCCTTCCTATGTCTCTCCCCCAGCTCCTGTCTCTCAGATTGTAAGCCCTAGGGGCAGGGACCGTGTCTATTTTATTACTTTGTAAAGTGCCAGGTACACTGCTGGCGCTATATAAATGTTTGTTAATAATAATAATAATAATAATAATTTAGTGCTCTGTTCGTGTGAATGTTTCAGGAGTAAGGCCTAACTACATCAGATTTATTGTTCATCTGAATGTGGCCTCAGATCAGCACTAGGGCTGAAACTCAGTAGTAGTATATGGGTTATACTGATTTTTCTCATCAAGAATCATGGTTCTCTGCTCATCTTTCATGAGAATCGAGAAAACTCCTGGTTCTTGACACTCTAGGTCGAGATTTTTTCTTGATTTATTTACTGGAGCCATGTGTCTACCGTGTATTGTGCCGAGCCTCACATCCTGCGTCTGTCTGTCCCGTGTTTTCTCTCTCTCTCTTGCTTTTTTGCTTGTTTTCACAAGAAAAAACAAAACAAAAAAAGAGAACCGTGCCTGCAACAAAATGGCCGTTGGGCCATCCCGTGCAGACACGGTCCTTTCCCAAAAGGGCAGTGCCAGAAGCATCGCTGCCATTTTGGAAAAAGGCAAGTACTGCATTGGGGACTTGACAGGCTGCCCAAGTCCCCATCAGGTATCTGACTGCGTGAAAAAAATCGAGACTGATTAATACTGATTTTCCAATTAGAGATCAGTAAATTGATATGGGAAAATAGCAAAAATTGGGATGGGAACACGGAAAAGTGATGCCACAAGTTGGAAAACCGTGACCTTGGGTAACTCATTGGGCACTAATTGAGTAACACTTAGTGCCTGAAGGTGGTGGGTGGAGTTGGGTACTGAAAATTTGGTAGGTTTCCCCATTTTTGTAGGGACTTGTTTCAGCTCCAGTCAGTAGCCCTTCCGCAAATCTTTTGTTGGAAGGTGTGGGAAGAGTTAAACTCTGCGAGACTCCTCAGCGACGCCCGGGAATTCAGGTATCAAAGCTCTGTCATGTTTTGGTTTTGTTGGAGCTGATTGTTCGTCTTGCTTCCCAACCTGCCACTGAGAAGAGGGGTCAGGAAGTCGGCAGCCCGGCCTAGCTGGAGATCAGAAGCCTGGCTGCTTCCGAAACATAGATCAGCCATACGAGAGTCACCAAGGAGGGGTGCCTGACAGAGCCTGCGGGGGAGGTGTGCATGGTGGAGGCAGTGTGACCAGGTCAAGCTTGAAGACTGACGTTTATGGCCCTCTTCTAATCTTTCTCCTTTGGGGAGCACTAGATCATGTTACACGCTTAGCAGCGGGAGGTGAGGATGACCTGTAACAGGAGACCGACTATGGCCCTTTAAGCTGCCCGTGGTGTCATCCGACAGAGGCGTCTATAGAATGGAAGCCCTTTGAATCCTGTCTCTCAGTAAACCTGTGGACAGAATCCATCCTCTGATTCTAGGAGCCTCCTGACATCTGTGGGAGCCAGGGTGTTTGCCGACTCGAATAGTTTGGTCGACCAACCCTCTGCCTTTAGGTTGGCAGTGACTCTGTTTAGCACCCTATCACAGCCCACTAATGAGCTTGCTCTCTTTCTTCCACCAGTGATGCTAGCTTTATTAATTTAATTTAATTTAATTTAATTAGATTTCTACCATGCCTTAGCCCTGAAGGCTCAGGATGACCAATACGATAAAAATACACAGATAAAATACAGAAGATAAAAACCCCAACTGCACAAAATACCCACCCCCCATCCCGAAGAGCCTCATCCTGCCCGTTAGATGCCTGGACAAATAAATAGGTCTTACGCTGCCTTTGGAAGATGCTCAGACTAGGGCTTAGATGAGTCTCCAGGGGAAGGGAGTTCCAAAACCATGGAGCAGCCACTGAGAACATCTCTCTGCATGCCCGTGACGTATGGACCTGGGCCCATGGTGGAATTTGCAGGAGAACACTCTTGGGCTGATCTAAGGCTGCTTTTACACGAGCGGCCGGATGCAACGCATTGAAGAACGCACTTCCTGAAAAGCCCCACGGGGCCGGGGTGCGTTTAGATGCGCTGGAAGTAGCCGGGCGCCATAGAAATTGTGGCTCGCGTGGTCTTTCTGAAGGCGCATCTGGAAAGCCTCAATATTGGCGTTTCCCAAATGCGCCTTCAAAAAGGCATTCTTATGGCAGCCAGCTATTTGTCTAAACGCACCCCGTGGGGCATTTCAGCAAGCACGTTCTACAGTGTGCTGCATCCGGCCGCTCGTGTAAAAGCGGCCTTAGAGGCTGCCCAGGGACGTAAGGAGAAAAGCAGTCCTTAGAGTAGAGCTCAGACTGTTTAAGGCTTATAGGTCAAAACCAACACCTGGAATTGTGCCCAGAATGCTATTGGCAGCCAGTTCAGACTTTGGAGCACTGGTGTAATATGCTCCTGCTGACCCATCCCTGTCAGGAGATGGGCTGCTGTGCTCTGCACCAGCTACAGCCCCCGAACAGTCTTCCAGGGCATCTCCACTTGAACCACATTGCAGTAGTCTACCATTGAGGTAATGAAGGCATTGGATGACCATGGCCAGGTCACCATCGGAAACAAATGCTTACAGCCTTCTCACCGGATGGCGTTGGTGAAAGGCACATCTTCTCCTAGCCATGGGCGCGATCTGGTGTTCCAAACGTAGCTTAGGCGCCAGGAGCACCCCAAGGCTGAGAGCCTTCTTCTACAGCAGCTTTTGGTGAATTTGGGATGGCCATGGCTCCTACGGAGGCAATGTCTCCTCCAAAAGAGGTCATGTCCCCCTACCTTCTCTGCAGGATTCTCAGCCCATGGAGCCCTGTGGGAGTGGGGATTCAGCTCCCGGCAGGGGGGGGGTCTGGGGAACGTCTTCCACCCCGATCTAAACCAATTTTTGGCTTATCTCCGAAACCAAATATATTGACAAGTATAAAGCCTTCAAACAGAAGTTCCTCATGCAAACCTGGCAAATCGCATCTCAAATTCAGATTTGCACTACAGAATATGTGTAATTAATCGAACTAGAATTTGGATAGGAGTGCTCACTTTCTCTCTCGGCCTGGTGTAAGATCCCATCGGCCTTACAGGCGCTCTCACACCACCGCCACCAGGGAGTCAGCTGTAGGCCCTGATCAGCAGCGTCAGCGCTATGTGCACAGATTGGCTGACCAGTTTGCATCCCCATTGGCTTCCCTGGGTAAGATAGGACACTATATCAGGTCATGTCAGGACTCTGACCTGGCCACTGTCATCCATGCTTTCATCACCTCTAGATTAGACTATTGTAACGCGCTCTACGCAGGGATGCCCATGGTGACGGCTCGGAAATTGCAGCTGGAGCAGAATGCGGCGGTCCATCTCCTAGTGGGAGTGGGCCTCCAAGAGCATATTACACCGGTGCTCCGTTTTCTGCAATGGCTGCCGGTATTTTTACGGGCCCAATTCAAGGTGTTGGTCTTGGCCTATAAAGCCCTAAATGGCCTGGGCCCTGCCTATCTGCGAGATCGCCTCACTCCCCGGGTTCTGGATCGGCTGCTACGGTCATCCGGGGGTGCCCTGCTTGAGGTCCACCGAGTCTTCTGGGGGGCCACGCAGGAGAGGACAGCCTCGGTGGCCGCACGACGGCTGTGGAATTCCCTCCCGGTAGGGGCCTGGTTGGCCCTGGATCTCCCCTCCTTTCAGAGAAGTTGTAAAACCTGACTATTCCACCAGGCATTTGGTGGGGGAGATAGGTAATAGAGGAGGGGGGTTGGGTATGGTGGGGTGGGATGAGTTATCTTTCCTCCTTTATGTGTTGTTTCAATTCTGTTGTTTTTAGTAATTGTAAGCCACCCTGAGCTGCCTGTGGATGGAGGGGCGGGGTAGCAATTTTAAAAAATAAATTAAATAAATAAATATAAAGGCACACACAGGACATCAGCCTAATTCAGGGATGGGGCACCTCAGACCTGAGGGGGACAAATGTGGCCCACAGCCAGGGTTTAATTGGGGGAGGGGGGGCTTGCTAGGGTTAGCCCCTGCAATTAAATTTTGTGGAGGGGAGCCCTGGGAAATGTTCCCAATAGGAGCGTACACTCTGAAATATGAAAGACCAGGAAAAGGCCGATATTGGCCATTTCGGAGTTGGAAACAAAAGCCAGAAACAAATCTCAATGGTTTATTTGGCTTTGGTTAACAACTTTCCTGCCCCAACCCCTGCACTGGCCATCGTAAAATTTAAGGCCATTTTAATACATTATGTGGGAGGCAGGGAAACTTCTGTCAGAGCAATCACGGCTCTCTTATTAGGGATGTGCGAATGTGGTTCGGAAGTTCGGAGTTTGGACTGAACTCGAATAGTTTCGTCGACCGAACCGAACTCGAATTCGACCAAAGTGTTTGGTTGAATCTGAACCAGTTTGGAAGGCCAAAAAAACTGGTTTTGAATGTACGAACTCGGTTTGGGATTTGACCGAACTCAAATAGTTTGGTCGATTGAACCGAACTCGATTTTCAAACCGAATTGAACCAAGTTTTCGAACTCAGTTCTGTTCACACATCCCTATCTCTTATGACGGGAATTAGCGCATGTGAGAATGCACAATTTCACTTTTATGCCGCAAGAACACCCGTGCATGAGCAGGTCCCCAGATGGTAGTTTCACAATGACGGGTGTTCTCACAGAATAGTGCATTCTCACATGCACTAATTTCTGTCATTAGACAGCTGTGATTGCTCTGTCAGAAGTTCCCCTGCCTCCCTGGTAATGTGTGAAATCGGCCTATATCACAAGAACTCCTGTTTTATATTTGGCTGTAGAGTCAGGCTACTCCAGTGGTTGGGTTGCTAGCTGGAAAATAAGATTAATTTCCCTGCTCTTACAAGTTCTGGGCCAGGAGGTGTGGCTCCTGAGGCAGGCTTGGCTCCTGGCAATCCATTATTTTACAAATTAAGCACTGGCCGCTTCAGTGCTATGCAAACTGGTCTTTCTTAATCCCCACAGGCTCCTGCGTGGTTGACGAGGCACTTGTACTGATTTCCAAAATGGCCCCTTGGGAGTGGAAAGGTTCCGCATCCCTGCCCTGAATTGAATGAATGAATGAATATTTATTTACGGCAATAAGCCAAAAATCAAGTCAAAGTACATATATCAGTGACAAAACAAACAACATACATTTATCCATAGGTTTCTCATGCCTCAGCACATTCTAACATAACCAAGGAACAACATTTAATTTGACAACACAAAAGCACCAAACTCTTTGCACGGCTTGCCTGGGGAAAGCTGGGGGAGCCCAAGGCCGCTCTTCGTTCAGTTCTTTCAGACATAACCCTCCTTAGGACTGAAAATCATGACGTATGGGGTGATAAAAATCCTCTCAAAGCCAACCCTGATCTCCTACACTTGGGGAGGGCAACCGCTTTCTTTCTTTTCCTGGCAGCAAGGAACCTCCTTCTTTTCTCTTGTGCTGCAGAGACAAATTTTGCCAATGCAATCAATGTGTCGGTTGACGTGTCATACATTATATTTGCAGTTTTTTCCTGTACATCCCTCCCCTCATTCCCTCTTTCAACTGTAACCAACCATTTCTTCCTCTTAGAGGGAACACTCTCATAGCATATGGGCAATGTTTTCTACTTTACCCCGATGACAGGCACACCGCCTTTGCTCCATCGGGATCCTTGGACACCTTCCTTCCTGTACCATGGAGTCCAGTTGTGAAAACCTCATCCTTCTTGTTGCCCATTTCAAGTAATAAAGAGGCAAATCTAGATCTAGAGGTGTCTCTAGGGGGAAGCTGTATTGGTTGAGGAAGATGTACG
Source organism: Sphenodon punctatus (assembly GCA_003113815.1). Lineage (NCBI taxonomy): Eukaryota > Metazoa > Chordata > Lepidosauria > Sphenodontia > Sphenodontidae > Sphenodon > Sphenodon punctatus. Next base: position 464,293 of record QEPC01006853.1, read on the forward strand.
TCAATTTTCCCACCCTTGCTCTATCTTCCTTTAAAGAGATGGCAACCAAACATCTCATAATAAGTTCTTTATCTCGATGGTCAGTGGTTGCAGCCAAAAAACACTAATCCTATTCTTTCAGTTTCTCCCCTTACATCCATAACCCAGGTTTCCTCCCCCTTTAGTAATCCAACATTTCCAGATAAATCCTTTTGGGGACGGGGTTTGGAGCAAGGGACTGAATCTTAATCCAGTACGTCAGGATCCTCTGTCTTGCTTTGGTCCCTATGTTCACCACACCTGCTTCAAGCCTAACGAGTCTTCTAGGGGTTGATCTTTGCACCCCTAATCATTTTCTCAACAACGACGCCTGTGCTATCTCTGCCTCTTCATGTGCCACGGGGTCCAGGCCCCACAGTTCAGCTCCATACAGGAGGATGGCATCTAATTTGGCCTCTGCCACCTTCAATGCTTCCCTGAATTAAGATGGTGGCATCCACCTCAGACAGCCATGATTTAGAGTGATGTCCGGCTGCTTTTAGATGAGCGGTGTACACTTGCCCAGGAAAATCGTGCGACTAACATCGATATCGAGGTATTGAATTTGCGGCCTTAAAGGAATGCGCGAGCGGCAATAAGGTGATTTATTGTCTCATCTAAATCACGCCCCCGGCACTTTTACCAGACACATGATTTTCCTGCATGAGTCTAAAAGTGGCTTCAGTGTAATCTTTATATCCTAGTCAGGGTGGGGTTTTAAACTGGGGGCCTCAGCTCCATCAGCATCAGCCGCTAAGCTAAAAGAACCGGCACTGAGTGTAGCAGGTTCCTGACCCTGTGGGTGGTTAGTCACAACCACACCATTCTGGGGCTACATCAGGGTGGTATGAAAGGATGAAGTATTTAGGATGCTTCTGTTCTCTGTTCCACCGTTTTGTTAGTATCTATTTTGTGTTTGACCTTGGGTAGCTTATGTAACCTATTACATTAGCTGGGGACAGTTCTCCCCTTTCTTTCCCCTGCCTCCTAGAACTAACAACAGTTTGCTCCCTCACCGGATTCATTGAAGGGGTTGCCTCGAGCACAGTCTTGATGAGCCCTGGTACCGACCCCCCTGGCTGTTAAAGATCTCGTGGTGCTTTTATTTTGTGAGAGTTCAGGGCATGTCACCCCTGCCCCCTGGCTAGAATTCCAATTTCTGTTGTGACCAAAATGGAGCTGCGTCAGCCGTCGAAAAACTCGTTAAGCAAGAAAGAGGAGACTTCTGGGAAAGCACGAAAATTAGTTTTTGGAGGTTTACAAGGTGTTGGAGACTATTAAGGCCGCACGTTTTGGTACCACAAGGCGGCAAGCGGGGTTTGCAATGTGCCTTCCCCCCAGAGCAGCTTAGTGCCCCGCGTTTTTCTCTTTTTGATTTCGTTCCAGCTCTTTTTTTTGTTTTGTTTTTAAAATTCTTTTGGTTTGTCTCCTGGACTTCATCCCATTCTCTGGACTGTCTTATTAATTTTCCTTTTTCTCAAAGAAACCAGGCTTGCTGCCTGGAGACTTTACAACATTCCCTCATAGCCCTGGATTTAAAACGCCTAGCCAGGGGGTCCATAATCGACTTACGCTGAAACGCTAGACTTATTATTAAACTAATATTCCTGGAATTTTTATGAACTACAGAGCTTTACAGTCACTCCTAATCACTTGGCACGGCTGCCGGGGAATGGGCGGACATCAACAAACCAGAGGGAGGAGAGTGGGGTTAGAAGCTACTGGAACTGGGTTTGCCAGCTCTGTCAACACCTCAAAGTCTTGATGGACGACAGAGGAAGAGGAGGAGAGAGAAATCCAAGGCAAAGCTTGGGTGACTGGGCCTCCTTCTTCCATGTGTGTTTGTCTGCTTTGTTCCTGATGCAGACACTAGATGACGTTCTACATGGGGTGCATGTACATCCAATAAGGCTGAAACCTGATCCCTATTTGCTCTCAGTTCTTGCCGAGAATCAGGGTTCTCCACTCCTTTTTAGCAAGAATCGATAATCGAGAAAAAAACCCAGTTCTTGACACTTAGTTGAGAATTTGTCTGTTTGCCACAATTTACATACCGGTTTTACCGTGTGCCACTTACCGTGTACCATTTTTATCCTGGTAATGCGCAGGCGCAAAATGGCTGCCCTTTTCCAAAATGGTGACGACTCTGCCGGCGCCATCTTGGAAGAGGGCTGAGCATGGGAAGAACAGCTGCGGCAGCCATTTTGTTCATGCACACTACCAGGATGGACGTGGTACGTAGTAAGCGGTACATGGTAAGTAGCTATATGGTACATGGTAAATTATTATTATTTATATAGCACCAGCAGTGTACCTGGCACCGTACAATCAGTAGTTGTAGACAATTCCTTACCCCCAAGGGGCTTACAGTCTAAGCGAGACAAGGGGGGGGGGGAGACAAAGGAGAGGTGAACATCAGGACGAGATAAAGATACATTTACGAGGTTGCAGGTGCACATGCTTAACTTAGTTACAAGGAGGAGATTCTTATCACTTGTGATGAGCACCTGACTGAAGAGGTAGATTTTCAGAAGGGACTTGAAAGTTGGGAGGGAGGGAGCAGAACGAAGATATCCAGGGAGGGAGTTCCAGGCCTGGGGGGCAGCAAGAGAGAAGGGGCAAAGACGTGTAGAGGAGCAGGGGAGTCGCGAGCAGGTGAGGGTAGGGGCAGAGGAGGACCGAAGCTCCAAGGCAGGAATGTTGCAGGATACAAGAGCAGAGAGATATGGGGGAGCAAGGTCATGAAGAGCCTTGAAGGTGAAGACCAGGAGCTTGTGTTGAATGCGTTCCCGTAGGTGAAGCCAGTGTTGGGCAGAGAGGAGGACCTGAACGTGGTCAAAGCAACGGGTACACGGCAAATTTGGATGAGATTCTCACCGAGATCTCAAACTGTTACTGAGATCGTCCTGAGATCTTGATAATGATTCTCATGAGATTTCTGTGAGAAATGAATTGATTCTTGTTTCAGCCCTAATTATCCAGGCTCTGGGGAAGCCCTGGTTTCTCCAGGTCAGCTAAGGGCGCCCCCTGTCACCCAGAGAAATCAAGACTTCGGAGGTGGTCACATCAGAAAAGCAGTGGGGCACAGGGACGTTTTCCTTCTCTCTTCTGATGTGGCTCCATCCCTATGGAGCATCTGATGGCGTGATGCTCTGTAAGGGGTAGGGTTATGTCAAAAAGGGGCATGGCAGCCCCTTTGCCCCGCCTTCTTTCTGATGTAGCTCCACCCCCTCCAGGTGGAAGATCGGAGGGAGGTAATACTAACCCTACCCATAGGTGAGAGACCACGTGTAATGCCTAATGTGAGGGTGCACCCATGGTTCAGAGCTACTGGTCCTTCCTTGCCAGCTCTGGGCTCTTGCTGGTGGGGAGTCTTTGTTCCCTTACTTAATCCGCTGTTTGGGGAGAAGGGAGTTCCATTTTTAGACGAGCGTACGACCCGCTCGTGCATGGTTTCAAAAATACCGCAAGGCGGGATTACACGAGACGCCGCCGGGGATCACATGCATGGGCGGGGAACGCGCATTCTTTTCCAGCCGTGAATTACCTACCTTGATTGCCCGACAAGAATGCGCGTTCCCCTCCCATGCGCGTGATTCCCGGCGGCGTCTCGTGTAATCCCGTCTCGCGGTATTTTTGAAACCATGCGCGAGCGGGTCATGCGCTCGTCTAAAAACGGCCTAGTCTAGAATCGCTGCAGGAGGGGGACAAGACCCGGAGGGTACGGCTACCACTGCTGCCTGAGGCAGGATGGGTGCGGGGTATTAAATGTCAAAAATAAAAATAAAGGAAGAAATACATTGGAAAGAAGGTAGGGCAAAGGGGCCTTCATGCCTCTTTCTGATGTAACCCCACCCCTTAGGGAGCATCATGATGTCATGCCTCTCCACAGGGGCAGGGCCAGGTCAGAGGAGGGGTGGGCAAGCCAGATGCCACACCCCTTTCTGTTCTAAACCTGCCCTTAATGGAGCGTCACACCCCTTTGTAGGGGTGAGGTCAATTCGGAAAAGGGGTGGGAAAGTCCTTATTTCCCACAACATTTTGACAAGGCCACTCCCAGAATCTGTGGTTTCTCCTGGTTACGGGGAGTGCCCCTGACTGACCCGGAGATATCAAGGCTTCCCCCAGAGCTTGAAAACTCTGGGCCAAATCCCAAAATCTCTGGGTGAAGCCCAGGGAAGTGTCAGTCCTACTCATGGGTGGCAGTAGGGCCCACATGTACCATTTTCTACATGTGGACCCCGTCCTGGGTCAGTTCTGCTGCTGCTCCACAGTTGTCTGGCTCTGTGGTTTATCCCACACAGGGATATTTCAAACCAGCCGAATGGAACAGCTGGAGAAATTCCGATTGGAATTCAGATTGAAAAATGGTTTCAATCAGAATTCCAATCCAACCATTCAGTGTACGCGCAGTACAGCCACCGCTAACGTTTTTTCTCCCGACCGTCCCAATCGGAAACCAGGACAGAATTGCGTCCATTTTGATTTTCGATTCGTAAGGATCTAATTGCCAGGTTCTGAGGGAAACGGGACACAAGAGGAATTTCTGCTTCGTGCATGACGCCCACGACTCCAATCTGGAGAATACCCAGGGCTATGATGCAGGTGGAACCAGTTTATTTTGCCGCTCTCTTAAATTCACCGCCGGCGGTTTAGCCTGCCAAATGCTGCCAGTTCCGTGCTGAGAGACAGGTCTCTGCACTGCAGGTGGGGTGCGAGCCCTGTCACTCCCCCACCCACCAGCTGTTCAGTGCTAGTTTCCAGCTCTGGACTTGCACTGGGGTTAGGGGGAAGTGAGGGGGGAGGGCTGTGGTGGGGGAAAGGGTGGAGGTGGGGCAGGTGGTGAGGCAAAATCTGATAGGTTGGCCTTGGGCCTATGTCTGTCAGCTAACTGTTTTGCTTGGTAAATCCTTCAGAATGAATGCTCCTGTGTAAAGTGCAATGCCACATTACGATTATTCTTTCATTTGCTTATATAGTAGGGCCGAAAAAGGACTAACTGGTTAGATCGGGGGTGGGAAAAGTCTGGCCTGAGGGATCAGTCTAGCCCACAGCTTTGCAGTCCTTACCTAAGTCACCCTCATTGCAACTGCAAGGTAGATTATTATTATTATTATTATTATTAGCATTTGTATAGCGCCAGCAGTGTACCTGGCGCTTTACAGAACAGTAAGATAGATGCGGGCCCTGCCTAGTACAGTTTACAATCTAATAGACATGGAGGTGGGAGACAAGGAGAGGGGACATAGGGAGAGACAAGGGATAAATAACATTCCCATTTTACAGATGAGGAACTGAGGCTGAGAGAGAGTGAGTATTCCAAGGCCGCCCAATGAGTTCATTGGCTAAGATGGGACGTGAACCCTGGTCTTCCCTTTCCTCGGCCAATAAGCTTCCCCACCAACTCTCCCGCTGGCTGGCTGGTGTAATGGGCCTGCCTGACCTCTCCCCATCTTGAGCACAATCTTCAAGTGCCCTTCCTACAATTTCTATCCGACCTACCTGAGTGCCCCTCTTAAGCACCCCTGCCCCCAACTTCTGTGCAGCGCTCAGAGCTTGTACTCATTTCTAAAGTGGTCTCTGGGAGGGAAAAGGTTCCCCATTCTAGAGGCCACACCTGTTGCAGTTTAATGCTAGGGAGTCATTCTTATTTAACAGGATTCACAACGCAGCAGCACCATATAATCTTTCTTTCTAGTTTGTAGTGTGGCTGGGAGCCCTCGACACACCATCCTTCCACCTGTTCATCTGTCTGTCAATTGTCTCTCCAGATACTTCATAGCTAGAAACAGCGGCGTTTATGCAGCTGCCACTTGGGGATGCACAGCCAAAGCTATTGTTCCTTTGCTTGAAGCCAAGGTGATTTCGGTAGGGATGCAAAGACATTTGAGGCTGTGAATGGCTGGGATTCTCCACTCTGGCTGTTGATGGATCGCAATCACAACCCAACGGCAGTCTCCAAGGGGAAGACGCACAGCCAGTGCGGAAGATGAAATACCAAATCCTGTATGAAGAGAGGAACGAAACTCCCTTTTGGATAATCAGCAACAGCTGAGAACTGCGTAGCGCTCACAGACTGCAAGCCCACCGCAGCAATGATTCATGCCACGTTTCGCGTCGGAGTCTGCCTCCCCCAATGTTCTAAACAATGCAACGTGCTCTCGCTTCGAAGGCACATATTTCTTCTTTTAGCGTGTGGTTCCGGTTGCTCGCCAGGACAGACGCCCAAGAGAGAGGCCAGGATTTTCTTGGAGCATAACTTAGCAGAGAGGAGAAGGACAGGGCAGGGGTGGTTTCCGGCGAGCCCCTTGACGGGAAACGCAGATCTTCTCGGTAGCATGTCAGGGTAATTGAACACTACAAGGCTGTACTGTAAAGCACTGTCCTGGGTCATCTTAAGAGCAAAGCTTCGCTGGGAGTGACTGCCTCTAATATATAGAAGAGAGATGACGATCAGCAGACGCTGTGGACATCTGGCAGGCTGAATCTTTTGCCTAAGGTGTAGCGGGAGCCGAGTCTGGCAACCAGTGATACGTAGCCCAGACTTTCTAGGAGCTGAAGATCTGCAGATTTAGGGGGGGTGGGGTCTTGAATGATGGTCCTTTTTCAATCAATGAAAAATTACAAAGGAAAGACGGAAACTGGGTATTAACAAACGACACGACATACACCCCCTTCCCCCCCCCCATGAGTGGGTGTTTTCATGGTTGTCTATTAGACGATCAGGATCACGCAACACTCTGAACACTGGTCCAACAGCCACGGTGCCAGTACAGAGAATGTGGAGCCTGCTTAGTGTTTTCATCTCTACAGCTTCAGGACAGAGGGCGCGAACCTGTCTCGATGGCAAAGCTCCCTCCCACGTCAATGAAGTGAGGACCATGCAGCTGAGTTAATAAGGGACACCGAATACAAACAGTCGGGTGTCTCATGTTGCTAATTATTACAGCTAATTTAGTAATTATTTCTTTAACCGGTTTTTAACCCACCCACCCCCTCCTGCCTACATCAGCTCAGGGTGGCTAACAATTTACCATATAGAAATACATAAAATACAATAATATAAACACCATATAAATAATATAATACTACATAAAATAAGCTTATAAAAATCCATGTAGTGGAGCACCATAAAATACAACGACCCTAACCCTCAACTCCCCACCCCTTACCCATCTCCTTCACCAAAGGCCTGGTAGAACAGCGAGACCTTACACTGCAAGGAGAGGTCCAGAGCCACCCAGGCCTCTGCCAGAAGGGAGGGAGTTCCACAGCCTCCGTGCGGCCACTGAGATTGCCCTCTCCATAGTCGCCCCCCGAGAAACCCAGGGGACTTCAAGAAGGGTGCTTCCAGCCGACTGGGAAGGAAGAAAAGAAAAAGAAAGCCTAAGCCAAAACACTGCAAGCAATATTGTTGGTCTATTAATTAAAGTATCATCTAGTGCGGAGTACCCACAAAAACAGACGAAACCCATTGGAACTGCAATACTTGACCGGACCTGGTACCATTGGTTGGTACCCGATTAGTGCCTGATAGGCTACAAGATGTCCCCAAATACTGTTCTTTGTACCATTTTTCCGATTTCTGGTACTATTTTTTTTTTGCTTTCTGTCCTGATTCCTGTCCCGATTTACCCTTCTACCGATTGGTACAAATTGGAAGAATGATCAATTGGTAACTCAGTAACAACAATCCCTGGTATTTTGGGGGTAATTGGGTGCCTGATCCGTACTCAGGTCACTCATCGGACACCCAGCACAGTGCTTGGGTATGACTGGTGGAGAGCAAACAAGTTCCCCTTTTCAGCTCCTTTGGGTAGATCTGTTTTCCCCACAGAAATAGATCTGTCCGTTTTGCACATCTCAGGTCCTGCAAAGTGCCCGCTTGGATTCAGCACTCGACCCATTTGGGTATCGTTTTGCTTACTTGGGGCCAAGGGTCGCGGCGCAGCAATGGCAAGGTAGTGGCACTGACGACTGGGAGGCTGGCCACCTCCTAGGGCCTCATGTGGTGGTCTAGGGTCATGCACACGAATTAGACATAGATTTATTTATTTTTTAAATGTGGTGAGGAGAAGGATCGAGTAAGATGGGCAGAAGATCACATTCAAGCCTAACTCCGTAGCCTCAAAAATACCTTGGGATAGAATAACAAAAATGTTACCTTTTTTTTAGGGCTACCTAAAAAGGGGACCCTTATGAAAAATACATGTTGCGGGGCTACACTGGTTCCAGTGCAGCGCCGCAGCATGTATTTGTCCCCCCCATAAGCCTCGCCTTTTAAAAGAGAGGTATGGTAGACCTACTTACACCTCTCCAATGTCTCTTCGTTCAAGCTGAAAGGAATCTTGAGTTCTTTGGAATTCCCCACCTGGCTTAAGCCCTCATCTTGGATAGACTCAAAACACGAGGGTGAATGAAACCTTCAAATGGCAGACCTTGGCCAAAATTCAGTGACATCCAGCTTGCCCCATTAAAATCCTATCTATCATTTATTTTTTATCAACAAACGGCGCAATCTTCATTCTTTCAGGTGTGCAAGGAAAGTGGACGTGTGTTCATTGTGTTCTGAACTGCTTCTTACATGGGTGCCAAGTCCTCATTCATAGGGTTTCTCTCTACACGTTACTCTTGCAAATGGACACAGGCTTCTTGGGTCCAATAGGAGTTGGGTTGGAGGTGCTTAAGGGGGGTGCTCAAGATGGGGGAAGGAAGGGTGCAGGTCATGGATCCCAACCTCTTTCCTTGGGTGCACGTCTGTGACTCCACTCCATTTCCTTCAGCTCACTCTTTCAGTGCTGGCGGGTATCCTAGAACCGTGGTCCTGATCAAGGAATTGGAGAGGGGTGGAATAAAATAAAATATTTTTAAAAAACCAAACAAACTGCCACAGGCCACATTTGTCCCATGGTCTAGAGGTTCCCCATGCTGATTTAGCTTCTAAAGAAAGACCCACCTCAACTGTGAGCTTTCCAATTTGGCAAGTCTTTTCGGAATGGGGGTTTGTGCGTGAAATGAAGACGCTGAGGAGGAATGAAAAACAACCGCACTCTTAACGGACGGTGTCACATGTTCTGACTGGTTGGTAATTCCAGCTGTGGAAGCTTCTAAAGCTCCAGGCACCAGCCCTTGAATGGCGAGTGAAAATGGGGTAGAGGTTGGACTGAGGCCTCAGCTGATGTCCTGCTGCTGAGACCCCAGCAGGGTAAATCGACAATGATGAATTAGCTGGAGGGAAGACGTCCTACTGAAAAGCACATGTTTTACAGATTTCTTTCCGCCTCCTGGTATCTGTCGGAATCTGTTACGGCAACTGGGTTTGCCTTCACGCTGTGGTATCATAAAAATCCACACCGGGGCTCAGTGACCCTGAGGAATGTTGCTGGGTAGGATTCCTTTTAAGTCTGGGGGTTTGACAGGTGAGTTGTGCTTTAGGAATTAAAACAATGTTTCTCATATTTGTGAGGGATTCTTGAGGGCGATTGTGTTTCTGTGATGCTGTTAAGGAACAGGATCCTTTCCAGAGCTGCTGGTCTCCAGCTAAGGTTGTTTTCTTAGGCGAGAATGCTCCCTTGCGATGTGATCCTCCAAGGGGAATAGTGCTCTTGCCAGCGTAGTGCCCAGTAGGGGAGCAGGTATGAAATTAGGGCTGATGTGAAGGTCTGGCTTGCTCAGAATCCATTTCCAGTGGATCCTGCCATTCTGATCCATTCCAGAAAAATTGCAAATTGGCATGCACTCCAGTCCAGGTTTTTCCGGAGAGCCAGGTTGATTTCTTCTTACTGCACATGTGCAAAATGTTGGCAGTGCAGCACAGGGCGCAAAATGGTGGTGTCCTGCGGCTGGAACTTCAGATGGAATTCCTCAGCAGCTTAAATCCACGGCAGAATTTCCTCTGGTGTTCTGAAAATGTGGAAAAACTTAATGAATATGAAATACACTGAATTTTGGGAGGAGAGAAAGCCAATGAGCAGACTGAGGCAAATTTTGAAAATGAAGACTGTTGAGTTGGTTAGGAGTACTAGATGAAAGGTTATGGACAGAGGGCCTCTAAGGCCGCTTTCAGACCTCCCCCCCCCTCCTCCCCCGGTATATTTTGGCTGCGGAAGGGAATGCGCAGCTGGGATATGGGCAGGGATCAGCCTGTCTGAAAGCACCCCCCGTGTGCGGCTTTGCCGGCAGGGATGCAGAGCTCGATTTCCTGCTCTGCATCCCTGCGCGTGTCTACCGGCAAAGCCGTGTGGAGGTGGGGGGGCTTCCAGACCAGCTGATCCCTGCGCATGTCCGGGCTGCACATTCCCTCCTGCAGCCAAAATACGCGTGGGGGGAGAAGGTCTGAAAGTGGCCTGAGTTGGGAGTGCTCTTGAGATGTAGTAGAACTGGGATAGGTACCTTTCAAATGGGAACACCCATCAAATTTGTGGTGCTCCAAACACCTCTCATGGTGGAGGATCGGGTGGGGAAAGGCACAGCAGAAAAGAAGACAAGAGGTAATGGGCTGAAGTTGCAGAAGGTTGATGTTTGTTAAATATTGCCTCATGATTCCCAACTCTAAGAACAGGCTGGCAATGGAACCCATGTGCAGTATAGTGTTGGCACCTGGTCCGTGTGTTGGCTCTCAGCCCATCCTTGATATCTAGCCCTGAGCCTACAATCCTTTGGACCCAGTCCTACACAACTCCTGGCTCCAGACCGGATCCTGCACAAGTCTGATCTGGATCCCTGCAACTCTGAATGTGCATCTCTGATCTGCAGCCAGTGTGGTGTAGTGGTTAAGTGGTGCAGTACTTGGACCAGGATGTAGGGGGAAGCCCCCGGTTCAAGTGTCACCTTAGCCATAAACCCACTAGGTGACCTTGGGCCCGTCACAGATCTCTCAGTCTAACCTACCTCACAGGGTTGTTGTAAGAGGAATTAATTAGTTGTTAATGTTATAGTTAATAAGTTAAAGAATGTTCGTCGCCTACCCGGCCCCTCCCCCGAATGGGGGGGGCGGCTCGGGGGCGGCGGCCGTTGTCCTCCCGCCGCTGGGCCAGAGGATGACACGCTGAGGGGGCGGCGCACGGCGTAGGAAGAAGAAAACGGCGCGAAAAAGGCTCTCGCGAGGTGCGGGAGCTCGCTGGCGCCATCTTGTGGCCAGGCGCGAGAAGACCATTCGCGCCTGGATCGTCGACGAAGGAACACCCTCCCACCCACCCTGTGATACTGTGGGTAATACTGGTCGCTGAATTTAGTCAGGGCCGGGAAGGAATTTTTGGCTAGCAGGATAATTGGCTTACTTCCTGTTTAGTTTTTTCGCCTTCCTCACAGTGTCATTTGAATCTTATTGGCTACTGGTGGGAAGGGGGCTGGAGTCTAATAAATGTCGCACCGCAGGGGTCCGGCAAGTCAGGAAGTTAGGTAGGGATAGTCTGCTGCCAGGTCATCTCCTTAAAGAGATGGGGTACATGCGAATGCTAGAGCTTGCCAGCCAGCATCGCGCTGAACCCAGGAAGGGGGGCTGGACGGCGAAAGACCCTAGGACAGGGGCGGTCCAGGGTTGTCGCAGCCTGCCCTCAGTCCTTCCTTGGGTCACGGTAAGTGAAGACTGCCTGACCCGGCCGGGGGCGGCTGGGCAGGTGTGACATCGCAGCAGCTATAGGTGGCAAGGTGCGGTACTGAGGGACATCAGACCGCCTACAATTTACTCTACCTAAGTTAGGAATAGACTAGGTTGACAGGACCCGGAAGGGTATGGCCCCTTCCTCCCCGATAAGGCTAACAATAAAGTATGGTGCGGCCTGATTTACTCCACTAAGAATGGTGTTCGTGTCTTCTTTGGGCTGGGGGACAATTGTAAGCCGCCCTTAACCTAAGGAATACAGTGAGATAAAAAATCTGAATAAATAGGGAGGTCATGGAATCTCCTTCAAGAACTAGCTGGACAAGCATCCTGCTGTAGGTGCAGGGTATGTGTAGGTCAAAAGAACTATTTCATGGACATTTCCATGAAAATGGAGTAGTTCCCTCTTATTTCAACCAGAATTCTGATCGGAAACATTCTGAATGGAATCCTGGCTGAAATAATAATAATGAAAAATACGCCATGCCCATGCGCAAAATGGCCACTGCCCATGGGTGCCCGCCATTTTGGATATTGGTGGTGGCCATTTGCGTATTTGGAAATGCCATTTAAAAAATATTAGTAGTAGTACTTTGTTTTTTCTGATGGGCATAGGATGGATTTTTGTCCGTTCTGATTTGGAACGGATGAAATGCCCGATTCCAATTGAAAATCAGAACAGGCAGAATTTCTTTTTTAGCCCTAGTACAGGGAAAGTGCCATCGGTGTGTTGACCCCATGTTGTTGTTAGAAGGCGGCGCTTGCCGCGCCGAGGGGCTCCCCACACATTGGCTGCTCTGGCCGCCCAGACAGGGCCGCTCGCCCTGGCATCCCCGACCCTGCCAACGTCAGCAGTTGCTGAGGCAACCAGGACTCCAAACAACACTGCGCCCGCACTTCCGGGGGCAGCGCAGAGCAAGGGGGCGGGGCCTGGGCAGCTGCGGCGTCCCGCACACCTCCAGGCACGGCGAGGAGCGGAGACTTACAGTGAAAAGGCCGGCACTGGAATCACCCAGTGCCGGTAATCGGAGCGAGAAGCTGGCCTCCTGTTTCCTTGAGCTAAGTGATTGTGCTGTGTGATTCTTTGTACCATATTCGTGACTGTGCTTCTAGGGATTGTGTGACTTGAGTGAACCCTGACCCCTGTTCCTGTTTCCTGAGAATACAAGCAAGGTGAGAGTTGGGTGGTGGGTGAATGTGTGGGTCTCCCCTTCCCTGCGGGAACCTTCTCCCCTGTTGCGTGAGTGCCCTGACCTTCCCCACCCCCGCTGTCCGGGGACCTTGCCCTGTTTCCCGCACCAGATGCACAAACCTTCCGTTCCCTTCCTCCTGGCGCAAGTGTGTGTGTTTGGGGCAATCAAGGCCCTCTAAGGGCTTCAGCCTTCCTTGCTCTGCACCCTATGATGATAAGGGCCTAGTCTCAGCGAGACTTTACAGGCCCAAACGCTATCCTGACGGGCATGTACTCCAGCATTATACTGGTCAGAGCAGGGAGAGAATCGGTCTGGGTGGGAGCGTGTGGTTGATTGTACGAACTCCTTCCCCTTCCCCACAAATACTATCTTTTATTGGACCAAGTTTTGTTGGTGATAATATCAGGCCACACCGGTACCATACCCAGCAAAAATCAGAAGTATAAGTTGAACTGGTGTCTCACTTGGTGTGATAGTAGATATTGGACATCTTACATTGTAGGTTGAGGCTGGACCCACACAGAGACCCATGTGTTGTGGGAGCTATATGTTCTGCTGGTCATAGTCGGGGAAGGAACAGGTTAAAGAGCAGAGGTGAAATGAGTATTCATGAAAATGAGCAAACCCACTGAATCTGAATATCCAAAGTGAAACAAACGAAATTGGTATCAAACGGTATCTGACGGATATTCGCTCCATGACCAATTTTCATCTTTTTGTGGTATTTTGTTTGGCTTGTTTGTCACTCAGTCCATTTTTATTTGTTTATTCATCCTGTTCCACTTCTTATCCCACTCATTGTCATTGTTAATACTGGCGGAAATAGCTGAAACTTGCCCTCCCCCCAAACAAAAACAAAAACAAAAAAGAATGAAATGAGAAACTAAACCAAAAATGAACAAAACCAAACAAAATAATTGACACTGGGAAAACTCAGTAGCTCAAACATTTGAACAAATGTCATTTCAGTGAACTGCAGCTTATCCAAAATTGTGTGTGCTTGTGGGGCGGGGAGGGGGAGGAGGAACCATGAACATTTATTCTGTTACCCACTTCAGCTCTATTTTAAAGAGACTCTGGAAAAGCTCTAGATGTATCTAAGTCAGCAGGGTCTGATGAAATTCCCCCTAGGGTATTATCTGAGGTAATCTCTGAGCCATTGGTCTTTGTTTTCAAGAACTCATGGAAGACAGGTGAAGTCTCTGAGGACTGGAGAAGAGCAAATACAGTTCCTGTTTTCCAGAAGGGGAAACAAAAAGATGACCCAGTGAATTACAGAGTAGTCTGTTTGACTCCAATACTCAGAGTTTGGAAACATCTGCATGATGGTATGTCTATTCCCTCTAGGGGGGTTTCAGCTTGGACCAGCACCCACAAAACATGCAGCTGGGCTTTGTTCACTTTTAAATAAAACAAGTTTTAATTGGGGCTAGCAGATAAACAGTACTTCTAAAGAAAATAAACCAAAGCAATAGCATATTCTATCTGGGCATAGTTACTTCCCGTTCCCAACCTCTGTCCCAGATGCTGGTTGGCCAGCAGCATTTAGAAGGTTTCAAAGATTTATGAAAGAACATGATTAGTACTACCAATTCATAATTCAGTCCACAAAGGATTTCTGTCAGCATTGTAGTATCTGTGTCATCAGCAAAGCCTTTCAAGAGGTGAGCAGAGCACCAGTTCATCCAGATGAACTAGAACTAACTGAATAACTACCACTAGTTGTTGTTATTATTATTATTATTATTATTATTAGCAAGCATTTATATAGCGCTAGCAATGTACCTGGCACTTTACAAGTAACGGAATAGACATGGTCCCTGCTCTAGGGCTTACAATCTGAGAGACGGGGGGTGGGGAGCAGAAGGAGAGACAGGGAGTGTAACATTCACGGATGCGAAGTCCCAGGTGCACGTGCTTGGCTTGGTTGCATCGAGAATGATGGCGGGTTGGATATGAGTACACAGAGCTCAGGTAACAGATTGTACTGGATGGAGGGGATCAGCAGGAGTTAGGTATGGGGACCGAGGAGTCAGGGAGGGCGGAGCGGAAGAGGTGGGTCTTGAAGAGGGATTTGAAGGTACGGTGGGAAGGGGCAAGGCGGATCTAGGCAGGGAAGTGTGTTCCTTTTTCAAGCATAATGCCTTTTGAAATATCAGGGGATTCATTTTTCTTCTCCGAGTCCACTTTAGACTATGACTGAAATGGATACTCACATAAACGGGTACTTGTCAAATCCAAGTCTATCTCAAGAGGGATCGGAAATCATTTTGCTGCAGCCATGTTGTGCATACGAAATCATTTGGTTGGAATTCCAATGGAAAGATTATTTTGACTGGAATTCCGATCGTAATACTGACAGCTGTTCCATTTTTGTGGAACTGTTCTGTGAAGACGGAATGGCTGTTTCTAACCAGACCTATGGTAGGGCTGTGAGGCTTGGCGGTGGTGTCACATGGGTTGTGTGAGGCCCAGTGGCAGTGGGGACAGGAGTGCTTGGGCTGCAGTGCTGGACTGTACAGACCTTGGTACAGGCACCTGTGCCCGCTTGGCCTGGCAAGAGGTTTCTTGGGAAACTGGTGAAAGAGGCTTCTGGGAGCTGTTGTTTTCTAAGAAGCCTCTTGCTAGGCTGGGCGAGCACAGCAGATGAATACTAGGGATGGGCGAACGCAGTTCGGAAGTTCAGAGTTTGAACCGAACTCAACCAGTTCGGTCGACCGAAACGAACTTCTGAATTGAACTCAATTTTTGAACCAAACCGAATTTCCGAACTCGGCCCTGTTCACCCATCCCTAAAAGATAATATTCCATTTAGTTCAATGGGGTTTGAATTTCCAAACATTGTTCGGAAGTTCGGAGTTCGGACCGAACTCGAATAGTTCGGTCGACCGAACCGAATTTCCGAACTCGGTTCTCTTCGCCTATCCCTAGTGAATACCCCCTTTAAAAGCTGAGCTCAGGATAAGGGAGCAAAGATGGGTCAGATTCATGGTGCACATCCATGATCTGGACCCTCCTTTTCTTGTGTACATCCCTTAACAATCCCCACCCCGACTTCTGTGCAGCCCTCAGAGCTTGTACTAATTTTCAAAGCGGCCCCCAGGACGCAAAAGGTTCTCCATCCCTGCTTTAGGCCTATGCTTTAGGCCCCACCATTCAGCCTCTGAGATCCTGAGCACCTCAGCTTTGCCACTGCGCCTCACGGAACCCGAATGCTCCCTTTCCACCACCACCTGGCCACACAGACTTCGAGTACCCCCACACGTGCTGGGTCCAACGGATATTGCAATGCTCTGCAAAGGGCAAGGTTATATCTGAAAGGGGGATGGGGGTAGGGTCCCAGAGAAGCGTCTGTCCCAGAGGCCAAAAGCTGCCCTCAGGAGTGGGTGTGGCATCCCATCCCCCACAGGAAGTGCTTGTCTTTGTTGTCACAGAACTGGCTATAGACTCATATACTAGGGATGGGACTCATATACTCCTTACTAGTCCCATCCCTTACTAGGACTATATACTAGTCCCATCCCTTACTAGTATCCCTCATATACTATACTAGTACTCATATACTAGGGATGGGACTATCGGTATTAGATTAATCCATTAATGCAGATATTTGGCAATATTGGATTAATCTGATAATACCGATAATATCAGTATCGATATGTCGGTTTTTCAACATTGCCAATTTTTCGGATCTTTAACATTGTGGCCATTTTAACAATGGCCGCAACGTTAAAGTTCCAAAAATTTGGCAATGTTAAAAAACTGATATACCGATACCAATAAATCCGATATTGGATTAATCCGATACCGATAAAACCGGTAACCAATAATTCGCCGATAGGCCAGCCCTAAACTCTACTACCGCTTCTGAGGCTACTGGAGCTGGTACCTCTCTTAGGTAGATGTCTCCCACAATACCTTCTGCAACAATTTAATTAGCTTTTATAAACAAATTGTTAGTTTTTCCCCCACAGCATTCCCAAAAATGACCTACTTGGAAGCGGGACTTTCCTAAAACGAAACCTCAACAGCAATAATGTGGATGGGGCCTTGCTAGGATAATCACAGTGCTTCAGGAACCATGACACAATATTTTTTAGGGTGGGGTTGCTTCGTTGGTCACAAGCGTGGCGGAGACCAGAGACATAGTAAAAATGAACTTTGTTATTGTACCGGCTTCCTTTGATGGGTTTCTGATAGGGATGGGTGAATAGATCGGCCGTTTGGGTTCGTCCGTTCGGTTCGTTTGCCGGGTTTGGGTTCGGCCGTTCGGGAAATATTTTTATGGTTTTTTTTAATATGATTTTTTGGTTTATTATTTGGTTTTTTTGTTTTTATATGGGTTTTTTTAATTTAAATTTTTAATCTAATATTATATCTATCTATCTACACTAAATCTAACTGCTATTTATTAACTATTCTAAATGCTATGAAATAAATGGGCACTAAAACTAAATCACTAACGCTATCTCTATCACTAAGCTAACTCCTACAACTGTCTACTATCTATCTATCTATCTATAGAAATATGTAGATATATGGGATGGGGGGGAAATCACAAACAACACAAGGAGGGGTAAAAAACTGCAATGAAACTTAAATCAATCTAATAATTCTACTCTAAATGAAAAAACAGGGGAAGGGAAGTGAATCTGGGATGGAATATATGGGAGAGGGAAAGGATTCAATGGAGGGGGGAGGGAGGAAGGAAGATTGAACACAGGGAACACAAGGAGGGGTAAAAACAAAAAATAACCACTAAATCTATCTAAGCTAAGTTAAGTAAATGAATGAGAATATGGGGGTAGATGGGTTGGATGGGTGAAATGGGAGGATTGCAATGGATTGGGGAGCTGGGAAATGCTGGGAGAGGGAGCCTTCTGAAATGCCTGCTGTTCAGGAACAGTGACTAGCTCAGAAGGTGTTGGGAAGGGGGGAGGCAGATAGTTTTGTTTCTTGCAAGCTTCTCCACCCCTGGTGCCTGGAAGTCTGCTCCTCAG
>QEPC01006853.1:501003-512369 GCA_003113815.1 Sphenodon punctatus
AAGAACCTTCTTTACAAGGTAGCAACCTTCTGATCAGCACATGGGCAGGAGCTGTTTGTAAACAAACAGCCTTATCTCCCAGCCCGATCGCTGTCCCCGCTGCTGCTTCAGCGCTACTAGGAGGGAGAGTCAGGTAAGCCCTCCCCCTCCCTTCCAACACAACCCAACCCTACAGGGGTCAGGACCAACAATTTTTTGGGTTTGTTTGTTAAGAATAATTTTTAAAAAGACAGCATGACCGGCCCCCAGCCCACCCCCGGCCCACCGGGAATCCTCCCGGTGCATTCAATGGCCAATCCGCCCCTGGGTATTGGCTTGCAAGGTTTCATCCACATTAGATGGGAGACAAAGAAGTTACAGCCACAAATGTATATGCAAAATTTTGCAAAATAACATTTCAACTGCTTTTAAATTAAAATTGGATCCCTTTATCCACACTTAATGCCTTCCATTGGAGGTACAATCCTACCAAGTTACATCCAAATATAATGAAAAACAAGAATGTTACAGCCAAAGATGTGTTTTCCATTGAAACCAATGCAAATCGAAAACAAAGGCAAAAACAAAAACGAAATTATGATATTTATGAAAACGAAAAATTGAGGTGCACAATTTTAGAAAACAATCCAAATACCCCAAATGGTGAAAAATGGATGCTCGGTTGAGTATTGTCCATGGCTCACCTCATTTGTTTTGGGTCGGATCATCCGGATTTGACGGGCTGACTCGTTTTCAGACATACCTGTGTCAGCACTAGATCTTGCCTTTTGAAGATGCCTCTGTGGTGTCTGTTGGGTAAGTACTGGAGGTAGTCCTCCTGTGTTGTTTGGTGGGGTTCTTGTCCTCCCTAGCCCTTAGGATCCAGACAGACTCACACATGGGCCCCTGAACGGTAAGAACACAACTTCTTTAACAGCTTCCCTTTTCGACCTTAACAATCAAACCCAAAATACTCATACTGCATTCTAGCTACCCCGGGCCCTGGCTGGAGTGCTTATACAATTACAATTACACATCTCCTCCTTTTAATTTTGAAGTTCAGAATATTCCCAATCAGAGGGCCCCAAATGAAGGCTTAGAGGTTCAGTCTTTGGGGAGGGTTTATTACACGGTCACGTCTAGTGCATGTGCCCATAGACAGATCAGGAGTCGGTGGTGCTGGAGAATCAGTTTTAGGAAGGAACCTCAAGCGCCATGTTTTCACTGGGAATCAATGGAAGATTGTTGTTCTGTGTAGCTCCCTCTGTTGCTTCAGGAGACGGGAGTAGAAACCTGCGATTTCTGCGAAGGGTCCCCTGTGGTGACTCTATAACATATGACATGGAAGAGGGGTGTATCTCTTTCACCTTTCCATGAGTGCGCAGATCCGTGACCCAGACCATCTGTGCCACTTGGAGTTCTGGTAGCTCACATACCCCATGATGTCTATCATAATTCCTCTTTTGCCATTCCATGTGTTTATTTTCTCTTTCTTGAATGATTAGGCCATCAGGGGCCTGAGGTTTAAGTTGGAATGGAATTGCAGGGACTGGAGTACAGAGACGTCTACTCATCAGTAGTTCTGATGAGTAATCCAGTAATCCATTGGTCAAAGGTGTAGCGCGGTATGCCAGTAGAGCCTTGTTAAGAATCGTCTGACTTTTTCAGATGACTTTTCACAATCTTTACTGCAGCCTCAATGAACCCGTTGCTTGAGGAAAACGAGGCTTAGAAGTACCTTGAGTAAAACCATATTCTTTCGTAAACTTGGTAAATAGAGAACTTGCGGAAGGGTCAAACTGTGGCCGTTATCTGTACAGACTACCTCTGGGACCCCAGGTCTCGCAAAGATGGATTTCGTGTGGTTAATGACAGTTTGTGCTGTGAGATCTGCAAGCTTGGCCAGTTCAAAGTACCATGAATAATAATCAGACACAAGAAGGTGCCACTGCCTCTCCAAATAAAATAAATCTGCACCCAACCATTGCCAAGGGTGCTCTGGAAAGGTAGAAGGCATGAGCAACTTGGGTCATTCTGATCGCTCTTGTAGACAGACAGGACAGTGCTTGATCAAGTTTTCCAGCTGGGACGAGAGTCCTGGCCACCAGACAGCCTGGTGTGCACGAGCTCTACATTTGACAATGCCTTGATGACCCTAATGTAACCTTTGGAGGATCTCAGCTTGCATACTTGAGGGACAATGCGACTTCCCCTCATTAACAGACCATCTTGCAATGAGATCTCAAACCGGTGTTCCCATGACTCTGCACACTCCTTTTTAGGAGGCCAGCCCTGTTCGCAATAACTGCTGGGCTGATGGCACGTCTGATCTGCTTGCTGACCTGATCAGATATCTGCCAGATTCTTATCTGTAGCAGGGAGGCCTGCTATAACTTGTTGGGTGTGTGCTGACATTTCTTCACCTAGTTCTTGGTTGCCCACCTTGCTGTGATGAGATTCTTCCCTGGTATATGTAAGTGCGTATCTCATCATATGAATCTTGATTTGTTGCAGTCATGGTGAGAGACTTATTGAGGGATTTTGTTGAAAATATAGGTACTAGAAGTTAATGATCGTTTTCTATTTCCATTTTGAGACCTGTGATGAAATCCTGGAATCATTCACATGCCCAGATGATAGCCAAGGCCTCCTTCTCTATCTGAGCATGGGTTTTCTCAGATTTTGAGGTATATGTGATGCAAATGTTACCGGTCTCACTTCTCCACCACTTTGTCTCTGGCAGAGGACTGCCACCAGCCCATAAGATGATGCACCATCAAAGATAGCTAAACACTGGGCTGAGCAGAGGATCCTCTTTAATGCCTTGAATATCTTACTCTGTGCTGGTCCCCAGGTCCATTTCTTATTAGCGTGCAGTAGGGATGGGCAAACAGAACTGAGTTCGGAAATTCGGTTCAGTCGACCGAACTATTCGAGTCCAGTCCGAACTTTGTTCAGAAATTCAAACCCCATTGAACTAAATGGAATATTATCTTTTAGGGATGGGCAAACAGAGCCGAGTTCGGAAATTTGGTTCGGTTCAAAAATAGAGTTCGGTTCGGAAATTCGGTTCAGTCGACCAAACTGGTCGAGTTCGGTCCAAACTCCGAACTTCTGAACCACCTTCGCTCATCCCTAGCGTGCAGCAGTTCATACAGAGGATGTGTAATGTCTGCCATTCTGGATATATATTTACCTAAGAAGTTGATCATGCCCAGGAAACTCATCAACTCTGTTACATTAGTTGGTCCTGGCATTTTACAAATTGTCTTGATCTTGCTCTCATCGGTACGTATTCCGGCACTACTGATCACATGGCCCAGGAATCATCTGCTTTCTTTCCCAAATTCACATTTGCCAATGTTCAGTGTAAGTCCAGCTTCCTGAAGTTTATATAATACTTTGTGTAGGCAATCATTATGGACCTCCACAGTAGGACCATAAACTAGGATGTCATCCAGATGACAGAACACACCTTCCATGCCTTCCATCAACTGGCTCATCCTTTTTTGGAAGTTTTCAGGTGTGGAAGAGATCCCAAATGGTAACCGTTTGAAGCTGTAGCTCCCAAATGGAGTAATAAATGTAGTGACAGCTGAGGATTCCTGGGAGAGTGGTATCTGCCAAAATCCTGAGTCGGCATCTAGCTTACTTAAATTTTTAGCAATTTGCAGTTGTCCAAGAGTGTATTCAACCACTGACATAAGGTGTCATGGGGGAAGGTATACGGGGAAGAAAAGGGGGGAAACTCTCAGCTCCACACACACACCTCTTTGTGCCCTCTGAGCCCCCAATTGAGAGGGAAAAACAGCCCCTCAAGATAGAGTGTTGGCCACTAGATCCCAGAGGAATCAGGCCTCTATCATCATTGGGCTCAGAGGTGAGGCACTCCCTAGTCCTCTGTTCTCGCACCCCCACACGCTCACCACATGTAACCATAGGGAAATGGAGGGAGGGACTGACAGGTAGGTGAAGCCACAAGTGAGGGGAACGGGTCCAGGACGTAGGGTAGGATATGGGACACGTCCACACTGAACAGGTGGGGAGGACACCCCAGGGAGGGGAGCACAGCAACCCAGGCGCCCAACTATAAACTCGTCACATTCTCCTCTCATAAGCGCACTCACTCACGCACGTACTATAGGGACAGGGGAACAAGGAAAGGCACAGACAACAATCTCCCAACCTCAACAACACTGTTAACAAGATCCAAATCCAAATATACTTAGCTCTCAAGCAAGCAGGCAGGGGCCAGCCTCTCAGCACTGATTACCGGCACCGAGGGTGTACCGGTGTCTCTCCTTCAACCCCTAAGCCCCGCTGTTCTGGCGTGTTGTTCCTGGAGGCATACTGAGCATTGGGGTTGCCCAGGCAACTCCCCAGCGCTCCCTGGAGCCAGTTCTGCTCTTGCTGGCAGCTGTGCTGGCAGGGCGGTTAGTTCAACGCTGGTTGTCCTGGCAACCGAGCGCTATGGTGGTGGGGCAGCAGCTGCTTCCTCGGTCTGCAAGTGTGCCGGCAAACCTGTTCTCTGTGCGGGTCGGGGCCCGCCTGCAGCTTTTCCTAGCCCCTCAGGCCCCTGCGGTGCCGCTGGCGTCCGCAGAGCCTGACATAGGATAATGTTCCCGTTCCACGCTCTTGTTGAGCTCTGAGACATCTATGCAGATATGTTTGTTGCCCGATGGTCTTGCTACAATGACCATGGGAGCATACCAGTCGGAAGGCCATAACTCCCCTGTGAACCATCTCAAGGAGGTGCTTCTTCGCTGTTTCATTAAAGGTAGCAGGACTCATCGAGGCACCATGAATGCCAAGGGTTTTGCCCCTTCCTTAAGTTTAATTGTGTAGGGTTGTTCCAGTCTTCCCAGCCCATTAAACAGTTGTGGGAACGTTTGCACTGGGTTTACCCCTTTGGCTTGGGACTTGACCTCATTCAGTCTCTTGCAACTAGGCAGTGGTCGTTCAAGGTCTTTGATTACGTAAATCTTTTCCCAAGTTGCAGCTGATTTATATTTCAGTTGGTCATTTAACATCCCTACGGTCCGTAGAGCTCTTTTTTGTGGTGCAAGCAGCTTCTTGTCCGCAGGGAATAGCTCTAGCTGACTGAGAGCAGAATGGTAAACATTCTTAGGAATAACAATAACATTGGCTCCTGTGTCAAGCTTAAAGCATATTATTGTATCTAGGCACATAATCTCTGCAGTCCAACGGCTCCTTTCTGATCCACTTGCTTTAATATGTCCCAAGAAAACCTCTGAGCTAGGCTCCTCAGTGGCCAACTCACGTACTTGTGGCATCTCAGTGGCCCTTCTTATTGCATCTGCTGCAAGTTGCATTCTTAGCAGGGCATTTATTATGTGTACGTCTAGAGGCATGACCACACCAGCCACACACATTGGGTTTTACCACTTTACTCTCACCCTTAACAATAGGGCTGCCCCCATCAGGGTTTCAGGAAGACCTGGCATATATCCGAGGAAACAAAGATTTATTAAAGGGCTGTCGAGCAGCTATAATGCAGTCCATGTTGACCTTAGAATTAACTGACCCTCCCAACGTCTCTTGTTGCTTCTTGACACTCTGCTCGTTGGGCTGCTGTTATGGCCTTCTCCGAAGTCAGGTTAGTGTCTAGCTGTAAACTCCCCGACACCCGACGATCTTTTATGCCACAAACAATCTGGTCTCTTGATCATTTCATCATGAAACCTGCCTGCAAAGTCACACTGTTGGGCCAGGGCATATAACCAAGCCAAGTACGTGCACTTGAGACCTCGCATCTTCATGAATGTTAGACCCCTTGTCTTTCCCTCTGTTCCCCTTCCTAAGTCTCTCCCCCAGCTCCTGTCTCTCAGATTGTAAGCCCTAGGGGCAGGTACCATGTCTATTTTATTACTTTGTAAAGTGCCAGGTACACTGCTGGCGCTATATAAATGTTTGTTAATAATAATAATATAACGCCGCAGTAACAAAATCTTCAACAGATTCTCCCTCCTCCTGAAACCGGGAGAACTTGTAACTTTCACAAATAATATTCCTTGTAGGGACAAAATGTTTCTGAAACTTTTCCATGACTGTATTGTGTGAGCTAGGCTGCTTTTAGACGCGCGTGACGCATGCGCAGCATAAAACCACGGCACGTGTAAATATCCCGCGTGTGGGATTTGGACGTGACATTTTGCAAGTTAAAGCCAGTCGTGTATTTTTTTTAAAGCTGCAAATTAAATACCTCGATGTCGAGGTATTTCATTTATGGCACGTGTGCACCGCGCACATCTAAAAGCAGCCTTAGTCTCATCAGCAGTCAAATTGAAAGATAGCACAATATCTTCAGGCTGAGGCCCCATCAGATACAGGACACAGTCAATCCGTTCCTCCTCTGGCTTCTGTTTAAGACCAGAGGCCTGCCTAAACCTCTCAAATCCGGTTTTCCATTGGATCCAGTCATCAGCAGCCTAAAAAATGGCTCTTGGGCTGGTATTTTTTTATTTTATTTTTTTATTTATAAAAGATTTTTATCCCGCCCCTCCTGCCCACAGGGCAGCTCTGGGCAGCGAACAACAAATTAAAAACAATAAAAACAATTTAAAAGTTAAAAATTCCATATGCAGGGAGAACACCCCCCCCAACCTATCCACCCACCCCTCGCCAAAAGCCTGGTGGAACAGCCAGGTCTTACACAAACGTCAAAATTACAGGAGAGTGGGGGCCAACCTGCTAGACTGCGTCTTACACAGGGAGATAGCAAATCATGTAGAACTCGCTCTGATTAGGTTTCAGAGAGCTCCCCTCACCAGCTGTGTCTCTTGTACCTCCACCTGGATGTCTCAACATCAGCTCAAACTCGACATGGCTAAAACTGAACTCCTTATCTCCCCCCCCCTCCCATCGTTCCTCTTCCTTCTCCCTGTCGATCCTTATCGATGGGGTCACCATCCTTCCTGTCCCCCAAGCCTGTAGCTTAGGCTTCATCTTTGACTCACCCAGCTCTTTTGAACCCTACATCGACTGTTGCCAAATACGGTCGCTTCTCCCTCCATAACATTGCTAAGATTCGCCCTTTTCTCTCTGTCTCCTCTGCCAAAACCCTTGTTCACGCCCTGGTCATCTCTCGCCTCAGTTACTGTAACCTCCTTCTCACAGGCCTCCCCCATTCTCACCTTTCTCCCTTTATCTCTGTCCAAATCTCTGCTGCCAGGGTCATCCACCTCACCCGTTGCTTCGACCAAGTGCAGCCCCTCCTCTCCTCTCTTCACTGGCTCCCCTTTCTTGAATGAATCCTGCACAAGCTCCTAGTTTTCACCTATAAATCTCTTCACAACCTTGCTCCCCCCTACCTCTCTGCACTAATTTCCCTCTGTACTCCAGTCCGTGAACTCCGCTCCTCCTCTGTCCCCTCTCTTGCCCTCCCACGCCTTCCCTGCTCCCCTAACCACTTTCACCCCTTCTCCCTAGCTGCCCCACACACCTGGAACTCCCTCCCTGCCCACATCCGCCTCGCCCCCTCCCTTCGTACCTTCAAATCCCTCCTCAAGACCCACCTCTTCTGCTCTGCCCTCCATGACTCCTCGCTCCCCTCACCTAACTCCTGATACCTTCCATCCAGTACAATCTGTTACCTGAGGTCTGTGTACTCATATCCTCACCACACGGACCAGCCAGCCATCATTCTCAGTGTAACCAAGCCAAGCGCGTGCACCTGGAACCTCACACCTTTGTGAATGTTATACCCCTTGTCGCTCCCTTTGTTCCCCTTCCTTCATCTCCCCCCGTCCCCTCCGTCTCTCAGATTGTAAGCCCCAGGGCAGGGACTGTGTCTATTCCATTACTTTGTAAAGCACCAGGTACATTGTTGGCGCTATATAGATGCTTGATAATAATAATACATTTCAGGTTTCCATTATGATCCCACCGCTGCCACCACGTAGTGTTTGGTGGGGTTCTTGTCCTCCCTAGCCCTTAGGATCCAGACAGATTCACACACGGGCCCATGAACAGTAAGAACACAACTTCTTTAATGGCTGCCCTTTTCGACCTTAACAATCCAACCCAGAATACTCAAACTGTATTCTAGCGACCCCTGGCCCTAGCTGGAGTGCTTATAAAATTACAGGTAACTACACACTCCTCCCTGCTCCATGCTGTGTTTGGTGCCCTTAAACTGATGAATCTCAACACCGCTTTTAGACGAGGCGCTGAAAAGTGTCTCCTGAGCAGCGCGTTAAGAGAGAAGCCGCGCCGCGCCGCCGGAAGTGACGCGCTCCCCGATGCCGGCAACGGCTGGAGACTCGGCGCTTTGCAGAGGCGCGTTATAGAGACCGGAAAACTGAGGTCTCTAGAACGCGCCTCTGCAAAGCGCCGCATCTCCAGCCGCCGCCGTTGCCAGGAATGGGGAGCGTGTCACTTCTCACGCACAGCTCAGGAGACACTTTTCAGCGCCTGGTCTAAAAACAGCATTAAATTAGTCTCCACCTTCCAAGGAATTCACTAAATTCACCACAGGGCTTAAATTTCGCTAGGCCTTAGCCCTAGCACCTCTTCTAGACTCCAACCACTCAGAGGGTTGGAGGGGACTGGTGATGCCACGCTGCTGAAGGGTGGCAGTGGAAGCAGCTTGTCGCTCTAGTCCCCATCAAGCTTAATCGGGCGTTATGCAAGGGCTAGCAAAGGAGGGGCAGGAACAGGGGGATGGTGAAGTGGTGGTACTGCTTCACCGGCGCCTCTGAATACACTCGAGACATAACTTTCCCACAAACGTTGTGGGGAATGCTGGGGGAAATAGTGGGCAGCGGGAGGGGCTGATTCACTAAACCCTGGCCCTGGGGAACGACTAAGGGTTTTCCTCACAGTTGAGCCAGGGTGGGTTGACTGAGGGCCCTCCTCTCATTGGGAACCAAGCTGTGGTGCAGGAGGGCAGCTGTGAGGCATTGGTGGGTGGCCGTGAGGGGGCAAGTGGCAGTTGAGTGATGGCTCCCCCCACACACCGTGCACTCTGTTGTAGTGGAGAAGGTGAAGTTTGACGCACCCCCTACCCAGGGGACCAGCCTAGGCCACAATGGCGACTCTGATCTGGGCTGCCCAACCGCAGCTGCTTACTATACACAGCCAGGTAGCCCACATTGCTGGGAAACGTAATGGCGTTTAAAGCTATTGCTCTCCCCTAGGCTGCTAACTTTGTGAGGTGCATGTCCCACATATTCCCATGATAATTATGCCCATGCCTTCTGGGTCAAGTTCTGGGCCATCTGGGACAAAATGAAGCTCCAGCAGCTCCTAGTTTTACAAATCAAGCCATGAATTTGCACACCAATTAGCCCCCAAACACAGGCTTCCAGATGGAGTCCCCCCCATTCCAGGGAGAATTTGCCACATAGCTGCAAGTGGAACTAATCCCCGCCTCAAGGACGTGACCAAGCTTTCTGTTTGGAAAGCTTTCGGAGACGTGCAGAAGCTGTTTCTGATACAGCCGGCGAAGGGAGCGGTCGGGTTGAAGCGCGTCTAGAAGGAGAAATTGAAAACAGCATCGAAAGCAAATGTGTGTCCATGTGGCATGACATTTATTTATTATTTCGCGCTGCGGAGCTTATGCCTGGGCAGAGATAAAAGCCCGTTAGTGAGAAGGGAGAATTATTTCTAAATTCTACTAGGATTTAGACCCTCTTGTGAATTTATAAACAAGGCAAATGTTCAAAGCCGTCTCGGATAATGGTTATTTGGAACCCTGGCTGGGTCCTCTTTTGCAGTTTTGAGTGGCAGCGCTGAGAATGGAAAGTGACTGCAGAATCCAACATTTCCACTCCGGGATTTGCATGCCACCAGGGCACAACACCCCCCTGATTTCTAAGAGCACGAGAAGGACCACGCTGGGTCAGCCTTCCTGGGTTTCTCCTGGAGGCTCTGGGTTTTGATAGAGTCTCTGGGCTCTGGGGAGAGTCCTAATTTCTCCAGATCCCCTAAGGGCAGGGGCCACATTTTAAAGGGGGTGGGTTATAGTGACATTCCTGCCCCTGTTATGGTCCCGCCCCTATGGGGCCTCATGATACTTCATAAGAGGCAGGATTACATCAGAAAGGCCTTGACAGCCCCTTAGGCCCCGCCCTCTCTCATCATCGCCCTGCCTCCATCATGACATCGCAATGTGAGGGAGGCACACACACACACACACCGCGCGCATATTCTGGCTGCGGGGGGAATGCGCAGCCAGAACGTGCGCAGGGATCGGCCGGTCTGAAAGGCTCCCCCTGGCGTGGCTTTGCTGGCAGAGACGGGAAGAAATGCAGAGCTCAATTTCCTGCTCTGCATCCCTCCGCATGGTGTGGAGGGGGGAGGGGGTGGCTTTCAGACTGGCCGATCCCCACGCATGTTCTCGCTGCGCATTCCCCCCGCAGCCCAAATATGCGTGTGGGGTGGGGAAATGTCTGAAGGGGGCCGAGGTTACATCAGAAAGGGGAATGACAGCCTGTTTGCCCGGTGCCTGCCAACATGGCTTTGCCCACTCTGCCCAGACAGAGGTAATAACTATAATGGTCCACCTAGTCCAACAGTTTGTCCCAGTCGTGGCCAACGTCACTTGCTCCAGAGAACTCCACAACGGGTCCACAAGTAAACAAGAGGGACACCCTTTCCTGCTGTTCACTCCCTCTCACCCCCCTGGCTGAACTGACTAGCACATTGCTGGACCTTCCAGGTAGGATTGTCAAATATCCCTTTTTTAAAAAAAAGAACGTGACACATCCCTCATGTCAGAACCAGGGTTCTTCAGCTTGGGGAAAGAGATGACTGAAAGGGGATATGAATGATAGAAGTTTACAAAATTGTGAGTTGTGTTGTGTGGAACATGTAAGTAGGGAGTTGTTTTAATTACACTCTCAAGTGGTACTAGGACTAGGGGGCACTCGTGGGAGCACATCTGAAACTAACAAAAGGTCGTACTTTTTCAACATACGTTGAAAGGCCAGTGGTGTAACTGGTTTTTTACAAAGAATTGGATAAGTTCTGTAAGGATAGGTTCATCAATGGTTTTACGCAAGTTGACTGGGGGACATAACCACTGAGTGTTGAGATTTGGGAGTAAATCGCAGGGAATGGATCACTCTATTGTAACCTGTTGCGTACTTCTCTGAAGGTGACCGCTGTCAGAGACAGGATGCTGGGCTAGATGGACTGCTGGGCTGACCTACTGTGTCACCTCTTAACCAGATGGCTCCATAGAACAGAATGGATGTCCGTTATTTTGGAGAGTTGCAGCTCCATAGTACACAATGCCCCACCCCACCCCTCATATTTCAGAGCTCCCACAGATACACAGTGTCCCTCAGGGGCATAGCTAGGTTGGAACGGGGCTAGGTCCCCTCCCCCAATCACCATCCTCTTCCATTTCCCCCCTCCCCCCC
>QEPC01006853.1:512468-533619 GCA_003113815.1 Sphenodon punctatus
GCTCCCCCCCCCCACCCCCCCAGACTTGCCTGCTCTGTCTCCTGCGCTGCAGGCCCTGCCGTGCACAGGGCACGTCCGCTTCTGGCACCTCCGCTCAGTCTCAGTGTGCAGTATTGCCAGCCCTCCCCTTTAAATCAGAAGGCTTATGGCACATGTTGCAGGGTTGCATTGGTTCCAAACGTCCTTCTACACCACTGGCATCCCTTATTTATGAAATTTTGTTCTTATTATCCTAATCCCAATACTGCTTTAGGAGTATTGAAGGGCACTGTTGTCAAAATTGAAAAGGCAATGGGGTGGTATAAAGAAAAATATTATGAGTAAGACAGAAGATCGAATAGTTCCATTCTCTGCGTCTTTGGCGAGGCCTCAGCTGGAGTATTGTGTTCCATTTGGGGCCTCCGTACTTTATAAAGAAGATGTCCATAAACAGGATGCTGTGACTGGCCCTTTAAAAATCGCCTCAGAGTGATCCCTTCGGTCCACCGGGGGCGTCTTTCTGGAGGTCCCCCGTGTAAGATGGGGGGCCACAATGGAGAGGACGTTCTCGGTGCCGGGCCGCAGTTATGGAACTCCCTCCCGGACAGACGGCCATCCAGCCTCTGCTTGAAAACCCCCAGTGAAGGAGAACTCACCGCCGCCCTAGGCAATTTGTTCCACTCTTGAACAGCTCTTACCGTTAGGAAGTTCTTCCTAATTTTTAACCAAAATCTACGTTCTTATAATTTGAGCTCATTATTCCAAGTCTTGCCTTCAGGGGCAAGAGAGAACATGGCTTTGCCATCTTCTCTGTGACAACCCTTCACGTAGTGGAAGACCGCTTATTGTGTCTCCCTTTAGGCTTCTCTAGGCTAAACATACCCAGTTCATTCACCCTTTCCTCATAGGACTTGTTTTCGAGACCCTAGACCATCTTTGTCGCCCTCCTCTGAACCCGTTCCAGTTTGTCAATGTCGTTCTTAAAGTACAGTGCCCAGAACTGGACACAGTGCCCAGAACTGGAGGCGATCCGACCAATGCAGACTAGAATGGAACTATTACTTCTCGTGACTTGGAAACAATGCTTCTGTTTAATGCAGCCTAAAATTGCATTAGCCTTTTTTTTTGCAGCTGCATCATGATCCACACCCTTTGAGGCCCCTTTCAGCCCTATGATTCCATGAGAAACTACTAGCAAATTCGATTTGAAGAAACAAATTGGATTCTATGAAAACAGCAGACAAATTGGAGCAGATTCAGACGAGGGCGGCAAAGATGATAAAAGGGGTCTGGAAAGTACGTCTTATGAGAAAAGATTGGGGGAGACACCAGGACCCTCAGCCAGAACTTGCTTGAACCCCGACAGCTCCATCACCTGCCACCGGCTCCCTTGCTCAACAATTGCCAACAGCTGTGAGCAGGGAGGAGTCCCGCTGCCGAGAGGCTTCAAGACCTGTGCGCCCACCGGCGGCGCTGAGCCCCGCCTGCCCTCGCTGAATCTTGCTGACTAGGGTCACTACCTTCTGGGGGGGAGACACCAGGACCCTCAGCCACAACTTGCTTGAACCCCGACAGCTCCATCACCTGCCACCGGCTCCCTTGCTCAACAATTGCCAACAGCTGTGAGCAGGGAGGAGTCCCGCTGCCGAGAGGCTTTAAGACCTGTGCGCCCGCCGGCAGCGCCGGCGGTGTGCGCTGGGGCAGCGCGCGCAAGGGCGCGCCCTTGTGCACGCGGCCTTAGGCACTGGCCGGGCTAGGGCTCCCAAAGCACTGTTGGATTGGGAAGGCGGTGGTGTCGTGGGTGTACGGGTAGGACTGAAGAATACATTTTCATTTATAATTTATTTTATTTTTTTTATTTTTTATTTTTTTACTTGCTGTTTATTTAACTTTCTTCTTGGGGGCTTCTTTTTTTTAGAATTAATGCCTAGGAAGAGTCAGAGATTGGGGGCCATTACCAGGACCCGGGCCAGGCAGCAAAAGTTATCTGAATGCCTGGCCTTGGTGTCGGTTTCCCCCAAGTCTAAGCGGGACAGGTGTTTGTGTGAACCCCGGTCTCTTCCCCAGGGTGAATTGGCCACGGGACGGGTTCCCGTGGCTGTTGGCACGGCCGGGCCATCTTTCCCCTTGTTGGGTCTTGGGGGTGAGGGGCAAGGAACTCCCGGTGATGGTTCGGGGCTGCCAATTCCATCAAGACAGGTTTTCCCAGATCCATCGCTGTTGGAGTGTGCCCGGGCCTTCAGACGGCAGGGGGAGAGATGGTTGACCAAGGCCGCTAAGGCCAAGGCCCGGGGGCACTCTGAGGTTGCTCTGGACCCCCGGATCTCTCTTCCTGAATATAGAAATTCTCCCCCCTTTCATGACTCATTAGAAATCCCCAGCTGCCCTGAGTCCCGGTCTCAATCCCCTGTTGCCTTGGTGGTGGAGGGGGACAATTTTAATTTGGGCTACCGGCCAGATGGGCTAGGGGTTTCAGTTTTAGGGTTGCCCTCTGCTCCTGGTGAGCTTTTGTCCCCCCTCCCGGATCAGGGTAAGGAGTTTGGGGGGACAGTAGGGCCTTTCCATCAAGTTAAATTGGGGAGAGGGGGATCCCCCGAGGTGCCCCTTGGTGCTTCAACTTCTAGAGATAGCGCTTTGGGTTTACAAGAGGTTTATGGCCCCCAAGATCTTCCCCAGGTGGAGGAGATAGAATCTTCAAATCGCAGGCATATAGGGAGGGAGGGAGCCCCTGCAGGTTTCAGGGGCTCCACTTCCAATATAGGTGCTGCCATTTCTGTGTCCCAGGAGTCTCGGGACCAGGTCTGTGGCTGCTCTCAGCAAGCTGAGGCCTATAGGGTACTCATGGAACAGGTTGTAGGGATTGATGTTAAATTTAATGCCCTCCAGCAGCAGATGAATAGGATTTGGGACTGCATAAATGAGCTGAGAGGGAATCAGAGAGCTCCAGTCTATCAGAGAGTGGACCGGTCAACTCAGACGCCTCCTTTGTGTGGAGCAGCTCTGACAAGTAAAGAGGATTGGGTTATCACTCCAGCAACTGATGCGTTGATTATTACAGCATATCCGCTCCCATCTGGAGTACTCCCTCCCTGGGACTCAAAACTGCGGATTGCCCACCATGTTTCTAGTATTTTTGGCTGCCTTTTCTTGCCATCCTATATAGCACGCTTTTACTATTTGCCATCTAGGGATAGTGCTTTACGTTTAGTAATTTATTTTCGTTCATCCATCACAGCAGAGTGGTTATTGTCTAATGCCAACTATCTTAGTTTGTGGGGGGTTTATGTGGCAAACCTCTATATTAAGAAGGGCATTGTGCCACTTATGCCCCAAGTTCTGCCCACTTCTTTAGGTTTTGGGGTGGTCCACTCAAATTCCCTACAGTTATCCAGGGGGAAGATAGGACCCATAGTGGATAATTTGAATGTTAGTGGGATTAAAAATTTGGCTCAATTTGAAGTTCCTCCTGTTCCCACTTCTTTTTTGGCTTGCGGGCCTACCCATATTGCGTCCGAGGCTTTAAATAAGCCGGATAATTGTCATTTTAGTGCTTCTCTTCCAGTTAGTCCTGGGAGGCCTTCTTTAGTGGTGCCCGTTTCCCAGTCTGTGCCAACGTCCTCTGTTGTTAGTTTACCTTTAGGACAAACTCCTAGTGCCCACCTTCAAGGTGTAAGGCTGGTGCCTCAGATTCAATGCCCAATTGTTCTGAGTCCTGGCCTGGACAACCATTGCTTAGTAAAGAATAAATCGGGCTTTCCTCCTAGAGGAGCCTCGATTTTTGACGAGCTCCTGGCTGTTGACCAGGTGTGCAGGTTTTCTGTCAGTGGGTCTAGGGGCAAATCTTAGCTACTTGTAAGTGGCAAGTTCAGCTCAAGTAACTCCCAGGGTGTATTTTGGGCAAGCATATTTTAGGTTTTGTTCTAGTGCCCTAGATGGGTAATATTTAAGGTTTATGGATTGTATTGTTGTATTGTATTTACGTCGTTTTGTTGAGCTATGGCCTATGGCTACGCTGTAATAAACATGAAGATGAAGAAGAAGAGAAAAGATTGAAGTAGCTGTTAGGTTTAGCTTAGAGTAGACATGAAATGAGTACCTGAAAAAATGGGTAGGCTCAGTGAAATTGCAGTACTCGACTTAGTAACATCGGGTATTAATCGGTATACTTTCAGTGATCTATGGGCTACTTGATTTACTGAAATATTGTTTCTGGTACTGAATTTCCAATTTTCTGTTACTAATTTTGCTATTTCTGCCATGTATTAAGAGAGAAAAATGGGTCAGGAACATCCAGAAACCCACAATAAAAAATGAAACAGCAAGTCGGAAAATGGAAACTTGGTAATGATAAAACCCAGTGCTTTGGGTTAAGGTCAGGTGCCTGACTCACCAATCGAGGACCAATCAGGCAACCGAGAGACCGTGAGGAATTTCTGGTATTACCCACAGGTTAAACCAAGATAATAAGGAGTGGGGGACAGTCCCAAAAAAACCAACAAAAAAATTGAAACCACAAGGGACTGTGAATGGAAAACTATATATAACATTTAAAAAACCCAACATATTTATTATACCAACATCTTAATTATAAATCCACTATAAAATATCAATTTGAATTATCCACAGGCTTGCAAATTAGCTACCCATTTCAACTCTAGGCTAGAGAAAAGAAGACCAAGGGAAGAGATGATAGCAGTCTTTGGGCGCTTTCAGATGTTCATGAAAGCGTATGTATGAGTTCGGGTGGCGGGACACGCATGCAAATTAGGCGTAGCTTTGACAATGTCGGAAAGGCGCGCCACGCACGATTGAAGCTTTTTGGCGCATCAACACATGCGCCGTACCAAGCTGCAACATCCAGCTCGGTGCAGCACGTTTGTCACGGCACTTGAAAAACTTCAATCATGCACAGTGTGCCTTTCCGATGTTATCAAAGCTACCCCAAATTAGCTTGCGTGTCCTGCTGCTTGAACTTGTAAATACACTGTAATGCACACCAGAAAGTGCCCTTACTCAGGGGGGGTTAGACTTTTTTAGCTTTTAAAAAAAATGTTTTTATATTTTGTAAGGCCCCCCCCCCGAGTCTATTTGGGAAGAGCAGTGTAAAAATTTGGATAAATAAATTTGAATATCTAAAGAGTGGCCAAAAAGAAGATGGCAAGGATTGTTCTCTACCGCCACAACGGGCACGACTAGGAATAATAGACTCAAATTACAAGGACCTAGATTTTGGTTAAATATCTGGAAAACCTTCCAGACAGTAAAAGCTGCAAGGCAATTGAAGAATTGCCGATGGAGGCTTTCAAACAGAGGCTGGACCGCCAGCTGTCGGCGTTGTTGTAACTCTGGACTTCCTGCATGGAAGGGGAATTTGGACTAGATCGCCCTGGAGGTTCTTTCAAGACCTGCAATTCTATGAAATTAGAGCCCTTTGACGAAGCTCTGTAGAATTGCTGATGTGTGTATTCGGGGCATGTAAGGGCATCAGCCTTGGAAAGCAAACCCCGCCCCCCAAACGCTACCCAATGGTTCCCCTCTCCCTTTTTTGGCCAAAAATTATTACTTTCTGCCTGACATTTATTGTTTAAAAAAGGAAAGCATTTAAAAGTGCTCTCCACAAGTCGGGCGGGGGTGGGGGAAGACTTTTGAATGTCACCGTCCAATTGCTGACAATCATTGCTCCACATGTTTATTTCCCTCAGTCATATGCTGGAAAAGCCTTGCCAAGGTACTTGGTCATGTAATGCTTTATTAAAAAGTAAACCATGATTACGGCAAAGGAAGTGGCGACTTGTTGTTAATGGCCAAGCAAACAAACGAGGGTATTAGTGAATCTAAATATAATCTAGATGATGTTTCACATCTGGTTTTAGATCTTTCGGGCATAGTCCCTCCCCGGCCTGCAGGAAAGCACCATATTTTATTCTAAAAACGGGACTGCTGTTCCATTGCCAAATCTGGTTTATGCATGTGGCTTTCTCCTGGTATTTTCAGGCCTCATTCAGTTCCTACCGCCTGTCAGTCGCAATTCATCATGATTATGGTCTTGAGGTTTTGTATTTATACCTCTTTTCCTTTGATTTACTTTAATAAGAGTACCTCTAGCAAATAGGGTTACCACCTTCCCTGGGGCTTTCGCCCAGAGTAGGGCTGTAGTGAAACAAACCCTTCCATTTTTGAGGAACTGGCCCATGAAAATAGAAAATTCCAACCATCTGTTTTCCACATACGCAAAATCACCGTGGCCGTCGTAACGGTGCTGCCATTTTGTGTTCGGCTTGCACAATTTTGCACATGTGCAAAATGGACAGTCAGAATTTTCAATCGGAATTTTGACAGCCATTCCATTTTTGTGGAACGCAGCACAACCACACGCCATTTTGTCATGTAAAAAATGAATGACTTTTTTTTTTTATTGGTCTCATTGAGTGAAAATCGGAATGACAGTTTGTTCCAAATTTTTTGGTCCAATCTAACTGACCAGTTCCATGGAAAATGGATTCCAGTGGAGGATGGAGGCTTTAAAACAGAGACTGGACATACTGTCACTTTTAATCAAGAGGGGATGGGGCCATTATTATTATTATTATTATTAGACATTTATATAGTGCCAGTTGTATGACCTGGTGCTGTACAGAACATAGAATTAGACGCGGTCCCTGCCTGTGGCTTACAATCTAAAAGACAAGGAG
Source organism: Sphenodon punctatus (assembly GCA_003113815.1). Taxonomy (NCBI): domain Eukaryota; kingdom Metazoa; phylum Chordata; class Lepidosauria; order Sphenodontia; family Sphenodontidae; genus Sphenodon; species Sphenodon punctatus. The sequence continues at coordinate 519,140 of QEPC01006853.1, forward strand.
GGGGAGACAAGGAGAGGGGACAGTGGGAGAGACAGGGGAGAAGACAAACAAACATTCAGGCGGATGCGAAGTCTCAGGTGCGTGTACTTGGCTTGGTTACAAAGAAGTTGGTAGCAGCAGTCAGCAGAGGAGGGCCGACAGTAAGAGTAAGGGGAAAGACTAGCAGGCATTGGGAAAGGCAGCATGGAAAAGGTGGGTCTTGAGGAGGGATTTGAAGGAGCGGAGGGAGGAGGCGAGGCGGACGTCGGCAGGGAGGGAGTTCCAGGCATGCGGGGCAGCGAGGGAGAAGGGACGAAGGCGGTTGGGCGAGCAGGAGAAGCGAGGGAGAGCGAGGGAGGGGACAGCGGAAGAGCGGAGAGCGCGCGCAGGAGCGCGTAGGGCGATTAGGTCCGAGAGGTAAGGGGGAGCTTGGTCATGGAGCGATTTGAACGTGAAAACCAGGAGTTTGAACAGGATACGTTCAGGAAGGGGGAGCCAGTGAAGGGAGAGGAGGAGAGGCTTCACATGGTCGAAGCGACGGGCAGAGTGAATGACCTTGGCGGCGGAGTTTTGGATTGCGACAAGGGGGGACAGGTGGGAGCGAGGGAGGCCAGCAAGGAGGAGGTTGCAGTAGTCAAGGCGAGAGATAACCATGGCATGAACAAGGATTTTGGCCGAGGAGATAGATAGAAAGGGGCGGATGCAGGCAATGTTGAGGAGAGCGAATCAGCAGGATTTGGCCACAGAGTCAATGTAAGGTTTAAAAGAGAGGTGCGTGTCAAAGATGAAGCCCAAGCTGCGAGCTTGGAGAACAGGATGGATGGTGACCCCATCGATCCCACCTTTCTAATGTAACCCTGTCCTTTACAGAGTGTTATGACAGCAAGACACACCTCTGGCTGGCTCAGAGACATTAGGGCTTGCCCTAGAGCCTGGAGACTGAGTCAACTCCTGCCCCCAAGTCTCTGGACATAACCCAGAGAGGTGAGAACTAGCAACCCTATTAGCAAGGTACCTATGAAATTTCATGAGGAGAAAGTAACTGGGGGTAGTCTGGAATATTGGCTCTGCAATGATTTTAGAGATGGCTTGTTCTCACGAGCAGAGGGATATTTATTCTAGATAACTCAAGGAGTTTCTCTGGAAGGGGGCATAGCTAGGTTACTTAGAACAGGCCCTGATGGAAGATGAAATAGCCCCCCCTACTTTCTCTCCTAGAGACCGGTACAGCTGTCGTAACTATGTCCTTGCCTAACTCCCTCCACATCTGTTCTCATAAGCAAGGAGAAATGGGGTTTAAATAGATCTTCCCTTCTCCTGATTTCCCTGCTTGGAAGTTTGCAGGGAACTGCCAACAGAGAGAACTAGAATCATATGCAGTCAAAGAGGCAGAGAGGCTGTGAGGAAAATACAAAACCACGAAGGGCTGAAATTTTCTCAGATTACAGGAGACTCAGGAGGGTAATTACTTTCCTCCTGTGCTGAAAGCCAGAACTCCTGGAGAAAGAGCTTCCATTCCTATTTTAACCCCAGTTGTTTGCATAGATAAATACTTCTGCTTTATTCTCACTTAGACTCTCCTACTCATGGGAACATGAGGGAAGTTAAGGGGAGTTAAGAGGTACTTACCTCCGCAAATGGGCCCATGTTAGGGGTGTGCAATTCACGAAACTTTCCATTTTCCTTCTTGTTACTGTAATAATGAAAACAAAAAATAATAATAATGAAAACAAAAATGAAAACATTTTTTTTGTTTTTGAAATAATGGGAAAACAGTGAAAAATGTATTTTCAGCTATAACTTTTTTTGTTTCCATTAAATTCTGATGAAACTTGGGGAGATTGTATCCCCAGCAGAGGTTACTATGTGTACCAAATCATAAAGATTGGATAAAGGGAACATATTTTATAAGCAATTGAATGTGGGATTTTAAGAAAAGTTCCATACACATTCATGGCTACAACTTTTTTTTATCTTCCATCCAATTTGCATGATGCCTGGGAAGATTATGCCCCTCCACAAGATTACCAATCCTGCCAAATTTCAGAAAGATTGGATAAAGGGTTCTGATGTTATAAGTCTTGAAAACTTGAAAATGCATTTCTGGCTGTAACATTTTTATATTCCATCCTGTTTACACGATATTTGGCAGCAATGTATCAAAAACCATCCCTGTCATCTCTACCAAACTACAGGACAATTTGATAAAGGGCCCAAATTTTAGAAACAATTGAATGTGTCCCCTTGAAGACCATTATTCAAATAAATAGCAGCACATGCAGTGCCAGTCAGAGGCAGGCACCTGGCATGGCAGGGGGATGGAGGCTGTAGGAGGGAGGATGGAGAGCAACCCAAAAGACTGACAGACACATTCACTGGCCAGTTACTGCATATGCTTCCAGATTTACAGGACCAATCGGTAGTGGCTTCAAGGCTGGCATAGGGAGCAGCCCTGAGGCAGACATAGAAGAGACATAACCAGAACTTTGGGAATATCATCCCAGCAATTGGGAGACATGGTTTACACATTGAGGCTGGCCAATTATCATCACAACCCCATCCTGCAGCACTGTGACAGAGGACATAAGAGAATCTCTATTGGTTCTTTCCTAAACAGATGCTTCTGACTTCCCAGTAACAAGTGGGGGAGATATTTTGGGATGGTCACAGCACAGAATGAGGATATATGGTTGACATTTCTGCCGGCCAATTGGCATCACAAAACTGATTTTATACCACAGCGATACATCAGAGAATCCCTGGTATAGACTCATTCTCTGCATATGCTGTGCAGGCTTATAAAATTAGGACCCTTTATTACATCTTTTCAATATTTGGCAGAGATGATCCTGAAGGTATGAAATACAGTCCTGCCAAATTTCATGTACACTGGTTGGACTACAAAGATGTTAGTGAGGCATGCGTTTAAACATTAATTGCTTATATCACCAGAACCTTTTATCCAATACTTTTGAAAGTTGGCATAGATAGTAAAATCAGGGAGGGGTATAAACGTGCCATGTTTCATCCACATTAGATGGGATACAAAGAAGTTACTGGCAGGAATGTATATGCAGATTTTTGCAAAATAAAATAATTCGCCTGCTTAGAAAATTGGATTCCTTTATACAATAATTTTGAAATTTGGTACACATAATGCCTTCCATTGGTAGTACAAGCTGTCCAAGGTTAATCCAAATATAATGAAAAATGAAAAGGTTACAGCTGAAAATGTGTTTACCATTTAAACCAATGGAAATCGAAAACAAAAGTGAAAATGAAACGTTGATTTTGATGAAAACGAAAACGAATGATTTAAATAACAACAACAAAAAATGAATAATGACATGGGTTCCTGGTTCACACCTCTAGTCCATGGGGAAAAGGACAGAGAGGGTTGCCACCCATCCCTTATTTTTAAGAAATATCTGTTATTTTAAAGGAATGTCCTTTTGCTTCAGATCCTCACAGACTGTAGTAACCCTTTGATCTGACATCTCTGTGCAACATCTCACTAGTCAGGCCACCTTCTCCCTCACCAGACACCCCTCCCAAGCAGTTGTCAGCTGTGTTGATTGTGACATACATATATGTGTGTGGGGGGGTGTGCCCTTAGTACATTTTGTTTCTGCGGGCTGATTATAACCAAATTTAATAGAGGGGCCAAAAGGAACTAGAGATGCAAAATTCCATAATGGTAGGTGCCCGTTGTCACGGGTTGGGGTTCAACACCCCCTACTTTACCGGGTTTGAGTGACTCAGTTTCCCTTGCGCACAGTCCTCTTGAATCAGTTTCTCTCTCTGGCTAATTCAAGTCTGCCACAATGAAACTTCTTGTCACCCAAGCACCCGATCCTTCCCGTTTACAGACTCTTTACTCTCTGGGTTCGCAAGAGCTTGAGGGCTCTTGTAGCTCACTTGTGTTCCAATATTAGACTCTAGACCACTTCTTCATAAANATTTTAACCCCAGTTGTTTGCATAGATAAATACTTCTGCTTTATTCTCACTTAGACTCTCCTACTCATGGGAACATGAGGGAAGTTAAGGGGAGTTAAGAGGTACTTACCTCCGCAAATGGGCCCATGTTAGGGGTGTGCAATTCACGAAACTTTCCATTTTCCTTCTTGTTACTGTAATAATGAAAACAAAAAATAATAATAATGAAAACAAAAATGAAAACATTTTTTTTGTTTTTGAAATAATGGGAAAACAGTGAAAAATGTATTTTCAGCTATAACTTTTTTTGTTTCCATTAAATTCTGATGAAACTTGGGGAGATTGTATCCCCAGCAGAGGTTACTATGTGTACCAAATCATAAAGATTGGATAAAGGGAACATATTTTATAAGCAATTGAATGTGGGATTTTAAGAAAAGTTCCATACACATTCATGGCTACAACTTTTTTTTATCTTCCATCCAATTTGCATGATGCCTGGGAAGATTATGCCCCTCCACAAGATTACCAATCCTGCCAAATTTCAGAAAGATTGGATAAAGGGTTCTGATGTTATAAGTCTTGAAAACTTGAAAATGCATTTCTGGCTGTAACATTTTTATATTCCATCCTGTTTACACGATATTTGGCAGCAATGTATCAAAAACCATCCCTGTCATCTCTACCAAACTACAGGACAATTTGATAAAGGGCCCAAATTTTAGAAACAATTGAATGTGTCCCCTTGAAGACCATTATTCAAATAAATAGCAGCACATGCAGTGCCAGTCAGAGGCAGGCACCTGGCATGGCAGGGGGATGGAGGCTGTAGGAGGGAGGATGGAGAGCAACCCAAAAGACTGACAGACACATTCACTGGCCAGTTACTGCATATGCTTCCAGATTTACAGGACCAATCGGTAGTGGCTTCAAGGCTGGCATAGGGAGCAGCCCTGAGGCAGACATAGAAGAGACATAACCAGAACTTTGGGAATATCATCCCAGCAATTGGGAGACATGGTTTACACATTGAGGCTGGCCAATTATCATCACAACCCCATCCTGCAGCACTGTGACAGAGGACATAAGAGAATCTCTATTGGTTCTTTCCTAAACAGATGCTTCTGACTTCCCAGTAACAAGTGGGGGAGATATTTTGGGATGGTCACAGCACAGAATGAGGATATATGGTTGACATTTCTGCCGGCCAATTGGCATCACAAAACTGATTTTATACCACAGCGATACATCAGAGAATCCCTGGTATAGACTCATTCTCTGCATATGCTGTGCAGGCTTATAAAATTAGGACCCTTTATTACATCTTTTCAATATTTGGCAGAGATGATCCTGAAGGTATGAAATACAGTCCTGCCAAATTTCATGTACACTGGTTGGACTACAAAGATGTTAGTGAGGCATGCGTTTAAACATTAATTGCTTATATCACCAGAACCTTTTATCCAATACTTTTGAAAGTTGGCATAGATAGTAAAATCAGGGAGGGGTATAAACGTGCCATGTTTCATCCACATTAGATGGGATACAAAGAAGTTACTGGCAGGAATGTATATGCAGATTTTTGCAAAATAAAATAATTCGCCTGCTTAGAAAATTGGATTCCTTTATACAATAATTTTGAAATTTGGTACACATAATGCCTTCCATTGGTAGTACAAGCTGTCCAAGGTTAATCCAAATATAATGAAAAATGAAAAGGTTACAGCTGAAAATGTGTTTACCATTTAAACCAATGGAAATCGAAAACAAAAGTGAAAATGAAACGTTGATTTTGATGAAAACGAAAACGAATGATTTAAATAACAACAACAAAAAATGAATAATGACATGGGTTCCTGGTTCACACCTCTAGTCCATGGGGAAAAGGACAGAGAGGGTTGCCACCCATCCCTTATTTTTAAGAAATATCTGTTATTTTAAAGGAATGTCCTTTTGCTTCAGATCCTCACAGACTGTAGTAACCCTTTGATCTGACATCTCTGTGCAACATCTCACTAGTCAGGCCACCTTCTCCCTCACCAGACACCCCTCCCAAGCAGTTGTCAGCTGTGTTGATTGTGACATACATATATGTGTGTGGGGGGGTGTGCCCTTAGTACATTTTGTTTCTGCGGGCTGATTATAACCAAATTTAATAGAGGGGCCAAAAGGAACTAGAGATGCAAAATTCCATAATGGTAGGTGCCCGTTGTCACGGGTTGGGGTTCAACACCCCCTACTTTACCGGGTTTGAGTGACTCAGTTTCCCTTGCGCACAGTCCTCTTGAATCAGTTTCTCTCTCTGGCTAATTCAAGTCTGCCACAATGAAACTTCTTGTCACCCAAGCACCCGATCCTTCCCGTTTACAGACTCTTTACTCTCTGGGTTCGCAAGAGCTTGAGGGCTCTTGTAGCTCACTTGTGTTCCAATATTAGACTCTAGACCACTTCTTCATAAAGTATGAAGTATATTTATTGTTTACATAAACACAAGATAGTTGATACAGAGTGGTTATAGAAATAAAAGGTAAACATAACGCATTCCTAACTTATACTGTTTTGTGTTCCTAAGTTATTCATCTTACCCTAGAACAAGTCCATAAGTTCTGGTTTTCTCAGCCATAAGGAACTGGCTGGGCTCTGGCTTCTTAGAGCGAAGCTGTGTCTCATTCCATCTTCCCCCAGCCTGCAGTGATCAGCTGGCTCTTTCGTATGTAGATGTGCAAGATGGCTCTTGCAGGAAATCTCCAAGCAGTCTCTTCTTCCCTCTGGGATCTCTGTCCTTTTATCCTATTTGTCCCTCTTTGTCTGGGTTTTCCCGCCTCTAGGGAACGTGTCTCAGAGCATGTAGGCAACATGGAAGTTCATTAACATTTCCATAGGATGTCTAGCACCCCAGCTTTCAATCCACGTTCGATTGTCTCTTGTAGTTTCTACAGACTTGTGACGTGTGAGAGGGTCAACCTGAGCTGTAATTTGAGTTCTACTGTTCTCAGAGTTGGCATTACAACATGTGGAACTTGTAACATTGCATACTGTACATTTACAGTAACATTGCATCCATGTGAAACCCTTGGTACCACATATTTACCAAACATGTAGTCCCGTGTTACACGTATGTGACCCCGTTTCCCCGTGACACCCGTGCAGGAGAAATCTAGCCCCTTTTGTGTAGCCCACTGAGTTACACTGCGTCTTGACATTTTGTTAATGACTTTGGATCTCACAGGTTGATTTCAACTAGGGCTGAAATGAGAATCAAAATTATTCTCGTGAGAATCTCGCAAGAATTGAGAACCAGGAGTGAGATACTCGCTAACCGTTCAAGAAGTTGTGAGATTCTTGGAAAAATTAAGAAATGCTCTGGACGTGTGCAGCCACTGCGGCTGTCCCACACGCACGTGGCCCTTTTCCAAGATAGGACGGGTTGTGTCGGTGCTATTTTGTAAAAGGGCAGCTGGTCTTCACATGCACAGACCCAACTGCCCTTTTCCAAAATGGTGCTGGCACGGCTCGCGCCATCTTGGAGAAGCCAAGGGCTTCCCATGGGCAGAATGGCTGTGGTGGCCATTTTGCAGGTGTGTAAAGTGTTTTTTTATTTTTTCCCCCAAGAATCTCACAAGAGCAGCGTTGAGAACAGCCAATTCTCAGATTTTTCTTGATCTCAAAAATCTTTTTGAGAGCCTTGGCAGAGGGACAGAGGACTCTAAGGTAAGTAAAGACCCACATATTGCTCTGCTCCTCGAGTAGCCTTTAAGAACAGAACTGGAATAAATAGGCTATCTGCAGTTTAATAGCCACCATTCTACATAGTTGGGCGGTTATATGGCCGGTAATCAATTACTACAATGTCTGACTTGCATACATAATAATACCACAATGGTGAACTGGTTTACCGTATTATGGCATTACCGCGTAACTGAAAGTTCCTTTTACTAGTATTAAACCAGATGGGAGTAACGGGGGAAAGAATTACGGGAAATGGTGAATGCAATATGTAAACAGCAATACAGTAAACGACGTACTGTGGTATGAAGTGGTAATGCAGTAAAAATGGTGAAACGGTTAACCGCTGAGCAATAAATGGATACTACTCGTAACCAGTCCTTGCCAGAGCAGATTGGATACTGCGGATCCACGTGGATACCAGATAATGGCAAACAGCCATTTCCGTTCCAAAAAAATGCCACTAAGGGATGCAGGGAGGATGAAGAAATGAGGAGGGTGGATTGAAAGTTTTTTCAAAGCTTTGCAGGCCAGTGTGATTTGCCTCTGTCCACTATCTGGATGGATCTGTGGTATTCCGTGGTGGAATTGGGGGTAGCTGTGGTGAGCATGTTCTCCGGGGGGGGGTGACACTCCGTCAGCCTGCAGCAAGAGCACTCTGGGCTGGGGCGAGGCCCCTCTGCCACATCTTGTGGGCTGGCGTGACCACACCAGGAGTGCTTTGTGAGGGGGGTCTCAGCCCAGAGTGCTCTGGGGCAGGGGGAGTGGCTGCACGCACCAAGAGTGTTCTGTGTGACCGCTCCCATCCCAAGCTCTCCCCTCCTACGGTAACTTCTCCTTTCTTGCCTTCACGCTACAGTGTGAGCCTGGCAAAAAAGAAAGGAAGGTGAGCCACGCTGAAGAGAAGATAGGGGGATTTGCCACAGAGCAGATGGAAGTGCCCTCAGGCTAGATGTTCTCCACCCCTGACCCTAGTGGATAGGCTGTTGGACTTGGACTGGGAAGACTAGAGTTTAAATCCTATTTTAGCTATGAACTAACTGGGCAGTTTTAGGCGAGGCACCAGGGTCTTCAAGAGCCAACACAAACCCCGGGACAAAAGTTCCCTTCAGACCCCCCAACTCACCTGTGCACACCACCCAGGAGAGGACTACACTTAATTTAAACTTATAACATTTTCCACTCACCCCTCAACCCAGGGCCCCTGAATTTTGTCCCCCCTGTCTGCCCCTCTCATCAGGCCTGCAAGTCGCTATTCCTCAGCCTCAATTCCCCACCTGTAAAATGGGAATAATAATGCTCTGCCCCACAGGATTGTTTTGAGAGTGAGCAAGATAAGGATTGTAATGCATTTTGAACCCTAAAAGTGCTATCGAAAGGGTTGATAGTAAAAAGGAATGGCAGAAAATGAGGACACTATAAAGTAGGGCTGCAACTTGATTGCGACTTTTTCTCTGTTATTGATGAGAATCGTGATTCTTGTCTCATTTAAACGAGAAACAATAACCGAGAAAATTGCTGTGTCTCAACAATTCTCGGTTGAGAAGCTTTTCTCGAATTACCGTTTACTGGATTGTCATTTAATAATAATAATTAATAATAATTAATAATTAAATATAAATATAAATATAAATATAAATATAAATATAAATATAATTTAATAATAATAATAATTAATAATTGTCAGTTACCGAGTTACCATTTACCGGGTTGTTGGTTACCATTTTGTTGTTTACCAGGTTGCCCGTGAGCCAAATCCAATAAACATGATAACCAATAAATATGGTAATAAACCAATATCTAATAAACATGGTAACAAAACAATAAACCAATTACCAAATAACAAATAACCAATAAACCAAAACCCAATAACAAAAAAACAATCAATGAACCAATAACCAATAAACATGGTAATAAACCAATGAACCATTAACCAATAAACAATAACCAATAAAAACCAATAACCCAAAAAACAAAATAACCAATAAACATGGTAATAAATCAATAAACCAATAACCAATACCTAATAAACATGGTAACAAAACAATAAACCAATAAACACGAATAACCAAATAACAAATAACCATTAAACCGAAGCCCAATAACAAAAAATCCCAAATCAATGAACCAATAACCGATAAACATAGTAATAAAGTAATAAACCATTAACCAATAACCAATAAAAGCCAATAACCCAAAAAACAAAATCACCAATGAACATGGTAATAAACCAATAACCAATGAACATGGTAACCAATAAACTAATAACCAACATACATGGTAAATGGCAAATCACAGTAACCTGTAAACATGGCACATAGTAAATCACGATACCAATACAACCGATAAGCGGCAAAACCCCATAGTAATCGGTAGACACGGTAAACGATAAACAGTAAATTGCGGTAACCAATTAATTAAATTTCATCTGAGATCCCGACTGGGGTTCGAAAAAGCTGCAAAATCTTGGCAGCATTTCTCGATTTCCACAGAATTATCTCGATAATCAATTTCCCGTTTGAGCACTACTATAAAGAGAAACGGGGACAATAAGGAGGTGCAAAGATGAAACAGAAAATGTGTAGGAAACCAGGCTTCATTAATTTGGTGCATTCTGTGCTTCTGCCATTTCCCATCCTGAAAACCATAGTGTTACTGGCACTGCTTTCCATCCCTGCCGTGGCAGGGGGGGATGATTCCTGTCTTACACCATCTGTACAGCACTTCAGGATCAAAAGCTCTCCATAAACAGAAGTTGTTAGAAGGCAGCACTGGCGAGCAATCTTGTTTTGACTGGGCAGCTGAACTCCAAACTGTACATCGTCCTATCTTTCATCATCTGACTTTCTTGAGCTGCATTTGCTCAAAACTCGTGATCTTGAAAGGTTTTCCAACTTCCTTTTTCAGTCCTGAATATGAAAGAACAAAAAATCCTCACTCCATAATTTGTCTAAAAGGACATTTGTGTGCTCCTGGGTCTTTGTTTTTAAAATAAGCCAATGAAAAACATGGTAAATAAAGACACTCTTCATGCCAGACTCATGCCTTTGAAGTTTTTTAGGCTTTTTTTGCAGTAGTAATGAGAGAGAGATTTGCTTTCAGCTTGTGTCTCTGTGTGCAAGAATGAGGGTAATATGAAGCAAACAAGCTAGCTTCTATACTGAACTTCAGCAAAGATTCTGGCAAACTCACCCAACTTGACCCCCTAGTTCTGGATGCCTTGTTATTTCCACAGGATCGAGGATTTTATTATTTATTTAGATTTTTATCCCACTCTATCTCTTAGGGTCAGGATGTTTTACAATTCTTTTACTTATTAACGGTACCATTAACAACTAACTAATTAATTCAACTCTTAATCCTCACAACAACCCTGTGAGGTAGGTTAGGCTGAGAGATCTGTGACTGGCCCAAGGTCACCCAGTGAATTCATGGCTAAGATGAGTCTTGAACCGAGGCCTTCCCCTACCTCCTGGTCCAAGCACGGTACTCTTAACCTACTACTATTACTAATCATTTTTATAGTGCTACTGGGCATATGCAGTGCTTTACAGTCACAGATTTTCAGAGACAGGTCCCTGCCCAATGGGTTTACAATCTAAGTTGGACAAGGTTGAGGGGAACACAGGGGCAGACAAAGACACACATATTCCCATTTTACAGATGGGGAACTGAGGCTGAGAGGTTGTGACTTGCCCAAGGGCACCCAGTGAGTTCATGGTTCACCCACCCAGTGAGGGTAATTACTACACCACACTGGCTCTAGATTAGAGATCCAGATTCAAAGTTGAAGGGATCCAGATCAGAGTTGTGTAGGGTCAGGTCTGGAGCCAGGAGTTGCGCAGGATTGGATCCAAAGGATTGCAGGATCAGGGCTAGATATCAAAGATGGGCAGAATCCAGAAGCAGATTCAAACTGAGGATCAGGGTCTCAAGGAGCACCAATGCCACCACACAGGGACCAGGAAGGCAGAAGCCAATGACCCTCCCAGCTTCTTGTGGCTGTTCAGACCAACCTGAAATACAGGCTGGGAGACAGCCAGGAAGTTGGGGGCCTGGACCAGTTCTGAAGAGGGGTGTGGCTTGGCCAACACTGGGAGAGCCGTCGGACATCTTTAAATGTCACGGTAAAGTGTGTCTCAAATGGTGTTGGGATATTGACATGACACTGGTAGCACCCCATGTTCAAACGTGCCACCCCATGTTTAGACATGCACCCAATTACAGAGGCAACGAGTGTTTCCCTTTCCTCAGAACGCAGGCACCGCCTCCGAAGGACGGGATTTCCAAGCGGCTATGAAAGCACTTTCTCCTGTGCTTTGTCTTGCAAAGTGGGTGCTAATGTCCCTTGCAGGAGCTGTCTGCTGCGAGGGAAATGCAAGCAGCATTGCAGCTGGACTTAATTTCAGGAGATGGAAACCTATTTGTTGTTCTCCCTTTGAAGGAGATAACGCTTGTGCTTCAAACAATGAGGATGCAGATAGGCAGGAAGGAGACAAGCAGAGCAGAAGTTGATGCAAACACACCACGGGATACCTTTAAACGTAACGCTCCCGACGTGATTGTGGGGAACACGTGAGAATCCTGTTCACATTCCGGATTTACCGGGAGCCCAACGTGAGGACAAAATAATGTTCAAACCATTATGCTGTTTACGTGCAACACTCAAACACGTGCTGGGGCCATTGGCTGCCCAATCAATGTTACATTGAAAGACGCCCTTCAGCAAAACCCCCTGGATTCTAGCCAGAGTCTAGAAATGGCACTGGAGTCAGCCACGGCCTCTAGGACCCCAAGGTCACTGGTTCAAGCTTAGGTTCCTTACAAGGGCCTAGGAGCTGGAAGCAAGAGGCTGCTGCAGCTGAGTCATCTCAAGAAACCACAGCCCGCTCTCTTTCATAGCATTAGAACGACGACCGCTGGATGAACAATCTACTTTGTTACTGTGATCAGGCTTTGAAGCTGCCGCTCTGCGGCCACTTTTGCACCTCTGGGGGATAGGGGTGTTAGGAAGCCAGCAGAGCAGACACGCAGGCATATTAGCCGTGTCTTTGATGTGGCGCGGATGCCGACAGCTGGTGATTTCCTCTGATATGCGTGTTTAGAACGATGATTGACTGGCGGCGAAATCCAGCTCGGTCAATTGTCGTTCTAAAGATGCACATCGGAGGGAATTACCCGGCTGTCGGCATTTGCACCTCATCAAAGACACAGCTAATTTGTATTCACATCTGTTGTGCCGGCTTCCTAATGCCGCAGGTGCGAAAGTGCCCTGAGAAGGCGCAGGCAGTAAAAACACTGCTTGAGAACTAGACCACTTTCAGACATTCTCTCCCACCACCCCTGTGCATATTCTGACTGCGGTGGGGGGGGGATGCACAGCCAGAATATAGGTGGGGATCAGCCGGTCTGAAAGCCCCTCCCCTCTCGGGGTGCAGGAATGTAGGGCTCAATTTCCTGCTCTGCATCCCTGCACATCTCTGCCGGCAAAGCCATGCACGCGGGGGTGGGGGGGCTTTCAGACCGGCCGATCCCCGCGCATTTTGTGGCTGCGCATTCCCCCTCCCCCTGCAGCCAGAATATGCGCCGGGGGGATGGGGGGGGGTGTTGGAAAGTGGGCCTAGTTTTCTTTTTGCCGGCCATAGTGACGGACTCTACTTACCAGAGGGAGCGGACTGACCCATCACCCTTGCCTATTCCACTCGGAAGGAGATGCCAGGGAAAGTGTAGACTAATTAGATATATATAATATGTATATGTACGTATAACAATTGTAACCCCTCTGTGGTTTTAAAATACTAATGGTAGCATTTGGCTGTGTGCTAGACAGCAATGCATAAATGGGTTCACCTTTGTGGTATTTCCCAGTAATTCGGTTTGATGGTTACCTTCTGAGGTAACCGATTACTTACTGAATAACTGCCAAACTCACCGGAATACCAAATAGTAACCATAGATATTTTTTTCCTTGCTATTTGTTCCAGTATTAGGGCTTGACATAACCTTCGGCTCACCCCCCTTCCCAGACAGCTGTCCTTGTAACGGTGATGGCCAGTCAAGCCAAGCTTCACACGCATTGATTGAAATAACACAGATCGCTTTAGAATGTATCCCTGAAGCAGGAAAGGGCTTTACTGTAACAAATGAGGCTTGTTCAGGGGCTGCCAATCTGCCCTCTCACCGGGGGCAGGCATCAATGGGTGTTTTTCAAACGAGCAAGGCAATGGGGGGGGGCGGAGGGGGGGGGTCTATGGCTGTTGGGTATCACTAACGCAGAGCCTGGCAGCTGGAGTGCACGGGGAGGGATTCAAACGGGTGGTTCCCAGCGTGGCTACCACAGCCACAGAGGCAGCTGCCACGGGGGAGGGGGAAGTGCACCGGGATGGCCTTTGCCAGTGACACATCCTGGGCGTGAGCCCAGGGGAACCCAGGCTGCCCAGCCGGTGCTTGGGACTTGCAAAGGCCACTTCCCCTGCCCACAGTGCCTAGGAGCTGGGGGGACCTTTTTTCTGGCACAGCTGGCTGCCCCCGTTCATACAGGCAGGGGCTCCATGGCCACGCACCTATTTGGCTTGCCCCACGTCTGGATTTCCCAGCAGGGCTCCGTGCATGGTCATGAGTGGGTGCTGAGTGGCTCATGGCAGCGTGCCTCCAGCCTCTCCATCTTCCGACAGATGACCAAAGCTCTTCACAACCTCGCTCCCCTCTGCCTCTCTGCACTTATCGCCCTCCATACTCCAGCCCGTGCACTTCGCTCCTCCTCTGTCCCTTCTCTCACCCTTCCACGCCTTCCCTGCTCCCCTAAGCGCCTTCGTCCCTTCTCACTTGCTGCCCCCC
>QEPC01006853.1:544792-612510 GCA_003113815.1 Sphenodon punctatus
TATAAAATCATGAGTGGGGCCGAACTAATAAACAAGGAGCAGTTATTTACCCTCTCAGCTAGTACTAGAACTAGGGGACACTCCATGAAACTCATGGGTGGCAAGTTTAAAACAAATACAAGAAAATATTTTTTCACTCAGCATACATTTGGGTTGTGGAATCTACTGCCAGAGGCTGTGGTAAGGGCCAGTACTATAACGGAGTTTAAAAGTGGTTTGGACAAGTTTCTGGAAGATAGGTCCATTAGCAGCTATTAGCCAGACAGGATCAGGGAACATGACGGGAGCTGGAGGAAAACAACAGGGAATGGATCCCCCATTGTGACCTGTTGGGTGCTTCTCCCAAGCCACCGTGTTTGGCCACTGTCGGAGACAGGATGCTGGGCTAGATGGACCATTGGTCTGGCCCAGTATGGCACTTCTTATATTGAAGTCCACCAGGACTATTGCCCTGGGGGACCGCAAGACCACCTCCGACACCAGCTCGGTCAATGTGGGTAGGGAAACTGTCGTACAGGTGGGTGCCAGGTATATCAGTAGTATCCCTACTCTCTCTGGCCAAATCCAACACCAGATGAAGACCCTATATACCCATGATATTTTGCAGAGGAAATTCAAATCTCCTCACAGAGAATGTTTCCTTAAAAATAATGGCTACACCGACCCACCCTCCTCCGGCCCTCTAGCCGTGGCTGATGCTGTACGGAGTACCCAGCTGGAAACAAGGTCAGCCAGTATAGACCCTGACTCAGTGTCCAGCCAGGTCTCCGTAATACATGCAAGGTCGGCCGTCTGGTCCAGGATCATCTCCTGGAATGTAGTTGACTTATTGGCTACCGACCTCGCATTTACCAGCAGCAAAGCAAGGCCAGGGGCCCTCTGATTCCTGATCACCTCACCATCTGCCTGGGGGCCATTAAGCAGGACAGGACTATAACACCTGTCCCGCCTCACAGATCTAATTCACCTCCCAGAAGGACCATAATTCCCCCAGCCCACAACCCCTATAGCTGCAGACTCCCCCCACCCCCCAGTCTGCCCCCCAAACCCTCCTGCCAGTCCCCCGAGGACCCCACCCACCCACTAATACACCCCCTACCTTCCTCTGCCACAGGAGGGTAACCCCCTCTTCCCAAAGGGCTGCACCCCTCCCTCACACCCAGGGGGGCCAGCCCCTCCCCCCCAACCCAGTCCCTTTGTCCCTCACCCACACAATGCAAACAAGTCATCCCCCCCACCACACACCCCTTTACCTTATGGTTAGAGATAGCATACAGCTCAGTAGCCAGGTATTATTTATTTATTTGCATTTATTCGCCGCCCCCTCATGCAGACAGCATCTCGGCGCGGCTTACAAAACAAATAAAATACTAAAATTCAATACAAGACATAAAAAGTTCCAACAATAATTTAAAATATCTTCCCCCAACTACCTCACCCTCCCAACCTCCCCTCCGAAGGCCTGGGCGAACAGCCAGGTTTTGCAAGCTCTATGGAAAGCCAGCAAGCTTGGTATCCGTTCATGGTGAGGTGGAAGGCAGGGATAAGTTGGACGGGGAAGCATGCACCTGCTGGGGAACAAGACAACATGTGGTCAAATTATTTAATCACTAGGGCAGAAATTGGAATTTCCACCCAGTTCCGATTCTGTCAGAACTGGGCAGTTTGCTCAGGCCAATTGGAGCTCAGGCAGTCTCAGACTTAAACAATAGTGAGTCCGAGTTCTAATCAGACCAAACATAAAAAGAAAAATTCCTTTTGTGCATGCACATTCTGCGCATGCGAAAAGGGCCACCGCTGTCCAACGCGATGGTGGCTGCATGGTGGCATGGAGGTTGCAGCAGTTGTTTTTTGCCTGCACAGAACAGAAGCCACCATTTTCCACATGAGCAATGGTACGGTCGGAATTCTGACTGAAAAATTATTTTGATAGAAATTCTAACCAGAATTTCCGCAAGTCATTCAGATTTCACAGAACATTTCCGTGAAATAAGAATGGCTTTTCTGAACCAGTCCCAAAAATCAGCATCTGGTTTTTTCAGGGCAGTTGGCTTGGTGCAGCCCAAGAAGTTATTATAGGGATCCCTAATCAATTGGAATGCAGGCCATCAGCGGCCAATCAGAAGCCTAGTAGGATGGGCTGCAGTTTCCCTGTTTCACCAGAGAAGCCTGATGGCAGTCTGGACACTAGGGAAGGGACTATCGATATCGGATTAATCCGATAATGCCAATAAGATAATATCGGTATCGGCATATCGGTTTTTTAACATTGTCGATTTTCCGGATCTTTAACATCGTGGCCATTTTAACAATGGCCACAATGTTAAAGATAAAAAAAAAACGGCAATGTTAAAAAAACGATATACCGATAAATTCGATATCAGATGAATCCAATACCGATAAAACCAGTAACCAATAATTTGCCGATAGCCCCATCCCTAGTGGACGCTATGTCTCACAAGAACCGGGAGTTCTAGGCTAAATGACCCCCTTTGGTCCCAATAGCTTAACAGAAAAACTGTCCTGATCTCGCATGCTACAGTCCAACATTTTATCCTCGGAATGCTGTTTCCCTTTTGCTTTATCATTAACATGTCCCGGAGTGTTTACTTTCTGCAATCATTCCCTGTTTATAAAAACTCTCATGAAACCCCTGCTAATTATTAGCATATGGATCATACGTGAAAGTGATCCAAGAACATTTTTTAATATTTTTTTTTTAAAAAAATCCTGTCTAATAAATGCTATCACCAGCCCCTTCTGCTACACTCTTCTGTGTTCTGCGCATAGTCATACGGATGCTCCTTTGTGTAGAATCATAGAGTTTTCATCCAGTTCAACCTAAGGCTAGATTGGAACAACTGTTCTGTTCTGCAGATATTTCCACAAAAAAAGAACAGCTGCCTTTTATCCGTCTGGAATTCAGATTCCAATCGGAATCCCGGTCAAAATAAAATAAAAGGCCCCTTTGCATAGGCACAAATTATTTTGTTCAGTCCGATGATAAATTAGAATGATCAGATCTATCGTTCATTTTGATTTCGCCCGGGGGCCGGCCTTACCGCAGGGGGGACTGAGGCAACCACCCTGGGCCCTGCTCCTGGGGGAGGGGGGGCGTGTGCTGCCTCTAGAGTCCCCCCGGCACCTGAAGCACTGCACTGTGCTGCCCTGCCCCACCAGCCTCAAGTCCTTCCAGCAGCAGCCTGCGCAGGGGGAGAAGGAGCTACCCCCTGCCTCCCTCCCTCACCCAACATTGCTGCTGCCACCGTTTAAAACTCCCAGGCCCCTGAGCTCCCTCAGTAGCAGCCTGGGTGGGACAGGAAGGAACTATGCTGTCCCCACCCCCCAATGCTGCCGCCATGCTGACAAATATGTTGTTTAAAGACCCGGCTGCGCAGCCTTGCGCATGCT
The DNA here is from genome assembly GCA_003113815.1 of Sphenodon punctatus. Taxonomy (NCBI): domain Eukaryota; kingdom Metazoa; phylum Chordata; class Lepidosauria; order Sphenodontia; family Sphenodontidae; genus Sphenodon; species Sphenodon punctatus. The sequence goes on from QEPC01006853.1 coordinate 548,204, forward strand.
GGGGGAGGCCCACCATGTTTCCTACTCTGGAGTGCTGGGATATATAGTCCCAGCATGACAGATTTAGGAAACATGGCATCCCAGCTCCCGCCTGCGCGCATGTGCGGTGGTGTAGCGGGACCTAAGGTTTGCAGGATGGAGTCAGAGCAGCAGAAGAAAAAGGTGAGAGAGAGGGGTGGAAGAGAGAGAAGTGACAGAGAGAGAGGAGTGTGAGAGAGCGTGTGTGTGGGAGTGTGTGTGTGTGTGTGTCATTACTTCCAGTAATGCTTCCTAGTCAGGAGCAGTCACACCCCTCATAACGTTCCTTACATGCCACTTATCTTCACTTGTGTAGTGATCGCCAGTTCACAATGTAACTTTCATTGTTTGCCTTATTGGTCTTTGTTTTTAGGCCTGAATAGAAAAATCTCAGTGAGTCCTGCTTTCGTTGGAAGCAGGGCATTCGTCTCCATTCACGCAACACGGAAACTTACTGGCTTTCCTGCTGTTTTCACACGTTGAATGTGTTGGAAATGCAAGGACTGTGAGATCATTGCATCCATTTGCCCAATGCAGAGTTTACAGAGGAGTGTGAGTAGCTAATCATCAATAAGCAGGCAGGAAGCATACTTAAGCTTAAGTAGCTTTATTAGGAAATACATGTAGGATAGGAAAGGCCTACATCTATGCTAAGTCCTAAGACTAGGTGTGTTCAAGAGGGAGGAAGGAAGCTCTCTGAGACACAAAGAGATGAGAAATCTCCTGGGGGAGGAGATTGACCAATCAGGTCCTGACAGGAGTAGGACAGATAGGATGGGGGAAGGGTTCCCTGATCTGTCTGTCTACTCCTGGTGTTTCTAGCAAACAAACAGGATGAGGTGCTTAGGGGGGATGCAACCAAAGGAATGTATTTCCAACACCCCTTCTCATCGTCCCGTGCACCGAATCATTTATGTGCACTGCTGACAATTCCCAATGCTTCTCGTAGCCTCTGGAAATTGTCTCTGGGTAGCGGTTTGGTCAGCACATCCGCTATCATTTCCTCTGTAGGACAATAAATCAGTTCAACAAGTCCTTTTTCTTGCGCTTCTCTCACATAGTGACGCTTGGTGTTGATGTGCTTCGACCTTGGCTTTATCTTTTCCATTTTCGTAAGCTGAATGCAGCTTTGATTGTCCTCATACATCTCAGTTGGCTTTGGTTCGTCTATTCCAAAGTCCTTTAGTAGTCTGTGTAGCCATACTACCTCTTGACATGCTTGAGTGGCTGAAATAAATTCTGCTTCTGTGGATGAAAGGGCAATTAATGACTGCTTCTGGCTAGTCCAACTGATTGCTCCGCCTCCATACAGAAATACATTTCCACTCACAGATTTGCAGTCAGTCTTGTCTCCGGCCCAGTCCGCATCCATATAGCCCATCAATCTGGGGTTCTCGCTTGCTGGTAGTTTTAAGTTTAAATGCATTGTGCCCTTCAGGTACCGTGCTATTCTCTTGACTGCTATCCAGTCCCTTTGGGTTGGTGCACTTACTTTTCTGCTTAGTATTCCTACAGCAGCGGCAATGTCTGGCCTTGTGACGGTGGCTACATACAACATTTTGCCAATTGCAGTTCTGTACTGGTTGTCCTGTGGTAGGGGCTCGTCGTTGCCTTCCTGGCTTAGGAAATTTGTTTCCATAGGTGTCCCCACTTCATTAGCCTCTGTCATGCCTAGGCATTCTAAAATGTCCTTTATCTTTTGTTTTTGATTGAGAAGGAAACTTCCATCTTTTTCTCGTTCTATTTGTATTCCAAGATAGTAAGTGATACCTCCCAAGTCTTTCACCTCTATTTCTTTGTTCAGATTCCTGACGATTTCATCACAATCTCGTTTGTTTTCATGGCATACAATCAGATCATCCACATAAGTTAGAATGTATGTCCTCCTTTTATTTCTGAACCTTGAGTATAGGCAGGGGTCAGCTTCTCCCTGTATGAACCCCTCCTTAAGGAGCAATTGATTCAATTTTTCGTTCCAGGCTTTCGCTGCTTGCTTTAAACCATAGATACTCTTTTGAAGTTTGCACACAAGTTCCTCCTTCCCAGGTTCTTTAAATCCCGGCGGCTGCTGCATGTAGATATCCTCTTTGATATCACCATGTAGGAATGCAGTCTTCACGTCTAAGTGCTGCACTTCCATTTTTCTTGCAGCTGCTATACTGAGGAGTGTTCTTATTGTGGTGTGCCTTACTACTGGAGCAAAGGTTTCGTCGTAGTCTTCGCCGTATTTTTGGGAATATCCCTTGGCCACTAATCTCGCTTTGTGGCGCGTGATTTCCCCTTCTGCATTATGCTTGGTCTTGAAGACCCATTTGCATCCAATGGCCTTTTTGTTTTCAGGTAGCTTTGTGAGTGTCCATGTTTTATTTTCATTAAGAGACTCAATTTCTTCCTTGGCAGCATCTCTCCATTTGCGCGCCTCACTGGTTTGCATTTTTTGAATGTCTTGCCATGTTGAGGGCTCCTGTGGTTCCTCCACTTTTGCCGCGTAGGAGAATCTCGCTGCTGGCACTCCTTTGTTGTGTCTTTCAGAACGTCTCACTTCTGGTTCTGGTTCTGCTTCAGCTTCAGTTTCAGTATCAGCATCAGTGTTATCTTCTGGTTCCAGTTCTGGTTCTGCTTCAGTTTCAGCATCAGCATCAGCATCAGTGTTAGTGTCAGTGCCCCCTTCTGGTTCAGGTTGATTGAACATGGTCAAATCAAATGAAACTTCAGCTTCCTCTTTTATCTGCAGTTCTGCAGTCTTTTTCTGTCTTGATGAACTTGGCCTCATTAGGTCTGGCATTTGATCAGTGCTTCCCTTTTCATTTTCATCAAAATAGACCACACTGCTTATCTTCACATTTCCAGTGTCAGTGTCCATTACTCTGTATCCCTTGCATCCTTGTGCATAGCCAACAAGTATCCCTTCTTCACATCTGGTGTTAAGTTTGGTCCTTTTGGCCTTTGGGATATAAGCATAGGCTTTAGAGCCAAACACTCTAATGTGCCCCACACTGGGCTTGTTCCCATGCCATAGTTCATAAGGTGTTGCTTTTGCACCTTTGGTTGGGAGCCTGTTCTGCAGGTATGTGGCAGTCATTACTGCTTCCCCCCAGTATTTGTTTGGCAGATTCGCATCCAAAAGCATACATCTCGCCATCTCTATGAGAGAGCGATTTTTTCTTTCTGCTACTCCATTTTGTTCTGGTGTATGCGGGATGGTTGTCTGGTGTTCAATTCCTTTTTGCTTCAAAAATTCTTTCATCTGTTTTGAAACATATTCACCTCCATTATCTGACCTTAGGATCTGAGGTGATCTTCCAAACTTATTGCTGGCTCTTGCAACATATTCCTTAAATTTCTCCAGCACCTGACTTTTCTCTTTAATCAAGTAAGTGAACGTGAACTTGGAAAAATCATCTATGAAAGTCAATGCATACTGGTTTCCTGCAATTGTTTTTGTCTTCATAGGACCACAGATATCACTATGAATGAGCTGTAGGGGGTGCTGTGTGGCTTCCTCCTTGCTCTGATGAAAGGAGGGCCTAGTTCCCTTTCCTTTTACACAGCAAACACATCTCTCATCTTTAGTTGCACATGAGTTCATTTTAAAATGTTTAACTAGGTCTGGAAGTGCATGCAACACATCTGCATTTCTATGGCCCATCCTTCTGTGCCATTTGCTTTCACAGTTCTTATGTCTGCAATCTTTTGCAGCATTTGCATACTGATCCTGTTGCAAGCAATCTACCTTGAATAGGCCATTTGAATCCAGCATTCCTCGCATAAAAAGCTCCTTTTCCTTTGAAATTCTGCAATATTTCCCTTCAAAATGCACTGCAAAACCTTTCTGTACAGCATACTTGACACTTATAAAATTATGATCCAATTCTGGGACATATAGAGCTTCTTCAATGGTAACTTTCATTTCCTCACCGTTTCCCAGATGACATATGAGTTTAGCCCTGCCTCTTCCTTGACAATAAACTTTCTCTCCATTAGCCAATCTTATAGGAGTTCTATAAGTCCTATCCAGATCAATAAATCTGTCTTTGTCCTTTATAAGATTTTTAGTTGCTCCAGAATCAACAAAGAAATCATGTGAAGCAGTCTCACATTCTATTCCTTCCACATTTTTAAGTTGAGATGCTTTTTCCTCAACCAGGCTGAAAGCCCTATCATGGCTCCCTTTGTTCTTTGCAGAGAAGCTGGGAACTTCTTGCTTGGTGCATTGATATGCGAGATGCATGGTTTCCCCGCAATTGAAGCAACACTTAACTCTTGCAGATCCTTTTGAATTTGCAAAAGGCTTCTTGTTCTCAGCTGCCTTGCAGGCAAGCTGTGAGGAAAAGTTTGGCTGTTCATTAGTTTGAGCCATATTAAATTCCTCAAGTTTCTGAATAACAACATCCAAAGATAGGTTATCCTGCATTTCTATTATCTGACAGACTGTTTGAAAAGTTGTTGGTGGTAAAGAGTTCAGCAGAAATGCCACTATCAATTCATCTGGTAAATTCAGCTTTTGATTTTCCAGTCTCCTGACTAGTTCAAGCAGGCCATTAACATGAGCTGAAAAATCTTCACTCTCATCCATTCTCATATTACAAAGTCTTTTAAGCATTTGTATCTTTGATATATTTGACTTCCCTTGATACAGTCTCTGTAAAATTTCCCACATATCTTTTGCAGTTAACTTGTCACGTATGTGCACATGTAAACGCTGACTCACCGACATTGAGATGATTGCCATAGCTTTGTCATTTTTCTCATCCCAGAGTTCTTGTGCTGCCCCTGCATCTGTAGGTCTGTTGGACTCCAGCATTTTCCTTAGGCCTTGTCCTCCCAGTGCCATCCTTGCATTATGACTCCAAGCTTCATAGTTTGTTGCTCCAGTGAGCCTCTCTGGAATGGAGACCTTCAGCATAGAATCCATGGTCACAGAGACTAAAATCTTTCTTTTCTTTTCTGCCTTTAAGATTAATGCTAGCACTCAATTTTACTCACTCTGCGCTGCCTTTTGGGTGTCTGGGCCCATAACCCTGTTGGAAATGCAAGGACTGTGAGATCATTGCATCCATTTGCCCAATGCAGAGTTTACAGAGGAGTGTGAGTAGCTAATCATCAATAAGCAGGCAGGAAGCATACTTAAGCTTAAGTAGCTTTATTAGGAAATACATGTAGGATAGGAAAGGCCTACATCTATGCTAAGTCCTAAGACTAGGTGTGTTCAAGAGGGAGGAAGGAAGCTCTCTGAGACACAAAGAGATGAGAAATCTCCTGGGGGAGGAGATTGACCAATCAGGTCCTGACAGGAGTAGGACAGATAGGATGGGGGAAGGGTTCCCTGATCTGTCTGTCTACTCCTGGTGTTTCTAGCAAACAAACAGGATGAGGTGCTATGGGGGGATGCAACCAAAGGAATGTATTTCCAACAGAATGGGGCTGCTATGGGGCCAGTCCCCAGCTGTGCCCTAAGCCATCCCTGTGTGCACCCCTGGGGGGGCTGTGAAGATGCAAAGTTGTCAGCTGAGCACCAGGGAAGTGTTGGAAATTGCTTTAAAAGTGCTGTAAAGCTGTTGTAAAAGTCCGAGAAAGTGACAAAAATGACGGAAAAAATGGTGGAAACCTAGAATCACCAGAAAGTGATAAAGTACGGACAGACACTTGTGAGCACTCCTGAAAGTTTGCTATTTCCACGCAGAACAGGAACACTCACTCTCGTTTCAGCCCGACCTGTTTTGGCTCCTTGTAAACTGTTTTGATAGGTGTATTTATTTCAACAGCTAGCCCTTGTTTTCTGCATTCTGATAATACTAATGAAAATATCCAGAGGGCTTGTTTGGTTGCCGTGTTGGTCCCAAGTGACAGAGGAAAATACCGAAATCCCTAGTGGCAACACACACCAAAAAACCTGGTTTTGAATGGCCGAACTTGGTCTGTTTGGTCAGCCAAACCGAACTCAAATTTCAAACCGAACTGAACTGAATATCCGAACTCGAATTTCAAACCGAACCGAATTTCCAAACTCCATTTTGTTTGCCCATCCCTAACAACAAATGATGGACAATCACAGGCACTGATCTTGACAACAGCGGAAATGTGGATTCAATGGATAGTGGGGAAATACTGGCAAACAGTTGCAAGCGCTCCTGAAAGGTAGGTATTTCAGGACAGGAATAGTCATTCGTGCCTCAGCACTATTTATCATGGCTGCCCCCCAGCCTCTTCCATCCCCCTGCTGGGTACATGGCAGCCCCCGGCAGGGGGGAGGAGCACCCAGAAGGGGGGAGGAGCAGAATGGAGAAGAGTGACAATAGCAGGAGTAGTCAGAGCAAGGAGAGGAAGCAGAGGCCTTTCAGTCTGAGGGGCAGGGGAATCGAGGCTACCTGGCTTGGGGCGGGGGCTCTAGCTTTCCCCCATCATAGCAGAAGCCATGGGGAGGCAGAACCAGAATGAGGGGGGCAATCCCTGACTTTGCTTAGGAAGGGGAAGGTGGGGAGAATCGGAGGCTGAGGTTTATGAGGAATTGGGGTGCAACCCCTTCCACTTAGCAAAATTCTCATGGAATCCTTCAAATTCAACTAGAATCTGCCAGCTGTGCACTGCCAGCTGACTGATCCTCTTATAAGAACATAAGTAGCGCCATACTGAGTCAGACCAATGGTCCATCAAGTCCAGCATCCTGTCTCCGACAGTGGCCAGTCTCGATCGCACAGGAGAAGAACCAACAGTCACAATGGGCAATCCATTCCCCGTTGTTCACTCCCAGCTCCCGACAGTAAGTAGTTCATTCCATAAGCAACTTGGTTAATAGCCATTAATAGAGTACTCTCCAAGAAATTATCCAGTCTTTTTTAAAACCCAGCTAAACTAAAATCTTCTATCCTCTCCCTAAAACCAAATCCTCTCTCGGCCTAGTTCGATCTGCTGAAGTCGATGGCCTTTCCCACAGCCAATGGATTTGGATCCATCTTGTTTGTTCAGATCTTGTGTGTTCTCTGGTAATAATCCAGCCCGAGATTGTTGACTTCGCAATCGGAGAGCCTTTCTCTCCAGGGCTAAGGGAAGGGCTGGTACCTTCAGTGCCAAGGGCAACATGCTACTTTTGTTACTTTTCAAAACCACCTGGCAAGGCAGATGTAAACCACTAGAAACCGAAAAGGGAGAAAATAAATCCAAACACACCAAAAGAGTTTGCCCACATGTCGGAATGATTTATGAGCAAATGAGGAAAGAACAGAGAGAACTGAAAAACAAACAAGTCGGAATGTTTTCATGGGGTTATTTTGTAGCGTGTCTCTCAAACTGAGGTCTGATAGAAAATAGATGTTATAAAACCCCAAAGCAAGACTCGATTTCTGCAAACTCATTGTGGCATTTCGACTTCCTCCAGGAGGGCAATCCAGTTCACTTGCGCCACTCAGATAGGTAAGAACTAGGGATGGGAATTTTGGTTTTGGATAGAACCAACACTACCCCAAAATGGCCATTTTGGGTACTATCTGAAATTTTCGTTTTCGTTTCTGTTATTTTGTTGTTTTTCTATTGACATTTTTTTTTGTTTTTTGTTTTAAATGCAAAACACTCCCCCACCCCCCAAAAAGAATTTACTGCAAAAAACCTGAGAAAAGAACAAAATTCTTGGAGAATCAAAACCGAAATTGGTTCCAGAGTCCCTCCCCTAGTAAGAACCTAAGTAGTGCCATATTGGGTCAGACCAATGATCCATCAAGCCCAATATCTTGTCTTCAACAGTGGCCAATCTCTGGGTACAATCCAGAGCTCCCATGTGCGTGACTTACAAATGCACGCACCTGTGCACTTACATGTTGTGCACGGTCCACAGTCCCCATAATAGGGGTGTGCATGAGTTGCACGCTCATGTGTGCGCACAGTGTGTGTGCCCCTCGTTTGTTTCTACAAGGCTTGGGATCAGCCCCACTGTCTCTTGGGAGAAATACCCAACAAGTCACAATGTACAATCCATTCCCTGTTGTTCCAGCACCCAACAGTAAGATGCTACGTCCCCAAAACCTACTTGGCTAATAGCCATTGATGGACCTATCCTCCAAGAACTTATCCAATCCCTTTTTAAGACTAGCTACTCTACCAGCCTTGGCCACTTCTTTGGCAGTAAGTTCCACAAGTTAATTGTGCGCTGAGTGAAAATATACTTTCTCTTATCGTCGCTGCACCCCCCAATGAGACACAGAGACCAAATGTTGGTTCAAATCAGGCCGCACTCTTTATTAAACAGTTATCAAAGACGGTGGGTGATTGCACTGCAATATGGGTCCAGTATGCTAGCTAATTATTTATTATCAACTCGGGACTGGCCGGGCAGTGCCTTCCCGTGCCAGCTCGATCACAAACAAGGATCCCCTTCGACAGCACCCTGGCTCTGGCCAAAAGGGGGAGCATCCCAACTGTGGGCTTGAGTAAGGAGGTAAGTACCCGCTAAGTCAGCAGACCGTGCATGTACCTACTGACAAAACTGCAGTACCCCTCCCAGGGTAATAACCCCAGTGCGTACTGCCTGCGCCTGGCACTGGGTGTCACCTCCCCATCTCTTAAGGAGATGACTCTTATCAATTCCTAACCTATTTAACCTACTATAGCATACTGGACCCCCGCCACCAAGGGGGAGTCCTTCAGGGCTCCCCCGACACCCACCGCCTATACGCTCAACAATGTCTTCAAATGTTGGGCCAGGCCTGCCAAGTATAAGTTGTTCCCTGCCACTGACAAATGTACTCCGTCCTCGCGGAAAAGTTCCTTCCGCCCATATACAATGTCCAGATGGCAGAGGGTCGTTCCTCCCAAGTTCGCTATCCACTTTGCGATTTCCCTATTGATATTCCTCCTCATTTTGTCGACTTTAGCAGGTTTAACAGCCCATCCCCATTTAAGTCTAGGTATCCAACTAGTCCAAACCAACTGAACTTTATTAAACAAACTTTTAACTTGTGCTAAATCTTGCTTGATTTTAATTCTCATATTAACTCCCTTCTTCGCCGGAATGTCATTTTCGCCTAAGTGAATTATAATTATGTGCGGTGTCCCTGTTGTTCCTTCACGCAATGACCTGAGCTTTGTAATAAGCTGATGCCATCGCATGCCTCCTGTACCATACCGTTTAATAATCGACTTGTCACCTAGGCCAGGTTGGCACCCCCACTCGTTCTCAGCTGTGGCCTTCCCGGCCCAACGCACCAGGCTGTGACCAACGATCCACACCAATCATCTTTCGTCTACGGTGCCCCCAGGTCCTAGGTACGGAGAGATAATCGGTTATTGTGTGTAAGGTCTAATATATTTCTTGAAGGCTCCCGATCGCCACCGTCCTATTGCCTTGATAGCTTCAGTTGGTAAACCTGCAGCTGCTGCTGTTGTAGCCGCTCCTATTCTGAATGAGCGAGACCCATAATCCCCAGGGGGTAATCCTAATTTGGTGAGGGCTACTCTGAGTATCGTCGAGTTGAATTGATAGCTAGTCAAGAGGGACCCGTTTGCATGCCTAAATAGTGTTCCGGCACCTGCTGGACGTATGTTTAGGTATTTCCTCATTTGCACAACTGGGCATATGCCCTGCTCCCCGCACTTAAACATTTCCACCTTTGTTCCCCTATTCTTCTGGTCAGTCTTCGAACACCTCAACCTCAGTTGTATTGTTAAATCTGTGCATTTGATGTCCTCAATCATTTGAGAGCACCCTTGGTTTGGTCATTCTTGGACAGCTGAACTACCTCACTTATCCTAAATCCCCCAAAGTATGTTGTGGTGTATGCTGTGGTAAATAATTGTGATTCATACGCGTCATGGCACACTTTGGACAATATGCCAATGAGGCGTGTCAATATGGGGGTAGTTATAGGTGCTCGTAGGTTAGTCGGAGCTGGTGATGATCTGGTCCAGCTCTCAAGCATGTGCCTTATATAAAAACCTTTGTCTGGGGAGGGGTATCCGTTCATTCTGCTAACGAACGTAAGGGCCGCAACTTTGCCCCCAATGGTGCCCGGTGCTAGCCCCCTATGTCGGAGTGACATGGCAAATTGAACTAGTTCAGATTCCATTATAGGGAAGCCGGTCCCCCATCCCTTGGTAACCCTGTATTCTTGGAACTTGCGAAATGCCCTACCGTAGGCTGCACGTGTTCTGGGAGCGAGGGATCCCTTAACGGTATTCTGCAGTTCTAATTGCCAAGGCTCCAAGCCCCCGATGGCATGGGGTCGGGGAGTTCTCTGGCTTCCGGCGCCAATTCCCGGAATCGACTGATCTGAAAGCGAGAGAGGGCGTCGGCTATGCCGTTATCAATGCCTGGGACATGCCGTGCTGTGAACAATATATTGTTCTGCAAACATGTCCCGACTAATGCCCATACCAGTGTCATGACTCGGGTGGAACGAGAGGGCAGAGTGCTTAATATGTGAGCCACTGCCAAGTTGTCACACCAAAATAATACTGTGTGATTGGCGAATTGACCTGCCCACAGCAGTACTGCTACTACTATAGGAAACAGTTCAAGGAATGTTAAGTCCTTCATGATACCCGATTCATGCCAGCTTGGCGGCCATGCTTGGGCACACCATCGTGTCCTAAAGTACACCCCGAACCCCGCTCCCCCGGTGTCGTCGGAGTGAACCTGTAGGTCGCTTCGGAGCAAGCACCTCTCTCTCCAGAAACTCACACCGTTATGTTCTGCCAGGAATTCACTCCATGACTTAAGGTCTTGCCTCATATCGTTTGTGATCCGGATCCTATAATGTGGCGGGAGGTCGCCTTTCAGCTTACCAAACAGCCTGGACAAAAATGCTCTGCCGTGTGCCACCACCCGGCATGCAAAATTGAGGCTCCTGACAAGGGATTGTAATGACCTTACAGTCACTTTTTGGGCGAGGCTACATTCCTGAATCTTTTCTGTTAATTCGACTAATTTGTTCTCAGGAAGTGAGGACTGTCGCAACTCAGTGTTCAATTCTATCCCCAGATAAGTGATTATTAATGATGGGCCCTCCGTTTTTTCAGGAGCTAGGGGTATAACCAGTTCATCGGCCATTTCTTGGAACAGTCGTAGCGCTTTTGCGCATTCGCCTGATCGGGGAGGGACTATGATCAAAAAATCATCTAAGTATTTGGTTATTTCTCCGCCCCTCCACCTTTGCTTGAAGATCCATTCCACGAGGGAACTGAATCGCTCAAAGGCTGAACAGGAAATGGAACACGCCATAGGCATCACCCGATCATAATAATATTTCCCTTCAAATTGAAAACCCAGAAGGTGAAAACTGTTGGAGTGCACTGGTAGCAGTCTAAATGCAGACTTAACGTCGCATTTTGCCAGCAGCGCACCCTGTCCCATGTCCCTCGCCTTCTCGACCGTCTGGTCGAAGGATGCGTATCGGATGGTTGCTAATTCCTTTGGTATGGCATCGTTCACTGATGTGCCCCGAGGGTGGGACAAGTGATGAATCATACGGAATTCACCCTGCGTCTTTTTCGGTACTATTCCTAATGGGGATAGAATTAGGTTGCGCATAGGGGGGTGATCAAAAGGGCCTGCAACCCTACCCTCCTTTACCTCCGTCTCTATTTTCTTCCTGACTAAGTCTTCCCTCCCTACTACTGATTTAAGGTTTTTTACTTGTACAGTGGGCTGTACTGTGCCCGCTGGTATTATGAATCCCTGTCTAAAACCCTGTACCACATATTCAACCTCAGCCCTGTTGGGGTGCGCTCGTAAGGCTGTCTCTAATGAATCAACCCGAATTGGTGTCAGGCCCTTTTGAGGGGCGGGACCCGGGTGTCCCACTCTGGGTGCTTTTAACTTTTCCACCTCCTGGGGAGAAGCGGCTTCCCCCACCTCGTTGCTGGGGCCGGTAACATGTGCTCTCAGGGTGACACCCCCCCCCCCGCAGCTGTAGCACGTGTGCCGAAACCTACGCTGCTGATGGTTGCAACAGCCTACCTGATTGTACTCCCAGCACGGTCCCGGGCCTCCCTGAACTCTCCTCCGGCTCTCCCTTTGGTAAGGTTCGTTTGCAGGGGCTACACCTCCCCGGACTAGGGGATGCCTGCTATCTGATCTGGGGGCTTTTGTGGCATCAACAATGCTTTCTAACCAGATAACCGGAGCATGGGTAGCCCACCGCAAGCCCGGCGTGTTCGCTGCCCTATGACGAAACGCTTCGTCATAGTGCAGCCAAGCCCCCGGGGGACCTGTCCTCTGTGCCCTACGGACTATGTCGGCGTATTTATGAAGTTCCAAACCTTGGCCCGGGTCCCCCTGCATCACTACGCCCATGTATATTGCGAACATTGAGGTCCAATTTGCCCAATTCCGGTCGGCTTTAGGGCACCGGAATCTTTCCTTATCTTTATTGCCCTCCAGTTCTGAATGATCCACTATTGGATCACTGAACAAGAGTGCGAACAGGTCCACGTACTCTCCTCTCCATATTTTTTCTTTGGTAGCTAGTGTTAGGTGGCTCCCAAATGGGGCTGCCACTGCTGGAATGACCCCTCCTGGTGGGCGGATGACTGGTGGGGGCCTATCCTCGGTAATGTTTTGTGCCGTGTTTGTCACTGATGCAGGATGGGGAAGGGGGAGCGCCAACCTGGGGTTTCCTGCAATTACGCTACCTGGGTGTGACCCGCTCCCCCCCTTTCGATGGGGGGACGGGTAGGGTACACCCATGCCCATTCTCCGTCTACTTGTAAGGGCCGGGGGTTTCCGGGGTCTGGTGATGGGGCAGCCGGGATCGGTTGAACCCGTCTGTGGGGACTGAACCCTTGTTGCGGGAGTGCATTGGGGGCGGCCCACCCCCTGTCGCTGTGTGATGTTCCTGGTATGTCCCCCTGGTAGGTGGGCGCTCCGCCACTTACCTGGGCGGATGGTAACCTCCCCCCCCGATTGGTGGCCTCACCTTGCTCCGCTTGGGGCTGCAGTGGGGGCCTGATGGGCATTGCCACGGTGTCCGCCTCCTCCCGCGTAGTCGGGGGCGCGCGCAGGGATTCTTCAAGGGCGATGATCCTTCGCCACATAGCGTAGTCGGTGCTCGTCCCCTCTTCTGCTGGTTCCTCCATCCGTCTCCGTGTCACTGGAGGTTCGTAACCTGCCATTACAGTTATGTGGTCAGGCCCACCCGTCTCGGTTGGTGGTACCAAAGGTCTCACAGGGGCTCCTAGTGCAGCTGAGGCTCCCCTTCCTTCCCACTGCGCTCGATACTGTGCTAGGCCTGGGACTCCCGTTTGGTCCCAATAAGTTCCCGGATCCCCGGGGGCTCCCCTCGGGCTAGCACTAACGTGCACTTGGGCAACTGTAGTGCTGATTCTCGCCCGGTCGTCCCGCCCCTGTTGGGGTATGGGGTTGTCTGCCTCTAAGTCAGAGGGCCTCTCCAGGTGGGTCAGATCCCTGGTGCCTACCCTGTTCGTCCCTGGGAGGGGGGGGAGCACTGTCCTGTGTTCCCTCCTTCCTACCCCTGATTCACCATAGTCCCTGAATCTGTCTGGGAGGGTGACCACCCTGGTTCCTCTTCTGATGCCCTCCCCAGGGAGAGGGGCTAACGCCCCCGTCCCTCCCTGCAGCTGCCCTTCATTGGGGCTCTCATGCTGGGCGGGTCCTGTAGGGCCCTGGTCCCCAGTTATAAGTGGGGGGGAGTCCTGTCTCATTGCCCCTAGTTGCCCTGGGGCGTCAGCCTGGGGGAGGGGGGCTGGGCCGCGGGGCCGCAGCCTGGCCTCGCATGCCGCGAGGCGTTGCATCAACTCGGCCCTAGATGGGGTCCCGTCTCTCTCCCCCACGTTCCCTTCCGGGGGGTTACTGCCCGGTTTGTCTTTTTGCTTCCTTGCGGCCGTTCCTCGCTTCTTCGTGCGACCCATTTTGGTAGGCTCCCAGCACGGTCCCTGGATCAAGGCTGGGTGCAGCAGCAAGAGCTTCTTGCTGCTTCGATCTCTTTCCTGATCTGCCGCAAACACGCGGCCAGAACGGCTCCACCCTACCTAAAGAGGGCGGAGCACGTTCGTCTCCTCTGCGTGGCGGCACTGCGCATGCGCGCCCGCCGTTCCTAGGCAGATCTCGCCGCGGTCGGAAGCACTCTAACGTGCTCTGCCGCACAACCTCTTTCCGGTCTCCTCCCATCTCCTGGATGGGGCCGGACAATTACCCCGTCGCCGCCATTGCGGCGGCGAAGTGGACTTTGTTTGAAATCTGCTGCCAGTTAATTTCATGGAGTGGCCCCTTCTTCTAGTACTCTTAGAGAGGGTAAATAACCGCTCCCAATTTGTGTTCCACACCACTCATGATTTTATAAACTTCTATCATATCCCCTCTGTCATCTCTTCATGTCCCCTCTCAGTCATCTCTTCTCCAAGCTGACGAGCCCCAACCTATCAAGCCTCTCTTCATACGGGAGCTGTTCCATACCCTTGATTATTTTTGTCAAGGGCTCTTGATAAGGAAGCAGAGAGGAGGGCATGTGCACAAGGGGTAGGGTACAGATCTACAGTCCAGATCCATGAGCTGGGGCCTCCTTTTCCTGAATACACCCATTAAGCACCCCTACCTCCAACCTCTATCGGGCTCTTGAAGCTCATACTAATTTTCAATGTGGCCCTTGGCCACATCTGTTAGGCCCTTACAGATTCCCCACCCCTGTAAGGGCCTAAACAGACAAGGGCTTGCAGGGGGACATTCTCGACTGCTGCCCCAATGCTTTGGAAATCCCTTCCCCCAGAGGTTTGTTTGAGCCTGAGTCTGGGCAGTTTCTGGAGGCGGTGTAAGACCTTTCTATTTGGAAAGGCATTTGGTGGGTGGAGAGGGGATTGGGATGATTTGGAGAGGGCGTGGGAGGGGTGATGGTATTGGGTGCGTTTGTTGAGGGTTGTGGGAGGGGAGGGTGTTTGCATTTTAATGTTTTTATGATTTGTAAGCCACCCTGAGCCTTTGGGAAGGGCGGCATATACATTTAAATAAATAAAATGAATATTCTCTGAGGTTCTAGAGATCAGTCCGAACACTCGAGACCGGTCCTCGGAACCACTCGAGACCGGTCCTCGGAACCTCGGCAATACTCGTGAACATTTTATTTAAAATTTGGCACAGTTCTGAGCATTATATTTTCATTTTTATTCTCCATCCCTTTCCGAATGATTCCTAACACTGCAAGTTTATTTCAAGCCCTAAGGTCAGGTCCTATGAGTGTGGTTTGATTTTGAGGGGATGGGATCGACAAGGAGAGTATTCTCTGGTAGCAGCATGCAGCTGTGCTCCATACGTTTTTGCGAACTCCACACTAAATCACGCAGCACAATCACCCACAGATTCCACATCTCGCAGCCCCCCCCTGGAATCAGCATCCTGGCCATCTCCCCATTGGCTAGAGCAGCACTCCTTTGCTGCCCCAGGCTCACTACAGACTGACTTGATGTCAGAGTTTGCTGTTCTTATAGCCCCACCCCCCAAAGGCGAGTGGCCAGCGAAGGCAACAAGCTCTCTTAAAGGGGCAGAGGCCTGTCTTTACACCACTTCACTCCCCAAGGAATATTACTCCTCGCAAGTATTCCCCCACAGCCCTCCCCAAGGGTCTAGTCCTGCAAGGACTTACTTGTTGTGCCCCTGTCACACTCATGCTATGTGAAGTGAGACTTCAAACTTTTGAGGAAGAGGAGGAGGGAGGCTTGGAGTGCTGGTAAGCCAGGGAATACAGTTGAAAAGAGTACCCACAAAAATTGGTATAACCAGCAAAATTGCAGTATTCAGTTGGACATGGTTCTTTTGGGTAGTATTTAGTACCTGAAAAGCATCTGACCAGGTACCCAATTGATCAAAATATTGTTTTTTTTCCTGATTTTTTTTAAATCCCAGATTTTCTAAGGGTTTCCCCCCCCCATTTTTCCGCCCTTCAAGTAAATCGGTTCCTCAAATGCTGAAATAATGGGCATTTGTGTCTCAGTCACTTGAAAGAAGTACCTGAAAGAAGTATTATGATGGGCAGCCCTAATACCTAAACTTGAGTATTAACCGTGGGAAGCAAATAATTTAGCCATTTCAGCCGTACCAAGAAACGAACCTCCCCGCCCCCGAAGTACCTTGCTGTAATGGTCTGGACTCTACTACCCAACCCTTGGTGGTTCTAGGGAGGCAGACTAATTGGAAAAGGTGTGTGTGTGTGTGAAGTATGTCTGACCATCCAAGTTATTTTTGGCCCCGTATCCCTTTAAATCTAGCCGTGTTGTGACTCCTCCGTGACTGGTACGGAAATGGCCAACCACCAACTTACCCTGCTCCACTTCCTGCTCCTTCTGTCATCTTTATCCCTGCTGTCAAGGCCCTTGTCTGCAAGGTTAAAAAAACCTCAACAACCTTGTGGTTCAGAAAAGGATTGGCTAAGGTCATGGATGAGAGGTTCGCAAATAGTTATAAGCAGAGTTCCTGGTTTTCTCTGCCAAAAAATTGGAAATTCTCTGGAAAAAACAAACCCTAAATTCTCTGATTTAAAAACACCAAAATCTATGATTTTAGGTCATTAAAATTAGAAAGTGTTTGTTGCAAATTATTAATTTGTTTGTGACAATTCAATGCACTGGGTGCCACTGCCACGTAAATAAAAAAAAAAACACTATCCCACACCAGCCAGTCCCGGCATGGAGCCTAGGGATGTGCGAACAGAACCGAGTTCGGAAATTCGATTCGGTTAGGTTCAAAAATCGAGTTCTGTTCGGAAGTTCGGTTCAGTCGACCAAACTTCCGAACCGAGTTTGTACATTCAAAACCAGTGTTTTAAGCTGTTTTTGGCCTTCCGAACTGGTTTGGATTCGACTGAACAGTTTGGTTGAATTCGAGTTCGGTTTGGTTGACCGAACTAGTTGAGTTCGGTCCGAACTCTGAACTTCCGAACCGTGTTCGCACATCCCTAATGGAGCCCAAGTCTCTCCCTTTACAGGTGGTGGTGGGGCGGGGGGGTAATGCTCCAACTCCCTCCTCCACGCCAGCCCCAGCATGGACCCCAATATATTTCTGCCTCACCAAAAGCCAGACACGGCTGCGTTCTTCTCGCTCCAAATCTCTTCTCTCGGATGCAGGCGCACAGCACAACCGCCGCAGAGCTCCCACCTCCTTTATATTTACACTGCCACTGCTGCCGAACAAAATTCTTTGTTTTCGCAGGCAGAAATTTACCAGAAAAACCTGAAATTTGGTGTTTTTTCTCTGGAAAACAGGAATTCTGTGTTTTTTCTCTGGTTTTCTGCACTAAACGGCGTGTGAACAGCAGGGAATGGGCCTCTTTGTATCTTTTCCTTGAAGCTACCAGCATTGATTGCTGTCAGAGGCCTTTTTTATATGGACAGTCCTCCCTCCCCCCAACTGGGTGTGTGTGGGGGTATGGTGGGGGGAATGGGTGTGCGCCCGTGGAAACACCACAAGTGGCGGGTGGGGGTGCATGGGCGCGGTGGGGAGGATGGGGGTGCACCCGTGGGAAAGGAAGCATCCCCACCCCCAGCGCACACTCATTCCCCCCCCCACCCAGCAGCGCCGTGTGAAAACACCCAGAGAGGAACACCGTGACTAAACCGACGATTTGTCTGACTGAGTATGGGCAGTTCTTATTTCTTATCTGTCCTCCTGGCGGAGAGTCGCCTCAGCCTGGATCTCCTTGCCGTCCGACGAAATTGTAAAACCTGGCTCTTCCATCGGGTGTTTGTCGGGGGAGCGGGTGGGTGAGATGGGTTGTTGCGGAGTTGTATTTTTCCACCGATCGGGATAGGATTATTTTGTGCTGTATTTATTTATGGGTTTTATATATTTGTATATTTATATATTTTATATTTATGATATTATTGCTTTATCGATATTATCGATATGTTTGTTAGACGCCCCGAGTCACCGTAGGCAAGAGGGGTGGGGTAAAAATATAATAAACAAATAAATCATAAATATTCTATAGCAGCCTACGGTCTCTGTGCTTGTACAGCGAGAGCGACTTGCCTAAGGAAACCCATTGAGTCCATGGCTAAGGCAGGATTTGAGCCCTAGTCGTCTAGGGTCAAGTCCAAGAGCTTGACAAGCTTAGAGCAGGGGTGGGATTTGGGGAACCTTTTCTCTTCCAGGGGCTGCTTGGAAAACTAGTCCAAGCTCTGAGGGCCACGACGAGGTTGGCGGCAGGGGTGCTGAATGGGTGCACTCAGGACCAGGAGCGCTATCATGGATTTGTCCCCTCTCCTTGTGTGCATGCTCCCATCTCATCTCCCTTACCCTCAGTGTAGCTTTTCGGTGCTTGGGAATAGGAACTAGATCCAGGGGCCAGATTCAGGAAGGAACTGGAAAGGGACCATGTAAAAAAAAAAACAACAGCTGTGGGTCGTATTTAACCCCTGGGCCTGAGGTTCTCCATGCCTGATATAGTTGCTCATTATAATGAGCTTGCTCATTATTATTCCCATTTTACAGATAGAAAATGGAGACTCATCCACTGGGCTGCACTGGCTTTATGCTATAGCCTTTAACCAAGGCTGTGAAAGAGAGGGCTCTTCTTGATTTGAGAATCAAAGGTCACCATCCACTTACTCCAACATAGTCCCTTTGAAACCCCTATGGGCTCCATGTATTTTGTATGTTCTCCAGTAATGACTGAATTTGTCAAGTGGTTTTCAGCCCAAAGCTCCAGCATTAGAGACCCAAGGCTTAACTACCAAGATACTTTGCTACAGCAGCCTAACAGATGGCTGTTTAACTCACTAGGGAATGGGTGTGAGACGTCCTCTAGGGGCTACGCTTGCGTTGTCTACAAAGACAATGAGTACTTGGAGAGTTCAAGCAGTAAGAGCTGTGGGAGATAGTGCAGGTAACTGATTTATTGCACGAGTATGCTTCTTAAAAACCAACTGGATTTCTTTTTTTCTTCTTCCCCATTTCTTTCTAAGTCTCTGCATCAGGCAGTGGTAATAGGCAGAGACAAAGTATTTCAGATGATCTCTCTTATTGGACCAGCTTCTCTGGGTGAGAGTAGGCAAGCTTTCAAGCTGGTAATGAGAGCCTACTCTCACCCCACAGAAGTTGGTCCAATAAAAGAGTCTCCAAACTACTTTGTTTCCATCTGTTATTTTTTTGTGGACTGATGTGGCAACCGCATTCCCTCCCTAGACTATTAGGCAATGAGTTATTTTAAATTTGCACACGTGTACGCGGATGAATACATGCAGATTTATGGATCCAGTGGTTTTATAGCTCAGACGTTGGATGTCTAAATTCTGTGTATCTCAGAGTTGATACCTGCCCTTGCCCTCCTTTCCACCCCCTGCTCAAGGCACCATCTCGCCCCCAAATAATGTCCTCTAGTGTTGTGCCTCTCTGCTGCCCCCTCTGGCAATGGGGTGATTGCGCTGGGGAAGTCCCATGTGGTTTGCTTTCTAGCGTCTTGCTGGTGGCAACAGAAGAAATGGTGGCGGCGTCATCCACTTCCAGCAACAAGAGTTCTGATTGGTAGGGTGGCCCCCAGTTAGAATCCTTGTTGCTGGAAGTGGGTAGAGTTGCCACTGGGAAGGGTCCTCACTGTCCCACTGTGGTGATGGCAGGGATTTGCTTATGTCATGGCAGGGCCCAGCTGGGGCCCTTGTCCAATGTACCCTGCCTCTTTTCTTCTTCCCGCAGTGAAGAACCTTTCTTAGTCCCGTGCCTGGCCCTGACGCAGATGGGCTCTTGTGACGCTAAGCCCGATGTGTCCAAGTAACCCACCCCCGAACACCATGACATCACAGCACTCTGTAAGGGGAAGGACTAGATCAGAGAAAAGGTGGGCTAAGCACATTCCCTTCCCCCTTTCCAATATAGTCTTGCTCTCCTATGAAAAGCCGTGATGTTGTCACGGTGCTCTGTGGAGAGGCCAGGGCATCCTGTAGCTACTTAACCCAACCAGGCTTAAAGTCGAGAGGCAGACGGAGGCTATTTTTAAATGATACATTTAGAACATTTAGAAAATGGTTGTGAAGGTGGTTGTCTAGATAGCTGGAATGTTAAAAAGTGTGACGCTTCCGGCTTTTAGAACATTTTTGTAAAACACTTTTTTCAAGGTTTGATTGAAATGTTCTAAATGAAGAACATTCTACAACAGTCGTTTTTTTTACCATCTGCACAGGTAGAAAGTTTGAATCCTTTAGACATCAGGGAACTTCCCTTTACCTCAGAGAACTTAATACTCTAATAAACGTCACAACAGTGGTTGTTTAGCCACAGGAACCAGTAGGGATGGGTGAACGCAGTTAGGAAGTTCGGACCGAACTCGGTCTGTTCGGTCAACCGAACCGAACTTCCGAACCAAACTTGAATTTCAAACCGAACCGAACCGAATTTCCGAACTCAAATTTCAAACCGAACCGAACTGAATTTCCGAACTCCGTTCTGTTCGCCCATCCCTAGAAACCGGACTGATTATGATAACATCATTCCGACAAGTCAGGTAAGACAAGTTTGGAACGGTACAGTGTCGTTCCCAGACAGGATCAGGGAACATGACGGGAGCTGTGGGAAAACAACAGGGAATGGATCCCCCCATTGTGACCTGTTGGGTGCTTCTCCCAAGCCACCGTGGTTGGCCACTGTCGGACACAGGATGCTGGGGTAGAGGGACCATTGGTCTGACCCAGGATGGCACTCTCTGGCTGTTTTTATGTTTAAAAACAGCCAGAGAGTGTGCCAAGCCCAAACCAGGCCGCATGGGACCTGTTGGCTCCTGCTGGGGTGGAATGATAGGCCTCTACCACAGCATCAGGGGATGGGGGGGACAGCTTTGTTGATTGCTGGGATCCCCAGGAATTTCTGCACTAGCTGTGGGTGAGGCAGAGAGAAGTATTATTGTACAGATGAGGAATGGAGGCAGACTGAGTAAGCGACCTGTCCTGATTCACACAGGGAGTTACGTCAGAGAAGAGAACTGGGCCTACTTGAAATCTTTGCCTGGTTCTAATTCCTTCGGGACCAGGCATTTAGTTCGATCTGAACAGTAATCAGACCAAACCATCCATCCAATTGTTTGGTTCAATTTCCAGTCAGACCAAACAAAATATTGTGGCCATTTGTGCAGACGCAAAATGGCCGTGTTTTGTTTTTTTAAAAAGTTCATCCAAGATTCTGATCGGAGAAGATTCCAATCAGAGTTCTGGCCGAAATTAAGAACCAACCGCTCTGTTTCCACGGAAATGTCAGTGAAAATGGAACAGTTGTTCTGAATCACCTGTTAGAGCCCACATATCCTGAATCTCAGGCCTTGACCATAAAGCCACCCTTCCTGTTCATCTGGTTTAGCTCTTCCCACATCCCCGATTACGAAAGAGATTGGAAGAGCCAAGGTTTCACGCGTCCAATGATCTTTACTTGGAAGTGGCCGTTCCACTCTGATTGGGATCATTCTCCAGCTGGTGCCGGTCCTTCAGCCACAGGGCCCTTGGCAATCCTTGAATTGTTTTTGGCAGATTGGAAAGGCTGGGTTTGGCAGTTCTGGTTTGCTTGCCGATATGTCATGAAGTGCCGCCTGCAGGAGGCTGCTTCATGGAAGAACGAAAAATGAAATAACAGCTGACAAAAGCATTCATGGGAAGTTTGTCGTCCTCTGTGTTTACACAAAAGTCGGTTTGGGAGGGCAAGACTAAGGGAATGAAAGAACACAGCAGACCGCAGAGCAAAAACCCAATTCTAGTGGAAAAATGCAGAATGTAAACAGGGGTGTCCAATCTTTTTTGACTCGTTTTCTTTGACATGGATAGCTAATTGTTGCCATGGCCACGTTATTTAAAATCCTGGGACATTTTCTCTACGTCTAGACCTTTATCAGACTTAGGGTTGCCACTGGTTTGTTTTCACCCAGACAGACTAGAAGTTGGGTGCCTTTGTCCAGTGTCTGGGACAGGAGGCCCGAACAGAAAGTGATCCTGTGGAGGCATTATCATTTGTCTGTCATAGTACCACATAGCCCTACCTAGGCTACTGTTTTATTACTTCTCCTGCCTGGCAACAGACAGTTGGAATTAGAGACACGTCCCTGCCCCTAGGGGTTCACAATCTAAAGTGGACAAGGAAGGGGGAGAGGAACATGGGGAGAAGCAAGCATGCATGTGTACATACCCATTTTACAGACGGGGAAGTGTGCGTGGCAGGGCTGTGCCGCAAAATGGCGCCTGCCATGTGGGCCACCTAAGATGGCCACCGGAAACGAAGAGGAAGTGGATGGGAGTGGCCTGAAGAATAAAAGAGAGGCCAGGATGAAAGGGAAGACAGTCTGCTCCTGACTACTGAAGAGGACACAGCTCCTGGAGAGGCTCGCTGACCTGGATCCTGAAGGAAGGAGAAACCTGAGCCTGAAAAGAGAGGATCCGTGTGAACCAAGGAGCTAACCATGGACTGTGGTTGGGCTAGGCTCTTATATTGTAAACTGGCCAGAGGTTTGGTGCCTCTTTACTGAATAAACTCTGTTTATGTGGAGCCCCTGGAGTGACATTGTACTTTGGGCCTGATCCTGCAAACACTTATCCATGGTAAAAGAGGGTACCTGCTACAGTGAGGTTGAGAGACAGTGACTTGCCCAAGGCCACTCAGTAAGCGTGTGGCATTTATTTGTTTGTTTGTTTGTTTATTTATTTTAAATGTATATGCTGCCCGTTCCAGAGTCTCAAGGTGGCTCACAAACAGTAAAAAAATAATAATTAAAACTCATCCTTAATCCCCAAATCTCCCACAACCCCCCACCAAATACTGTCTCCCAAGTTCCCTCACCCAACACCCCCAATAACCCTACCCCCAAACCACCCACCCCTATCCCCACCTGCCAAATGCTTTTCCAAACAAAAAAAATCTTAAACACTGCCTCTGTGAGATGCTCAGACTTGGGTTTAAACGAACCTCCGCAGGGAGCTCCACGACACTGGGGCAGCGGCTGAGAACGTCTCTCTGCGAGCCCTTGTCGTATGGACAAGGCTAATGCATGGCACCCGCAGGAGGGCGCTGCCAACTGAGTGCAGGGGCCGCAATGGGACGTGGAAGGACAGAGAGCCCAAACCATTTTAGGGCTTTAAAGATCTGTGAGGCCCAAACCATTTAGGGCTTTGAAAGTCAAAAACAGCACCTTGAATTGTGCCTGCAACGCTCCAGGCAGCCAGCGCGGACTTCAGAGCACTGGTGTCATGTGCTCCCGGTCCCTCATCCCCCGAAAGGAGCTGAATCACCATGTTCTGCCCCAGCTGCAGCTTCCGAACAGTCACCAAGGGCAGCCCTGTGTAAAGAGAATTGCAGAAATCTAGCTTCAGGTGATGAAAGCACGGATGAAAGTGGCCAGATCTGAGTCAGAGAGAAAAGGCCGCAGCCTCCTCACCAGATGGAGTTCGTGAAAAGCGCTCCTGGTCACAGCCACGACCTGGCAATCCAGGTGCAGCGAGGGGGCCAGAATCGGCCCGAGGCTGCGAACCTGACTGACCAGAGGGGCCAGACTCTGTCAGTAAAAGGAGTCCCAAACCTCTCCAGGTTACAGGGCCGGCCAACCATCATCACCTCAGTCTTGTCTGGATTCAGCTTCAGGATTTGAACCTTGGTCATCCAGGTCTAAGTCCAGCACTGTGTCCATTAGGATACACCCCAATCCTCACCCCTATGCCTCCATAGCCAGCTTCTTCAACCAACCTGCCCCCTCCAGTCCTAGGACAGCTTACCTAACCCTTGCCCCCTCTACCTGGCACCATCATGCTCTCTCACTCAGCCCAAGCCCTCACCTAATCTACAGCTGCCCTTCTGCTACTCTGAATTACCATTCCCTGCATCCAACCCTTACTCCTGACTTTATTATTATTATTATTATTATTATTATTTATTAATTTTATTTATTTGTTTATTTATTAACCCAGCCTCAATGTTAAGAACACAGTGCCATACTGGGTCAGACCAATGGTCCATCGAGCCCAGTATCCTGTCCCTGACAGTGGCCAATCTCAGTCACTTGAAAGAAGTACCTGACAGGTCCGCATGGGGCGATCCTGCCGGTTGTTCACTCCCAGCCCCCGACAGCTAAGAGGGTACAGTCTCCAAACCTACCTGGCTAATAGCTGCTAATCTACCTCTCCTCCAGAAGCTTGTCCAACCCTTGGCCACATCTTCTGGCAATAAATTCCACAACTTAATTGTGCGCTGAGTGAAAAAAAAATACTTTTTCAAATTTGTTTTAAAATAATCTGCTACCCGTTAGTTTCATGGCGCGTCCTCTAGTTCTAGTGCTATTTGACTAACTCGTACTAACTACTCATTGGCCGGGCATTTGGAACACAGGGATGCGGTTGTCTGTGGGGAGGTTAGGGAAAGGGTTGTAAGGCGTTAAAAGGATTTTAAAAAAAAATTTAAAGATATTTTTAAGCCACCCTGGGCCTTAATGGGAAAGGTGGCATATAACTCTGAATTAAATTAATAAATAATAAATTTTAATCAATAGGCTGGTTTATATTTGCAGAAACCTACACGGACCAATACGTACAAACTTATGCAAATCAGCACTGTCCGGTGTTCTTTCTCAAGAGAGGTAGCAACCCTAATAAGGATGCTGTCTGACCGGTTGTATCAGGTAGAGACAAAGGGTGACAATAAACATGCAGTCGGCGTGCCAGCTACATGCTTGGGGAGGGGGGGGGCTGGTCCGGGCACAAAACTGACGTGTACCGGACTGGGCTGGCTGGCAAGTACTCCCCCACACCCTACCACCACTAGGGCTGCCCATCATAGTGGGGGGAGGGTGCTGGGGGCACACTGAGGGTGGGGCTGCCCGGCCACACGTCAACCTCTGGCAGGGATGGGGTCAAAAACAAACCAAGCCCAGTTCTCTTAGTGGTTCTTCTTCCAGCAATGTGCCTGGCACTGAACAGTATTAATTAGAGACAGGTTCTGCCCCAGGGGGCTTACAATTTAGAATGGACAAGGGGGAGGGGAACATAGGGATACATTTACATAGGGTGAAAGTGATACTGTGCAGTGGTTGCCCGACAACGTGGCCGTGGGCAGGAAGCCGCAGTAGACACAGTCCAAACTGGGCTGGGGCACCGAACAGACATTGCCATAGCTGGGGTGCCAGGGGGGGTGGGGAGCACGCTGAACATGCAGCTGGCCAGCCCGCCCCAGCCCCACCATGACAGACAGTCATGGTAGCCAATGATGGCTAGCCATGGCAGACCCAATGGTAACAGACATGATGGCCCGCTTTGGCCCGGTCAGGTGGGCCTTATCCCGGGCTGTGACCTTGGAGGTTTTCCAAAGTCAGAGTCCAGACTCGCTGCCAACACAGCCTGAGGCAATCCCAGGCCAACATCTGGCGGTGCCTGCACAGATGTGCAGGTGAGGGCCGGTCCAAACAGTGACAAAGTGGGCCACAGCGGGCGGCTGTCAGACCCTGTTTTTTATCCAAAGTTGAGAAATTGTAGGTGCACATGCTTAACTCAGTTACGGGGGAGAAAGCCCGGTCACTGAGGATCGGATTGGAGGGAACGGGCTTGAATGAAAAGAGAAAAGAATTTACACCAAACATTGGGAAAGACTTTTCTAGCTATTGGGACGGTTGGGCAGTGGAATAATTTGTTACGGGAGGTGGTACAGGGCCCATCACTTGAGGCCTTTAAAAATAGGTCCGATAGACATCTCCGAGGGATGGGGTAGGTTCTCTGATTCCTGCTTGTTGGGGGGAGGGGCTGGACGAGATAATCTCCCAGCTCTAGGAGTTTATGTATTTCAGTTTGTACAATGGATGGGATAGGCTTTTTTCATTTATTTATTTATTTTAAAAATGTATATAGCACCCCCCCTTCGTCATCGCACTCGGTCTCAGAGTGCTTTACGTAGAACTACAACTTTTAATCAACCCAACAACCCTGTGAGGTAGGTTAGGCTGAGACACTATTGTGACTGGCCCAAGGTCCCCCAGTGAGTTTCTGGCTAAGGTGAGATTTGAGACCTCCCGGTCTAGGTACTGCGCACTTAGAAAGTGCCCCACACTGGCTCTCTTCATTCGCTTATATCTGCTTATCTTATATCTTGTCTCTTCGTTTTCTTCTATCTACTCATTAGGCCTGAATTCCACCTTCCAAGATTGTCCCTTCATTCTCGACTTTTCCCTTTGTTGGCAAGATGTTGTTTCCACCGAGTCTTGGCACTATATCACAAACCCACCCTCTGTGTCTCTTTGTAAGCTTGTTAGGGTTGCTCCGCATGGGTTTCCTTGCCACCCAAACCCCTTTCACACAACCTTCTCTGCCCCCTATGGGGGAAGCTAGAATGAGTTGGGCTCTATTTCAGCTTCCCCCTCCAGGAGGGGAATGGTGTGTGAATGAGCACCTACTGGGCCAGATTCTCAGCTGCTTTAAACGGATGACTCTCTCCATGGACTTCAATGGTGTCTTGCTGATTTGGCTGCCATTGGAATAAATCGGTCTTGGAGAGCGAGGGAGTCTGTCTGCTAGAGCAGGGACCGGTTGTAGCTGCG
This sequence comes from Sphenodon punctatus, assembly GCA_003113815.1. Classification (NCBI taxonomy): domain Eukaryota; kingdom Metazoa; phylum Chordata; class Lepidosauria; order Sphenodontia; family Sphenodontidae; genus Sphenodon; species Sphenodon punctatus. The sequence goes on from QEPC01006853.1 coordinate 574,693, forward strand.
CCTTCCCTCCGAGCCATCTGGGTTCCACGCTCTCATTACAACATGTCATCAGCATAATTTAAACGAGAGCCGATTCTGGCAAATGTCTCCGGCTGATGCCGCCCACGCTCCCATCCATTTCAATAACTGTCCACGTCCGCGCCGGTGCCATTGCAATAAATGTTTGGCAGTTGCCATACGAGAGCAAAGCTGTTTGCATTTAGCTGGTGAAAAGTTAATCCCCAAGCACCTGATTTCTCTCTAGTCAGGGGCTGGGCTCATCATTCAGGGCATGTGCATTTTGTGCTGGAAGTCCCCATGTTTCCTGTTGTTAAAGTCTTCGACAGAGATGAATTCCTGGAGCTCATCTGGATTAGTTCACTCTCCATCAGGCCGTACCTCCCCAACCATACCTTTCAAGTGTCCTGGATTTTCCAGGACGTGCCTGAGTTAACGCCTCTTTTGTTATCTGTCTGGCAGTTGTGGAAAACTGCTGCCAAGTCTCTAGGGAGGGAGGGGTGATGTGAAAGACAGCCATTTACAAGCCATCCAGGGGACAAATCAGGGATTTTAAAGCAGGCATGTTCTGGAAAATCCGGGACACTTGAGAGGGATGCTCCCAAAAGTCCCATCTTCGGAGGGACGAAAGCTAATACGAGTACCTGAAAAAAACGGGTATACTCGGTGAAATCGCAGTAACCAAATACTGCCTGATGGGCTTCTCGATTTAACAAAATTCTTTGTGGCGGGGGGGAAGCTTTCGGGAACTAAGATTTTGGGGGAATTTAGCTCTTCTGCCTATCACATAAACCTAAGGCGCCTGCTGTGCCACAGTTTACCTCAGGGTTAGCCCAATTTAGCACTGGCCTTATATGCCCCTAAAGCCAGCCCTTGTGGCCACCAACAGAAGGCCTATCCTAGCAATGGTGGGTCCTTCACTTATCAGCATGTAATTATATAGTCCGTGTTTCAGCCCATATAGGGAACGGTCCCAACTGAGTCCTAATCACTTTCTGTCTTCTGAGGCCTGTTTGTCTCCTTCAAGCCTCCCGGTTGAGTTGTTTTTCTGTATGGGGGCCTCCTTCCGCCCATCCTGGGCATCAGCCCCAGTCAGTTAAGCCTCTGGAGAGGTCTGCCTTCTTCAGCAGCCACTCCTGACAGCCTTCCTGGCTTTGACTTGAGGCTTTTATAGGCCTGACCTCTCCCAGCGAAACTCTCTTATAGTTAACACTGGCTTGATTCTTAAAGGGCCAGTGTCCCTTAGGCAGTCTCGCCACCGTGCCCTGCCACACACTTATTTCTAAATTTCCTGTTTTCCGTTTCTGAATTTCCACCACATACCGAGATAGAAAAACCAGTCAGGAACATTGAGAAACAGACAAAAAACGGGAAACAGAAAGTCAGAATAGGTCAGTCAGCTGGAAAATTGGCAACTTGGTAATGATGGTATCCAGTAAATTCTTAGCCATAATACCTGGTGTTTCAGATAACTGGATGCCTAACTCAGTAATCGGGTACCGATCAGGCGTCAGTAAGCTACCAAGAATTTCGGGTATTACCCGCGGATAGCAAATTAGCTACCCGTTTCAGCTCTAAGAGTGTATTTAAATGAGATGCTACCCTGCATGACAACCCTGGAGCCACTCATCCAACTGCCCATCTGAAGGGGTAACCAGGGGGGATGCACGCTCCCGTGAGCCACTTCCTAGGGTTTGCCACCTATGCAAATATTTAAGGAACACTTACGAACAATACATGTTACACCGGTACTCCGGGCTCTGCACTGGCTGCGATTCAAGCTGTTGGTGCTGACCTATAAAGCCCTATATGGCCTGGGTCCCACCTATCTGCGGGACCGCCTCACACCCCTCCCCCATGTTCTGGATCGACCCCTGCGGTCCACCGGGAGCGCCCTTCTTGAAGTCTCCTGAGTTGTTCGGCGGGCCACGATGGAGAGGGCGTTTTCGGTGGCCGCCCCTCGGCTGTGGAACTCCCTCCCGGCACAGGTTCAGGTGGCCCCGGACCTCACCTCCTTCTGTCGTCAATGTAAGACTTGGCTGATCCGCCAGGCTTTTGGTGAGGGAGATGGGTGGAGTTTTGGGGGAGGGGGTTAGGTGGTGGGGGAGTTGATCTGATTTTTTTACGTCCCCCCATTATGACTGTGCTTGTGTTGTTTTTTTATATTTACACTGTTTCAAACTTTTTATTGTAAGCTACCCCGAGCTGCCTTGGGCAGGAGGGGTGGGGTTGAAGTTATTAAAATAAAAATAAATGACATAAATGTTGCAGGCCCTGCATTGGCACCTAAGGCAACATGTTCCTTAAAAACGTGCATTGGTGGCCACCCCCAACCACTCAACACCCACTCATGGTTACTCGTTAAGCACGGCCGAGAAATCGTTCCTACAGATGCATGGCTGCCCATTTCCACTGTCCGATTTGGCTCTCCGCACAGGGAATGTGGACCTGGGGCGGCCACCCCCAGTATGAACTGGGGCAGCCACCCACGCCATCAGACAGGTCCCCTGCTCATAGGCACTGTGTGTGGGGAGGGGGCACAGCCTTTGCAAGTTGCAAGAACTGGCCACAAGTTTTGGGGAGCCCGGTTCCCCAGTGCTCACACCCAGGACATTTCAATTTCAAAGGCCTGCCAGGTGCGTTCCTTCCCCACCCACCCCCCGGCATGGTCCGTGGCAGGGGGGAGTGTGAGACAGTTGCCACGGTAATCACATTGGGAGTCGCCCATTAGAATCCCTCCCCCATGCTGGGAGCCACCTGTTAGAAAATTCCTCTCCACTCATTCCACCTGAGTGGCTGCTCCGCAGCTGTGGACGCCCCCCTTGTTTAGTTTAAAACACCCTACAAGGGACCAGCCTGCTGTTGTGGGAAAACCCCATGGTCCTGCCTCAGGTGGGCAGTGCCCCACATTTGGAAAGTAGCAAGCACCAGAATGCTCTGGCATCCTCACAGCCCCTGCCGGAGCTCCCGGCACATAATGTTCCATAAAGCGCTGGAAACCCCTCGGGTGTTTCCAGCTACCAAGCCCAAGGCCTTCACAGCAGAACTGGAATCAAACCTCAAGGGTCTCTCTCTCCCCCACTCAGGTGCTTAGTTAATTAGTCTGCACTGTCTACATGTGTGTGGTACCCAACTGCAAAGAACACAGTGTGAAGCGTTGCACATGTGCAAAGCCAGGCTTGCCGACATGTCACGTCAATGACACGCACCATGCCAGCCATCTGGGTCCCACGAGAGCAGAACTGACCTGTTTCTTTTTTTAAAAAAATAGAAAAATAAGTGATGATTCATAGCCCCCAAATTTACTAAATCCCAGTGGTCATTATTAACGACATACCATGTGGCTGGACAGAATCAATGATTTAACAGGTTTGACCCCCTTTCTAAAAGAAATCCCCATGGAACCCCCCCGCCCCCACCCTTGCCTTTGCTGTGACCCCCTCGCCCCCTTGAGAAGACAGCTGACTAAAATGGATGAGGCAGATAGACAACGGGAGATTGTTCTTTGTTTCTAATGAATACATTGCTGCAATATCGGTACACTGCATTCTTCCCCCCACCCCCCTTGAACAGTGTCTTGGGTTTCACAGGTTAATAGAATTGCAGGGCTGGTATTTGGTCATCCCTGGCTCTCAGCAATATGAAGATTTTTGGTACATGGCTCTTGGGTTGGGGAACTGTGGCCACACCAGTTTAAAGTAGTGCTGTTATTTATATAGCACCAGCAATGCACCTGGTGCCATACAGTCATGACTTCTGAGATAGGCCTCTGACCCAACGGGCCTGTGGGAAGGTGGTCCAGCTTCCTGGTGCTGTGGAAGCAGAGGCCTGCTCCAAAATCCTGAGATTCAGGCAAAATTTCAGTGATGATTGTTCCTTTATTCCCCAAATGATTAACCAGTAGAATCCATGCCACCCTGGGCCTTACAGTAGGTCCTGTATCCAGCCTCTTAGCCTTCTGCCTGAATCAGCACCTTGGAGATCTCCCAGAGGCCAGCCAACTTAGCCTGAGAACTGTGTTCTAGCAGAGTCAGTTCCTGACTGACTGAGCCTCCCTCGATCTGGGTTCTTATAGTCCCTGAAGGGCTGGGAGAAAGGCACAGGCCCCTCCTCCTTAAAGGGCCTGCACCCAACCTATTATTACAAGGCTTACAATCTGGAATAAACAAGGGGAAGGGGAACATAGAGAGAGACAGGGATACTGCACATTTCTATTTTATAGATGGAGAGCTAAGGCTGAGAGAGTAACTTATCCAAGATGGCTCAGTGAGTTTGTGGCTAAGACAGGATTTGAAACCTAGTGTCTAAGTGGCCCAACACTAGGACCTTTTCCACTGGGTTACACTGGCTCTCAAGGCAGCCTGTGTTGGAAGCAGGGGGTTGGACTAGCTGACCCTATTAGGGCCTTCCAATCCTACAAGTCTACGCTTCTAAGGTCATTTGGTTGATTCCTCTGTCTTCAGCAGGATCTTCCTAGACAGGTGTGTATCTAACCTATTAAACTTTCAATGATGGGGACTGCACAAGTTGGGTAGAAATAAATATTCGCAACAAATACTGTGACTAGACCAATTCGTCTACTTTGAATTATTTCCAGTGAAGTGGATGCAATGAACTATTTGCTTCTGCTTCATTTGGGCATTTTGGATATCTGTTTCAACTACTTCCAGAGGCTGCAGCTAGTGCAGAATGCAGCGGCCCGTCTCCTTACAGGGACGGGTCGGCGGGAGCACATAACACCGGTGCTCCGCACTTTGCACTGGTTGCCTATAGCGTACCGGGTCAGATTCAAGGCGTTAGTTTTGATCTATAAAGCCCTGTACAGTCTCGGCCCCTCATACCTCGGGGACCGCCTCACCCTCCGTGTCTCAGAGCGATCCCTGCGGTCTACAGGAGGCGCCTTCCTGGAGGTCCCCCATGTTAGGTGGGGGGCCACAATGGAACGGGCGTTCTCGGTGGCCGAGCCGCGACTGTGGAATTCCCTCACGGAGGAAGCTCGCCTGGCCCTAGGTCTGCTGGCGTTCCACTGAGCCTGCAAGACCTGGCTGTTCGCCCAGACCTTTGGAGGGGAGGGTGGAAGGAAGGGGTGGGGGGGGAAGAGATTTTTTAAAAAATGATTTAAAATTAATAATTTATGATTGTTGTTGTTTTTAGTGCTGTAAGCTGCCCCAGGATGCCGTAGGCATGAGGGGGCGGCTAATAAATATAACAAATGAATAAATATAAATAAATTTCAGTCACTTCATTTTGGTATTTTGGTCACGTTGGTCTTTTTAAGAGTCCCAGGATAATGTGAAATATTTTCACAATAAAGTAACAAAACCCCGAAGTCAACAGAGCATTCAAAGTGAAAAAGCTGGAACATCAGGTGGCGACAGTTTCAGTTTCAGTTTTCACCAACTCTGTCTGGTGAGAATTCTGTAGCCCTTTCAGTCAGACTTGGATCTGACCACCACCATCCTTGCCTTTGACACCTCAAGCCTAGACTACCGCAAGGCTCTCGACATCGGGCTGCCCTTGATGACTGTTTGGGGGCTGCAGCTGGTGTAGCACGCAGCGGCCCGTCTTTGGTTGCTGGGAACACGTTATACTGGTGCTTCAGAGTCTGTGCTGGCTACCAATAATGTTCCAGACGCAATGTAAGGGGCTGGTTTTGACTAGAGATGAAACAGTTATCCGGGCAGATAACCTTCGGTGTAGTCACATGAGCTGTGGGGGGCCTGATCCCCATGTGGCGGGCAAGCTCAGTTGCCACACTGAGGGGCCAACATGGGGAGCAGGGCAGACAGTTGCCCCCCCCTCCACCGTGGAGAAACTGGGTGGGCTGCGGTTGTACCTCCCGCCATGGTGCGTTGGCCACATGAGTGGGCACCTGGCCCTGCCCTGCCCTGCCCCGCCTCCCTTCCCCAGCCCAACCACTATCCTGCCCCCAGCCATGATGTGGCTTTGTGGGACTGGAGATGGCCACTTCTCAAAGCCCTGTAGAGGACCGGGCACACGAGCTGCTGCCCCCCATTCTGGTTAAGGCCTCTATGCGCTGTGTCCTTGGCCTTCTTAGCAGCCAGCTTCATTCCCCGCGGTGGGGGGAACATCTGGCGGCCATCAGTCATATGATGCACTGTGTCATGGGGTAAGGCTGCCCAGAGTGGGTTAAAGCTACCTGAGGTGCAGTAGGTGTCTCATGTGGCTGCACCCCCTATCTTTCAGATCCTCCAAAGCCGCCACCTGATATCCGCCTGGATAGCCGAACAGCTGGGGGATGGAATGAGAAGAGCAATCATCGTATGGAGGGCATGGGTGTGCCAAAAGGACTACAGGTGGAAGGGGGGGCTTACCTGTATTTAAAGCTCCCCAGGTGCAGTGTCTTCAGTGGCTTATCCCTGCCCGTCAAATGCCTGGCCAAATAAAAAGTCTGGATCTGTGTCCCCACAAGGACTCTGAGGCTGAAGTGTCCCGGTGGCATGCTCCACCTGCTCAGGGGGCATGCCCAGCACCCCAGAAGAGCTCAGGGCCATCCAAGGGCTGGGGGGTAGGGGGACTGCTGGTGGCCTGCAGTGCTTGGCTGGGCACCGTAAATAGGAGGAGGATCAGAGGATTTGTGCCCACAGGCTGCAGGTTCCCCACCCCTGATCTAGCCCATGAGACTTTTCTAATAGATTTTTTTTTAATGAACTTATTAAATGAATGGACTTGTTTTCAGTTGGTTAAATGGTCAGCTTTCATATTCCGGTCACCTTGTTTTCCCTCCAGAGAGAAACGTAAAAGGGAACAGAACAAGAATGAAGAGGGAAGCAATCAGTTGTCTGGCTCTAAATGGGGCTGGTATTTCAAAAAGGAACAAGACAGGAACAAGATGGAATTGATTGGATTCCCCGCTCCCTCCCCCCACGAGCCAAAGCTTGACATCAATGACATTCCTCCACTCCTGACTTGTGTCAGGGAGGCTGGATGAGAAGTGGAAGTGACAAGAGGGTATGTGGGATGTGGAAACCCCCCTTTCCTCCCCTCAGCTCTCCAGGGCTAAAAGGGCGGTGCGGGTGGATTCTCTGAGAGCAAAATAATGTGGCCCTGGAGGAAAGGAGCTATCTTGGTAAATGGAGCGCCTGTTACACAAGACAAAGGGAGCTGCGAGGCTGTCTTGCTAACGGGGAGTGAGCAGCAGGGAAAGGGTGGGGGGAGGGGAGAGAAAGCAAGGAACGAATGTAGACAATGAATGGAAAGCACGCCACATGTTCCCTGGAGAGCATTTCGCTCTTCATCAGCCAGCCTCCCAGACAAATTCATCTCTGGTGTGAGCAGCGGGCACAGCTCCATTTACTTCCATGATGGCTTTGGCCTTGTCCTTGTGATCCAAAGACTCTTTGGGGGGTAGCATGAGCTTGGGTGAGAGAAATCGTCAGGGATTCGAAAAGTTCTGTGAAACGTCTGAGAGTTTTAGAGATTGTTTTGAAGCACCGAGCTTTATATCCGATGAAATGGCCAAATCTCTGGACTCATATTCTGTAGTTCTATGCTAATTATTGTTGCTGTTGTTGTTATTGAAAGGCTACGGCAATTTTAGGCTGCATTAAGAGAAGCATTGTTTCCAAGTCAGCAGAAGTAATAATTCCACTCTTTTCGGCACTGTCCAGACCTCAGCTGGAATACTGTGTGTTCAGTTCTGGGCTCCTCATTTTAAGAAGGGCACTGGAAAAATTAGAGCAGACTCATAAGAGGGCAACAAAGAAGATAAAGGGTCTGGAAGGTAAGCCTTATGAGGAAAGGTTGAAGGAACTGGATATGTTTAGTCTAGCAAAGAGAAGATTAAGGGGAAACTTGAGAGCAGTAGGGTTGAAAGGAGCAGCAAAATTCTTACTCATGAGTAGCTTTGCTATCTTGGAGGCTGGGATCGATTTCTTGACCCTTTCCTAATACCAATATGACTTCTTAAGTCTCACAATACCGCGAGATACCATCGTGATTTACTGACTTTCCATTTACTGTTTACCATGTCTCACTCCGTTACCGTTAACCGCATTGCCAAGGGTACCATTTTACTGCTGGGTTTCTGTCTGTCCGTTGTTTCTGCATTTCTGAGCTAATCGCTGTGCCCACCCCTTCACCTCCCCCCAGGCCTCCATTTCAGTGTCTCCAGTCAGAATCGCCGTTGCACTCTGTTCCCTTTGCAATGACCAATTTGCAACTGGATTGCAGATTTGTAAAGGAATCTGCATACCAGCCAATGAGTAACAAGGAAGTACACGGGGAAATGGAGTGCAGAGAAGATAAAATAAATTGATTTATGTATTTATTTAATTTATTTAGAACCATTTATAACCTGCTCCCTCCTGCTCACAATAGCAGCTCGAGGCGGCTCCCAGCAAAATTCAAAAATAGAAACAGTTCAGTAATTAAAATCAAATACATAAAATTTATAAAACTTATTGAAACTTATTAAAAGAGCAGAACTAACCCTCCACCCCAACCCTCCCACCCTACCTGTCTCCCTCCCCAAAGGCCTGGCGGAACAGCCAGGTCTTACACTGTCTCCGGAAAGAGGGGAGGTCTAGGGCTAAGTGGGCCTCCGTCGGGAAGGAATTCCACAGCCTAGGAGCAGCCACTGATAAACGCCCTCCCCATCATCGGCACCCAGGAAACCTGGGGGACTTTGGGTTGGGTGTCCCCGGCCGACCGCAGTGGCCAGACTATGGCCTGAGGCGTGAGGTGGTCCTGCAGGTAAGCAGAGCCCAGGCTGTTTAGGGCTTTATAGGTCAACACCAACGCCTTGAATCGGGCCTGCAGAGAACGGAGCACCGGTGTAATGTGCTCACGGCGACCTGTCCCTGTAAGAAGACGGGCTGCCGTATTCTGCACCAGCTGCAGCCTCTGGACCATCACAAAGGGTAGCCCCACATAGAGAGCGTTGCAGTAGTCCAGTCTAGAGGTGACGAAGGCTTGGATGATGGTGGCCAGGTCAGAGTCTGAAACATGCGACCGCAGCCGTTGCACCAAATGCAACTGGCGAAAGGCGCTCCCCGCCACCGCCGCCACCTAGGAATCCAGGCGGAGCTGCGAATCGAGAAGCACCCCCGGACTACCGACCTGAGTGGCTAAAGGGGGGCAAAAGCAATGCGGTATTGCGTCGGTATTACCTTTCAGGATTTGAAATTGACAGCAAAATAGTATTTATTGATTTATTTATTTTAATACATTTATACCCCGCCCCTCCTGCAAGCAGCTTCTGCAAATAGTAAACGGTAAAAGCAGTAAACGAGGCCCCGGTAAGTAAATTATTGGTAAATCGAGAAACAAAATGTCAATAGAGACATTGTTAAGTACCAAGAGGGTCTCAATTCAACTGACATGGTTTTGAGAACTGGGATTTTGACGGGAATTCCCGTTTTTGTGAAATTTTATTTCAGCCCTAGTTAGCAGGGTTCAAATATCTGAAGGGCTGCCTCCAAGAAGATGGCCAGGAGCTGTTCTGCGTCGCTACAGAGGGGCAGGACCAGAAACAATGGGCTCAAGTTACAGGAAGGGATATTTTCATTAGTTATCAGGAAAATCTTTCTAATAGTCAGAGCTGTTGGAACTAGTAAAAGCAATGGAACACGTTGCCTAGGGAGGTCATAGGCTGGAGGTTTTCAAAGACGCTGGGCAGCTATCCGTTACGTTGTACCTGTAGCCTTGCATCCAAGCAGGGGTTTGGAATAGATGGCCCTCAAGATACCTTCCAAATCTATTATTCTTATTATTATTTATATAACACCAGTCATGTGCCTGGCACTGAAGAGTCATAATTACTGAAAGATCCCTCCCCGGAAGGGATTATAATCTAGAATGGATGAAGGGCGTGGCTTCTAGGGAGAGACAGGGATACATTCAGGAAGTGGAGAAGTTGCAGGTGAGACAGTCTAAGGAAAAGCATAAGTGAACAATCTGTAGGGGTGAAGTAGAGCTGAAAGGAATACTCACAAGAATAGGTCTATCCATTGAATTTTTGGTATCCGAATCACCTTGTAAATGTTGCCCCTTGAAGATTTTGCCCCATTTAGCGTATCTGATCTCCTGGAATGTCCAGTCCTTGATTTTTTTACTTCTGGTCCTGATTTTTATGTTCTCCGGACTGGTCTTTTTTGCTTTCTGCTCCAATTTACTGGAAAACTGAAAAATCGATATCTTAAATTGTCAGCCTTTTTGGGTATCCATCCAGATACCCGATTGGTAATCAAGCAGCCCGTTGAGTACCTGAAAGTGGTATTCGAAATTGTGGGTATCGTCTGCAGGGTTGCAAATGAGCTACCCGATTCAGCTCTAGGGTGAATTCTCTCTCTTGCCCATGAAGGCAAGACTAGAAATAATGGGCTCAAATGACAAGAAAGCAGATTTCGGTTAAACGTTAGGAAGAACGTCTTAACGCTAAGAGCTGTTCGACAGTGGAACTGGCTGTCTAGGGCGGCGGTGGGCTCTCCTTCTCTGGAGGTTTTCAAACAGAGGCTTGGCGGCCGTCTGTCAGGGATGCTGTAGCTGTGGTTTTCCTGCCTTGAGCTGGGGGCTGGGCTAGATGACTCTGAGGTCTCTTCTAACTCTATGTTTTTATTACTCTACGGCTGGGAGCTGGAAGTGAACAGCAGGGAATGGATCACCCCATTCTGACCTGTTGGGTACTTCTCCAGGTGACCAAAATTGGCCACTGTTGGAGACAGGATGCTGGGCTCGATGGATTATTGGTCTGACCCAGTATAGCTCTTGTTATGTTAAGAGATTCTGAGGTGGGTGAGGGTGGTGGCAGAGGAGGAGCAAAGTTCCCAGGAGGGAATATAATTGGAAAGAAAGGCTGAGAGATCGGGGCAAGGCCATAGAGGTGTGCAGTAGGGACCCATGTTATTTTTTGTTTTTCGTTTTCTTTGTCGTTTTCAAAAATATCCAAATTTCATTTTTGTTTTTGCTTTTGTTTTCGATTTCCATTGGTTTCTATGGAAAACACATTTTTGGCTGTAACCTTTTCTGTTTTTCATTATATTTGGATGAAACTTGGAGGGATTGTACCACAAGTGGAAGGCATTAAGTGTACCAAATTCCAGAATTATTGGATAAAGGAATCCGATTTTATAAGTAGTTGGATTATGCTATTTTGCAAAAATCTGCATATACATTCCTAGCTGTAACATCTTTGTCTCCAATCTAATATGGATGAAACCTGCCAAGTGTATACCCCTCCACATGTTTAATATCTATGCCAACTTTCAAAAGGATTCAGTAAAGGGTCCTGGATGTATATGTAATTAACCTATAAATGTATTTCTGACTCTAACATCTTCGAAGTCCAACCAGTGTATCTGGCATTTACCAGTGCTCTATATCACACTTTCAGGATCATCTCTGTCAAATATCAGAAAGATGTGATAAGGGGTCCCAATTTTATATCCCTGCATAGCATATGCAGAGAATGAGCCTATGCCAGGGATTCTCTTACGTGTCACTGTGGTATAAGATAGGTTTGTGATGTCAATTAGCCAGCAACAATGTCAACCAAATATCCTCATTCTGTTCTGAGACCATCCCAACATCTCTCCCCAACTTGTTACTGGGAAGTCGGAAGCATATGTTTAGGAATGAGCCAAGAGAGATTATCTTATGTCCTCTGTCACCGTGCTGCAGGATGTGATTGTGATGATAATTGGCCAGTCTGGATGTGCAAACTATGTCTCATGATTTCTGGGAAGCTATTCCCAAAGTCCCAGTTATGTCCCTTCTATGCCTGCCTCAGGGCTGCCCCCTATGCTCGCCTCGAAGCCACCACCAGTTGGTCCTGTAAAGCTGGAAGCATGATGTAATTAGCCAGCGAATGTGTGAGTCTGTTGGGTTACTCCACATTCTCCCTCCTACAGCCTCCCTCCCCCTGCCATGCCAGGTGCTTGCCTCTGACTGGCACTGCATGTGCTGCTGTTTATCTGAATAATGGTCTTCAAGGGGACAACCTTATAAAATTGGGTCCCTTTAGCACATTGTCTTGTAGTTTGGCAGAGATGACAGGGAAGGTGTGTGATCAATGTCTGCCAAATTACTTGTAAATAGGATGGAATATAAAAATGTTACAGCTGGAAATGTATTTTCAGGTTTATAGCTTATAACATCAGGACATTTTATCTAATCTTTCTGAAATTTGGCAGGCTTGGTACACTAGTGGAGGGACATAGGTTTCCCAGGTTTCATGCAAGTTGGATGGAAGATACAAAATGTGTAGCCAGGAATGTGTATGGTGCTTTTCTTAAAATCACAACGTTCAATTGCTTCTAGAATTAGTCCCCTTTATCCAATCATTTCGAAATTTGTTACAAATAGTGCTCTCCATTGGGGGTACAATCTCCCTAAGTTTCATCAGAATGGAATAAGAAAAAAAAGTTATAGTCAGAAATACATCTTTCAATTTTTTCCCATTTATTTCAACAACAAAATTTTGTTTTTGTTTAAATTATTATTTGTCCTTTTTGTTATTACAATAACGAACATGAAAATCAAAAATTTCATTTTTGTTATAATAAAAATGAAATGCACACCCCTATGATGGTGAGGACAAGGAGTTTGGGGGTGGATGGAAGATGAGAGAGGATGGGAGGCAACATCATGCTCTGGCAGATTTAACTCTAGGTACCTGCAACTGGGAGCATCCCCAAACACGCTCATGATTCAGTTTCCCCACTGTTAACCTTCATGGGCTACTGCTCTCACAACTTATTGTTCCACCAATGCTTGTAAGAGTGTGTCCTGAGACAAACCCACAAAACCAGATTCACAAGTGCAAAACCCTTAGCCATGGGTCATTTGAGGTGTTTCAAGATAATAAAAAAAATGTATTTGGGTAGGCTCACCTCTGTATATGAAGAGAAGAACACTTTAAATCAGAAACCAGTTTCAGCAAGTGCACACAGAGCAGCTTTAGAGTGAAAGAGAGAAAGAAATTAAGTTTGAATTAAAGTAAATGAGGAGAATTGGTTCAGAGTTACAGACAGTTGCTACTGAAAACAAAAAGTTAATAACCAAACAAGTAAAATAGACTTGAACTGCCCCTCCAATATAGATTTCCTCCTTTTTTCCAGTTCTTAGAAAAGTCCATTTTATGACTATGTTAGCTGTGTTCCTCCTTTTCAATGGTACCAGCATGATCAAACCCAGTTTTCAGTTCTTGGCTCATATTTATTTATTTATTTATTATTAACATTTACATGCCACCCCCTCCTGCTATAAGCATCTCGGGGTGAGTAACAACATTTTAAAACACATAATAACTAAAATACAATTAAAAGCAACCTAAACTCCCCAGATTAAAATAACCCAAACCCTCCCTAACCCAACCCAACCCAACCCATCTCCCTCGGTAAAGGCCAGCGGAACAGCCAGGTCTTACACTGTCTATGGAAAGAGGGGAAGTTGGTGGTCAAGTCGACCTCCATTGGGAGGTAGTTCCACAGCCGTGGTGCAGTCACAGAAAATGCCCTCCTCATGGTTGACACCGAGGAGGATGCCCCCAGCCGACCTCAGGATCCGGAGGGGTGAGGCGGTCCTGCAGGTAGGTGGGGCCCAGGCCATTTTGGGCTTTCAAGGTCAGCTCTAACACCTTGAATTGGGCCCAGAAGACTATCGGCAGCCAGTGCAGAGAGCGAAGTCACGATACAATGATCAGTCCCAGGTTAATTTAATTTCTAGCCTCATTTGTCCAAAGCTTTGCCTGCTGACAAAACATATCCTGCTAGCACTGCAGGGGAGCGTCCATGAATGCTAGATGCATCATTTTGCATATCAACACCTGCCCCCGCCAGGAAGAGCCTTTCCTCGGAGCCTCTGTAGTAGAAAGCCTTGCCATCACTTTAGAGGCGATCCCGGAACCAGAAGATTTGCAGGGTCCAACATTTTACTTATTTGTTTGTTTGTTTTTCACATTTTTGTTCTGCCCTTCTCCATAGACTTAGGGAGGCGTACAACATTAAAAATATAAAATACATTAAAATCTGTTAAAACCTCATCCACCCACTCATCCCATCCTTTATCCCCACCTACTGTCCATCAATCCTCTTCCCCAAACCCCTCTACCCAATCTCACCCTACCCTATCCCTGCTCGCCAAACGCCTGATCAAACAAAAAGGTCTTGCATCTCCTCGAGAAGATGAGCAGGCTCAGGCTTTGGTGGACCTCCAAGGGGGGGGGGGGAGGAGTTCCATAATTGTGGGGAAGCAACTGAGAATGCCTCCCTGTGTGCCCTCCTTTGTTAACAACTTCGTGGGCAGTTGGCACTTGCAAGAGGGCACCTTCAGTCTGAGCCAACCTCTTAGGCCATGACAGGACAGAGGGAAAGAGGCGGTCTTTAAGGTACCTGGGGCCCAAGCCATTTAGGGCTTTCCAGCACCTTGAATTGTGCCCGGAAAGCTATAGGCAGCCAGCGCAGACAATGGAGCACCAGTGTCATGTGCTCCCAGTGACCTGTCCCTGACAGAAGGCGGCCCGCCGCGTTCTGCACAAACTGCAGCTTCCAAACGGTCACCAAGGACAGCCCCACGTAGAGCGCATTGCAGTAGTCTACCCTCGAGGTCACGAAGGCACGGATGACGGTGGCCAGACCTGAATCTGATAGAAAAGGTCGCAGGTTTTTCATCAGATTAAGTTGTTTAAAAGCGCTCATGGCCACTGCCGCCACCTGACTATCCAGGCGCGGCAGTGGATGAGGCCCCACAAAAATAAAATGTGGGGCCCAGGGCCCTGCCCTCTATAGCGCCACCCCTTTAACAATTGGTCGCCTGGTGTTTGCTTACAAAACACAGAAACTTCGTAAGTTACACACTCTCTCTCTCTCTTCTGGCAGGGGAGAAATTCAAGGCTCGGGAATTTACTGAAAGTGATAGGAGTAGGGCAGGGTCCCACAGGAAGCAACCACCTTGGGGGCTGAGAGTCATTGGCAAGGAGAGGGCCCCACAGAAGTAGCCCATCCCAGGGCCTCTGGACCTGACAACTGGCCTCCCTGTAGGGCTCCCTTTTGACCACAGAACTTAAGGCCAACCCTGTCTGGGATCGTACAGGTGCTGCTGCCATTGGGGAAGCTCCTAGGTCACTGGCACTGGTGGGAGCAAGGTTTGAACCCAGGTCTCCTTAGAACTTGGGAGGCAGGCACCTTATTCATTCCACCTCTCAGGTGTTCACTTGGAACTGTAACCTGGTGCTTCTCCAACCCCACTTCCTCCCTGGGTTGAACCTCACCTGTCTCACTGTTACCTGCCTGGACTATATAAGGAACCCACAGGAAATAGAAAGTGTCTCCACAACACAGGCGCATCTTAGTACGTAGGGAAGATCCCGGCCAGTGCTGCTTCCATCAAAAGCAGGGCACTCCCCGAGATTTGTGCAACGTGGAAAACTTACCTGCTTTCCCATTGGTTTTGCCGTTTCCCGATAATTTTCGCACACTGAACAGAGATGCCACGGGCTAGTCCAAAGTCCTGATTGTACGCCATGAGCACCGCCAGGGGCTGTGGAGATGACAATGTGCCAGCTAAGCCCCAGGAAAGTGCCGGAAATTACCAAAAGTATTGTAAAACTGCGGCGAAATCCCCGGAAAGTGATGGGGGAAAAATGGTGGCCGCACGGCTTCCACCGAAAGCATGGAATTGCCAGAAATGGATGAAATACCGATGGACACTCGCAAGCACTCCTGAAATTTCGGTATTTCGGTATGCCGCATGGGCATGCCGTGGCCAGAGGAACCCACTGGATCTGTCTAAAGAAAATCTAGGTGGGGCTGGGAGTGGGTCAGCTCTGAGGGTGGGCTTCCTCTACGTCCATCTAAAACCACCCATTGTAGCACTTCATTTGCATCAGCTAAATGGTGTCGGCCCCACATATTTGAAAGACTGTCCTTCCGTGTCCTATCGTGGCCCCTGCGCTCAGCCGGGAGCGCCTCCCTGTGGGTACTGTCTGTTAGTGCTTTCCATACAATGAGGGCTTGCAAGGCAGCGTTCTCGGTTGCTGCCCCGCTGCTATGGAACTCCCTTCCCCCGGAGATTCATTTGAGCCTGAGTAGGAATGTCTTCCGGAGACGATGTAAGACCTTTTTGTTTGTAAAGGCATTTGGCAGGTGGAGACAGGGGATGGAGGGTTTGGTAAGTGGGTTTCCAGTAGGGCTGTGATGGGGGTTTGGATGTGGGAAATGGGGAGGTGGTATTGGGCGGGTTTTTTGGGGGGGTTGTGGTTTTGGGGGGTTGTTTTTGTCTTTTACTGTTTTCATGGATACTTTCATATGCTTTTATATGTGTTTTATATGTTTATATTTTGTAAGCCAACCTGAGCCTATTTAGCAAAGGACAGGATAAAAGTTTAAATAAATAAATAAATAAAATAAATCATTTCTTGTGATTATACATGTGCAATAGCGCAAATAGTGCTAAATAACATTTTAAAAGATCAAAACAAGTAAGAACCCCCAAAACAGAAACCCGGTGAAGCACAAACGGATTTCCGTTACTATTCAGACTGCCATTTTCAGCTAAGGTTTCTCGGGTACCCATTTAATGAATCTTGGTGTCGTTCGTATTCTTGTAAGGACTCATGGCCTGAGCAAGGCGGCACATTCACGTCACTTTGCCGCCATTAGGATGAGATGTACAATCAAATGAAACTCCGTTGTGACCTGCTGGAAACTTCTCCAAAGTGACTGAGACTGGCTGCCGTTGGAGACAGGATGCTGGGCTTGATGGACCATGGGTGGCACTTCTTAACACTAAAACGTCTTCCTCAAAAGGGTTGTTTTCCAGAATCGGGTCTGGAAGTATTTCCTGCTTAGTATAAACCAGCAAGGGAGTGTTCCTGTTCTCAGCATATGTTCAACCTTTCCCTTGCAGTTCGATTTTCCCTCTTCCACAAAATCCCACCATATTTGGTCTCTGAGAGCAGAGCCGACTTGGGTGAAATGAACAGTAACCATTGGTGTGACAGCTGGTGAAACAATACATCCCATTAGCATGGACCTACACACACACACACACACTTCTATTTCAGCATGTTACCTCCCCCTAAACCCAGCCCGGCAGCATTGCCATTTATTAACGCAAAGAGTGCAAGGAATGAAATTGTGGCTTTTGAAGCAAGCAGTAAGAGCGAGCTCTATTTTAAAGCAATTTTCCTCCCATATTTCCACCGTAATAACTCAGTCTCCAGAAGAATGATTAAGAAAAGCCCCCCAACCTCCCCAGTTTCAAGGTAGGTTAACAATGTGCAAAGCACATGCCAGAACATGTGTTATTAGCAATAAAAAAAACAACTTTATTTGTCTCCCTCGAGCCTTTCTTTTAAAACACTCACTTTTTAAAACTAACTATCTTTATTTGTTTCCCTTCTTTCTTTCCTCCCCCACCCCCCAACTTCTCCCAACCAGATCACTTAAATAAAACAAAGTTTTATATTCATTCCAGTCCGGGAGGGACGCCTGCCAAAACCCCGGGCCTCCCCCTTCTCCATTCCCCACCTTTATTATGGACAGACCAGTGATGAAAACTCACAAAAATCCCAAGCCTACGAGGTGACAGATGAACAAGACATAGGATGAATTATCCAAATGCTGCTGGGAGGGAACAGCTTTTACTGGCAGAGAGAGTTGTATTTTCGCAAGGGTTAGAACAAAATTCGGCCTTGTTTCTCTTGGAGTTTTTCAAGGCTAAAAGTGTTTTAGTTTGGTGGGGACATTAAGGTCTAGGGTGCCTTTCTTGAAAGCAAAAATTTCCTGTGTGATTGACATCTCAGATCTTTAATCCAAAGAGATGGTCTCAGCTGCGAGTGCTGAGCTCACTCCACATTCAGAAGTCCTCTCTGGACAGTGCATGTTGCACTGTAAAATAGGCAAGAAAGATTGGTGCTGCTTGGGAGAGAGGTAGAGTTGCTACTCTTCCAGTTGGGGAACTGAAGGTCTTTGTCCTTGTCTGAGTTGGAATGCCAGGTGTCCAGACTAGGGCTGATGCGGCAGCAGCTGTTACCGCGCCGCGATTCCATTCCGCCATTTCGGAATTGCCCGTGCCACACCGCGGCTTTTCTGCAGACATTCTGCTAATTCCGCCGGCATTCTGAAAATTGCGGAATTGCGAAAAAATTGCGGAAACTGTCGGAAAACCGCTGTTCCACTATTTTGTGGCGCTGGCGGAATGGCGGAAGTAGCTAAAATGTCATGTTTCCGCTATTTTGCGAAGCCTGTGGAAGTAGCGGAATGAAATTAGCAGAACTGCGGAAGTAGCGGAATGAAACTAGCAGAATTAAAGCCTCTGCCACGCTGTACCACTAATTGCAGAAACGCTGTTTCCGGCGGAAATAGCTACCGCTGCGACATTCCACTACAGCCCTAGTCCAGACGTTGAAATCCTAAACCAGTGTCATCATCTGCCATCATGGGACCCTCATTTCCCTGCACCCACTACTTGACTCCAACTTTCCTACATCAACGCCTATATCCTCATGCGACTGTATGCAAATTTGCCCCCACCTAGGATTCCTCCTACCATTCCAGATTTCAGCTAGAGACTCCAGGTTTTTCCCACCAGAGTCTCTGAGCTCCAAGGGAGGTAGTATCTTCTATACAAAGATTTTTGTCAAAGTTTAGAGTAAGTAGGGCTGGAGATCACTGATCTTATCCCTTCCTGGGGTATAGCGGTGCTGGATGGTTCCATGTTTCCCCATACTAGAGGAGTAGGAGACACAATAGGTAAGAAGTGTTTGCATATCTCCATGGGTTGGATTATGACTAGTAAAAAAAATGTCGGAAGTTTTAATATCTGTTGTTCTGGCTGGTTCGGCGGTTTTTTGGGAATGAACCAGCTACTGCGGGGGATAGCTGTTGAACCGGATAATACCATGAAAGTTAACTGGTTTACCGCATTACCACGTAACCAAATCTTACCGCTACTACTCTAAAGCCAGGTCTACAGGGTGTGGTGGGAGTAAATAGGAAAAGATTTTAGGGACAAACTGTAGGACTAAAACGAGAATCAATTTAGCTTCTAGGGAGAAATTCTGAGAATCTGAGACCCAGGACTGAGATCTCGATCCCAGTATGAATTCTCGGTATTTCTTGGTCTAAAAAAAGAAAGAAAAATCACCTTTCGGGCGCAAAGTGGCCATTAGGCTATTCTGCGCTTGAGCAGCCCTTTTGCAAAATGGCCACAGCAGCATCGCTGCCATTTTGGGAAAGGGCAGCCTGTCTGTGCATGAACAAAATGACTGCCACACATGCGCACAGCGGCTGCCCTTTTCCAAAATGGCAGCGATGTTGCTGTTGCCATTTTGAGCATGTGCAGTGATTATTATTATTTTTTTTAAGTTCATTCTCATTGAGAATTAAGGAAGATGCTGCCGGTTCGCAGTTTGTTCTTGGCTCCTGGAATGAACCAAGAACCGGCATTCTTGGCAAGACCGAAAAACCCTAAGAATGCACTTTCAGCCCTAACATGAACATGGTAAACAGTAAAATGTGGTAAACGATATGTGGTATCACGGTAAATCAGTCATTTGGTTTTCTGGGTAATCCAGCAAATGGTGAGGCCAATCCCATGGCCCATGGAAACCCCACGCAAGTCCATGGGGAGACATTGTGCCACACAGAATCCACGCGGATCCTGCACGGATCCCATGCAGAGGGGTTTGGGATTGCAGCCTCTAACTGGATACCATTCCGGTTTTCAGGATAATGGCAAATATACCATGGATCCGGCCCAAATAGCATCAGTTATGTGTTTCAGTTCTAACAGTGACCCTACTGAAGTCAACAGGGTCCCTGATATGGAAGAGTCTTCTCTCCAGTTTTGCCCTTGCAGCAGATCATTGTGGTATTCTGCCAACCAGTCCAGATGTAAAACAGCTGAAGGGTGACCTTCTGGCTGTTTTTAGATGATTTAATATAATGTTCTATTGGTTTTTATGCCATTATAGAGATGCTTGTCTATACAGTTGGAACATTAAGAATTTTGCCACTTCTGGTTTGCTTCCGAGTTTTAGAATGTTTTTTCAATAAAAACGCCTTTCTCAAGGTTTTATAAAAACATTGTAAATAAAGAATGCTATACAACAGGCATTTCCCCCATCGGTAGCGGTAGAACATTCTACAGGTAGAACGTTCCACTCACTTTAAACTCTGAAGCAGCTTGAGAGAGCTCATTTGAAACTCCACTAACTTTAAACTCTGGAGCGGCTTGACAGAGCTCACTTTAAACTCCACTCACTTTAAACTCTGGACTAGCTTGATGGAGTGGCTTAGACAACCTGGGATGGAATACCCGAATATAACGTCACAGCAGTGGTCATCTAGCCACAGAAACTGGCATTATTACGACGATTACGTCATTTCGACAAGTCAGATAAGGACAATTTCAGAACGGTATCATGTTAGTTTAAAAACAGCCCATGTGGAAAAGAAGGCCGGCCCTTCAGCTGGTGAAATCAATGGGGCTAAGCCAATGAAGACCTGGCCTCCCAAACTGTTACAGTGGTCAATCATGACCTCATACGAGGGCTTCTTACCTGGTTTTCCAATACCCAGATACAGTCGCACTTTACCACCCTAAACAAGCACTTTCTAATCTTTAGCTCTTATTTACACAACACTATTTTTGTGGGGGAAGTGACACAAACCTGCCCTGTGAGCAGACTGAAATGGTTAACAGATCTGTGACCCATGGGTGATTCCCACAATCTTGGGCAGCCCATCGGGTGCCTGAGGGAGTGCTCGTACACACAAAATGAAACCCCCAAATTACCCGAGAGCAGCCCGGAGGGGCTCTAGGATGCTAGGGGGACTTCTGATTCAGCACCATCTCTGAACTAGCCACCCTGACCCACTGTGCATGCATCTGTGTAGTGGGCCAGGAATACTGATAAAACAAACAAACGAATAAAAAAAAGATTATTTTTCTCATGGATATTATTATCTTGCTTGGAACTCTGTCTGCAGCAGAGTGGACGTTTGGCTTGGTTCAGTCCTAGTTTGCTTGGCCCGCTCATTTTCGTTCAGTACTGAACAAAACCAAACTAATGACCAAATGGCACCAAGGATCGTACCGAACCAATAACTGAACCAATCCGATGATGAAACCCAACCCAACTGACCACCAAACCATCTACTGAACCAAACCAAATGTAGTCGATAGTGGAGCCAGTCACGTATCTGACCTGGATCATAGCACCTAAATCCAATGGCTAGCACATTCATGTTGGCTATTCCTTTAACCCTTAGACATGACTCAGACCCCCTTCAAGGCTCAGAAGGCTTCTTGGGAACTATATCTCCCAGAAGCCCTTGAGTCATGTCCTCCATGTGTTCTCCACAAGCATTTTTCTGTGTAAGCTCATTGGAGATCATAGGGATTTTGTTATGTGGCGGAAAGGTGTGACCTTTTCTTTAGGATTCAGGCTTTGCCGCAGCTCTCTCCATGTCTTTCTCATTCCCTTGTTGGGCTGCCATAATGCAGTCCAGGTGGTGATAACCTTAAAACTCTTCAGCTAGCAAGATTTCTGGAGGTGTTCAATATCGGTTCATTAATCCAGCATATATGGATGTGATTACTGTTGTATATGTATCTCAAACCCAGGAGGGATGAACTTTTGCACACATTAGAAAAGTGTTTCCTTTCCCTCCCCCCAGATCCATCCAAAGTCTAGTCCAGGAGGCTGGTTTGGTTAAGACCCACAAGTATCTGTGACTTAGGGTGTACAAGCGAGAGGTACGGCCACCACCACGTCCAACTGCCTTTGTCTTTCCCCCCCAATCCAGTGAATCAGGTACCCATTCACAGCTGGGTGGGTTGGAGGCAACCATTTTGTGTGAGACCCAACCTCCAGGGGTGTAGCTGAGAGCCTTAACCACTCAGTCACCACATCTGTCTTCCCCCACAAGGGTGGAATTGCCCGCTTCAACGTAAGTGCTATGATCCATCTCCTAGGCACAAGCAAGCATCACCTTGGTATTTCAAAGGTTTTCTGATGGAGGAGGTGCCCCATCTCCCATTGGCAGTGAGTTTACAGATTCCTGGTGCTCAAAGCTCCCAGGACCACATGGTGCAGTGGTGTACAAGCGACACAAGGCAATTTTGATGAGGTTTCAAAGTATTGTTGTTATTTATACAATGCCAGTAACGTGCCTGGTGCTGAACATTCATGAGCAGAGACAGCTCCCTTCCCCAAGGCATTCACACTAGGCATTTTTACACACACCTTGAAGTTCTGGAGTTTTCAATCTTCTGGGTTTACAAGTCCACAAGTAAGTTCCAGATGCATTTTTCACACACACACTGCCCTGAGGCAGTACCTGGAGGCATTCTTCACACAAACACTGCCCTGAGGCAGCCTAAAGTAGCCGCAGCTGTAGACGTGACAGGCTGCCATGGAAACCAAGTGACCACAGCTGCCTGAAGCAAAGTCGTTTACCAGGAGAACTTTTTACACACAAATGTTCTGGGAGAAGTTCTGCGCAGAAGTTAAAAGAGCCAGATGTTTAAGATCTGGGTGAGTGGTTTAGACACACAGAAAGTTCAGGATGTAACAGCAAACATGCAGGAGAAATGTGTGTGTAAAAACACCCACTGTGTTATGAAGTTATTTTTGAATTTAGCCCAGTAGAATGTCTGTGAGGTAGCAAATGATTGGCTAAAACAGAGGTTACCAAACTGTGGGCTGGACCCCAAGTGAAGTTTGCCCCATCTGCAGATGGGGTCAGGATTTCGAGACTGATATTGGATAGACTTTCCATGGTTAACAATGGAAATTGTTAACCATGGAAAGTTAACAATGGCCGTAATGTTAAAAAACTGAAAAATAGGCAATGTTAAAAAATCGATATACCGATACCGATAAAACCAGTAACCGATAATTTGCTGATAGTCCCATCCCTAGACTGGTTGGGGTGATGTTGGGGTTCTAAGAGATATTAATTATGTTATTGTATTTTATATTTTAATGTTGTAAGTTGCTCGGCGTCTATGGCAGGGTAAAAATGTGAAAAATAATCAGGGGCTGGCAGGTGTGGGAAGTCAGGGTTATCAACCCCTCACTGCCTGACATGTGTGAGAGTTACGTATATAATGTGCATATTGCACAGGATGCATAAGATGCATGGGGAGTGTACGCATGCAGGATGCAGAGGTAGGCCTGAAATGAGCCATTGTAGCAAATGTTGTTTTCATTTGAAACTGACCATTTGCTTTCACTTCACCATTTGCCTTCACTTGTGCAATGAGGAAACCTATTGGCTTTTTGCTGTTTTTCTCTAGATCCCGTTCAGAAATCGCAATTGTTCGGTATTTCCGTGCTCCTAATCTATCAGTGTGCTGCCCTAACACAAAACAAACTGAACTGCGAACACTAGATACTGGCTAATTGACATACAATTGGCGGAAAGTGTCAAAAAGTGCCAGAAATTGACAAAAATACCAGAAATTGACAGAAAATGACAGAAATTCATGAAAAATGATGGATATTGGCAGGTGCTAATCTCGACCATATTGGAAGCACAGAATCACTGTACATGGGTGAGGGCCTCCCAGGCTTATGGGCCCCAGGGAAGCTGCACCTATTATAGTTATGCTCCTGGTTTGCCTGCTAGGACCCGCCTGAGCCAGCGCCTCCCCCTCGTATCTGTTTCCAGACCACCACATGTGAGCCTGGTACAGACCCCAGTGGAGTAGGTGGCTGGCTTGAAATCATGGACGGGGAAGGAACTGGGACCAAGGGCCGCCCTGGTGGGCCCTAGCGGACAGAACCAGGCAAGCATGTCTGTTTCCGTGCTAGCCCAGGCCGGTGTAGGGGGTTGCCATGGCTGTCTGTTGTTGGCAGCCATGGCTGCCTGTCATGGTGGAGGGTGTGGTGCCGGCTGCAGCACAGGGTTGGGGCCAGCTAGCTGCACGTCGCTCCCCAACCCGTCTGCGGTCGGTTCCGGCCAGGGAAACATTTATTCCATTCCCCGACCTCCGGAAGCCATGCCTCCCAGCTCAGAGTTTGTGAGAACAGGGAACTGAACCCTGTTCTCCAGGTAGGAACCCAACCACTGGACTAGCCTGCCTCTCTATAGCTGAATATAAAACAGGTATTATTGTGACTTAATCTATACAACGACCAGGGCAGGGGACGGGGCAGGAAAGTTATTAAGGAAAGCCCTATTATGAGTTAAGATTGTGCTGGATTGCCCCTGTCCTAGAAGCAAGTCCTCTGAGTGCACTACAGCAGATTTCTGCTTTCCTTGCTGCAAAGGATTTGGCAGTCATGAATGCTGTAGCTCCCTCTCTCTTCCTGGCTCTTCAGAAGAGAAAAGTTCTTTATGAGTAAATATAGTAAATTTGGCTCCGCGGTTTGTTTTAACGACAGAGTATTATGTCTGTTTAATTATATTTTTATGGATGTTTTTCTGAAATGGTGAAATAGCTGTAATGAAGATGATGAGCATTAAGGAAAGCCAAGTGCAGCCTCTAGAGTTTTTCTGGGTTTGGGTTCCAACCTCAAAATGGCCAATAATATCAACCTTTTCCTGGTCTTTCACATTTCAGGGTACACATTCCTCAGGGTTCACCCTTGAATTTAATTGTCACGGTTGAGCCCTGGAAAGCCCCCCCCCCCCTCTCTCACACACACACAAAGATTAAGCCCTGGGTAGGTCTAAATTACCATTGGAACAGCCAGTTTTATGCTGGCACTAACAGACACACTAACAAGGGAACATGGACAATCACTTGACTTGGATGAAAGGGAGGCAAACATGAATCTATAGTGAAGGTCGTTTCGAGATCCTGTTGTATCATGTTCACATACAAAGCACTATTCCATTTGCTTTGCGTTCAATTTTACCTTGCCCAGAACCTAAGGCAGAAGCCTTCCAAGGAGATTTGGATCAGACCCGTGTCTGTTTCTGCCATATCTTTGGGTGATTTCAGATGTTACAGGCGCCTGATTCACCACAGTGGATTCCCAGCGGTGGCAAACCGGCTAACCACCCCCCATGGGCAAGAGAGGCCCCAAACAGACGTGACGGGAGCGGGACCACGGCAGGGAATCGGACTGGCAGACCATGGCCCGGGACCCGGGGCAGCGCAACAGACGTTATGCCGATCCCGGGTCATGATCAAAGCATCTGGAAGGCGCCGGGGCGGCTCATCCCGGCTGCTGTAGCTGCTCTCCCTCCACCGCCTCCATGTGCAGCATGACCACCGCCTCCTCCACCTACACCTCCTCCACCTTCTCCTCCTCCTCCTCCTGCCTTGCTGTCTCGCCCTCCCCTCTCCTCTCCCTTCCACCTCGCTCCATCCTGCCACGTCCCCCTGCTGCTTTGTGCCCTTTAAATCTCCCTCCCCGGCCAGTGTTGTTGCTCGTTGCCTGGCAGCGACGCTGCGTGCTTTGTCCCCGGCTGGGAATCATGTTGCTTGATTCCAGCTGGTGGTTGCCGTTCAGTCGTTACTTTTTATTGTTTCCCGGTGGGAATTGCTTTGACCACGCTTTTGGAGATGGTCCGGGCCGGAGCTCCAGAAGCGTGGTTATTTTTGACCCCTGGTGGGGATTGACGGTGGTGAACATCTGGCGCCCGCGAAACAGACGTTCAGGGCGCTTTGGCCCCACCGCGGGATTGACCGTGGTTCACTGTGGTTGACTGTGATACAAAGCATGTGCTCTATCACCTGAGTCATGGCCCACCATTTTGCTTGATCCTTCCAAAGCCATCAGGAAGCCAATGGAATCTTTAAAAAAACAAAAAAAAAACACCTGATTTTGCCCTCAGTGGGAAGGAAAATTATTTTAGAAAATTACAAAATGTCTTTTGTTTCTCCCGTGAGTAACAATAGAGAAATCCCCTGCCATTTTCTCATTGATACAACAGTCCCAAGTGAGGATCACCAGGACTTGGTGGATTCATTAAAGGATAACGTCTTTGTATTGTATAGGTTCCATGGCTCCGTTCCCTGTCCATGAGCGCTCACACGGTTACCACAAACAGCGGGGCCCTGCCGAGCTTTGACTAGAGATGCTAATTAAGGAAGCTTCCTTCTGAAGAGTGGAAAGAAATTTTCCATTGTTGTAACGGTCTCTCACTCCAGTAATTTCCCCCACCAGCATCGGCACATTGTAGAGCTGAGTGGATTTTGCTTCTTGGAAGATAAGTCGCTGATCAGCGTGCGCTCTCGTTACTTGAAAGACTGGTTCTTTGTACGACAAGAGCTCCTAATATGTTGCATGTGGTTTCCATTCAGGCCTTTTTTTGGATCTTTTCCAAGGAGTTTCAGGTCATTACTTCAAGCCTTCCTCAGCTGAAGAAGAAAAAAAAAAAGGGATTGAGGTAATAACCCACAATATCCTGGAGGAGGAGAGGAGGACAGGGGGGGGCGGGCAGGCAAGGAGTCCTGTAAGCACCAAAGACAAGAGAATGAAAATTGCATGCGGGCTAGATAGATAGAATGTGCCCTTTGGCCTCATGCTAAAGGTGTCATAAAATGTGCTGTATTGAAACAATATGTCAAATTCCAAGATATTGAGTGGGGAACGGGTTGAGGAATGGTCTCCACAAAACTGGAACCATCCAGAACCTCACAGGAGCAAGGTCCTGGATTTTGTAATATGTTCCCTCCAAATCTGAGGTATTGGCTGCCATGTTGGCAATTATACCTTCTGTGGGGTAGGGAAGCATTACTATCCTTGTTTTACATGAATTGTATGTAGCACCTGCAATGTGACCTGGCACTAAACAATCAATTAGAGACAGGTCCGTGCCCTCAAGGGACTTACAGTCTAGGAGAGACAAGGGAACGGAGACAAAGTATACGGGAACATAGGGAGAGAGAAGGATCCATTCACAATGCTGAGAAGTTAGAGAGGGACTTTTTACAGAGGGAGAGTTAAGGGCTCATTCACACAATTCTCTTTGAGAGTGGGTGAGTTCTGCCCATGTTCTGAGTATTGTATGAAATCTTTACCTCTTTTTCTGGGCTCCTTGATGATCTCTTGTCCACTGTTACTAAATTCAAAGGGTTTGTTTGCGAGGATCTGACATTATCAAATAGCCATGGTGTTGTGTGAATGGATTGTTCCAGAGCAAATTTCAGATCCTGATTGTCACTTGCTACTAGGGACTGAAATGGAATATCAGCATGGATTCTGTCTTCAACGGAGATGGCCACTTTGATCTCTTCAGTGAAAGGTGGACCAGAATACTATCCTGTCTGTATTTCGCTGGAGTTCTGGAGCAGATGTGGCGACAGCAGCAATACTGCACGTTCAAATTCAATATATTCAGCAACTAGCCATAAACAAAAAACTCTACATAAACAGGAAAGTTTCACATAAAAACAATTTACAAAACAAGTAAAAACATGACAACTACACTTATGTCATTTTTTTCCACGTAAACCAACAACTAAAAAGGCAAAAAAAAACCCAACATATCATGTAGTAGAAGCTAATAGTAATTCTAATTTATGCCTCAGAGAAAGAAATTCTTTACCTGCCTGGACAGGAGTGATTCACTGGAGCCTTAACTCATCATAAAAACAACCACGGAAGACAACATGCTCTAGATTTTCTGTTTCTCCAGAACCACATGGGCATGTTCATTGCTCTTATGGGAATAAGGTATAAGCTCTGCAAAGAGAAGGATTATGTAGCATCTGCAGGAACGGCTCAAAAAATGAAACGTGCACATACTGCACACGTGCAAAATGGTGGCACGACAGTACAGGGTGCCGCCCTCTGACACACGCGTGGTATGGCGCACAAGACGGCAGAGTCCTGCACTCTGAACCTCCCACAGAATTCGGACACAGATTAAATCCACACTAGAGTTCTGTGCAACGTTCCGAAATCATGGATTTCATCCGTAAAAAGAAAATGGCTGACCCGCCTCAGCTCTACTTATTACCTCTGAGTGGCTGTCGAGCTATGGCCAGAGATTTCTTAAATAGGACTCCATGCTTCTTCCTTCTCAGAAGTGGTCCTGGCCATTAGGATCCCCCATTTTGAATTTGTTCATTTGATTTTCTTGAGAGCAACAGAACAAGAAAATGTCCCATTTCTTTGAAAGCTTCCAGCGTAGCTGCTGTGGCTTATACAGCAATTAAGATAACAAGGAATCGCTGTAGAGGAAAGTGTAGCTTATCCTGCTCTATTCTCTGCTTCAATTGCCACCATCCTTCATCCCATTATGTCCATCCTTAGACCTCCCCCATTCCTCTCTCTGCCTCTGAAATAGCCTTCCCTGCTCCAGAAGTTCTCATTTCCATCCACTCAACTTTTTCTGTTCTCAGGCCAGTTTTTCAATGAACAATCTATCAAACCCTGCCTGTACCTTAGCCAAGACTCGTCAATGGGGAAGGCCTTTTTCCAAAGAAGGGAAGTATTGCTTCGGGCTAGAAAAGGATGCTGCAAGCCAGGCGATCTAGCCGAAGTCTGTTCCCAGATCTGGCACAAACCTTGGCCAAATCACTTACAGCCCAATTTTTCAGCAGTGCTGAGCATCTCCCGCACCCGGTGCCTTCATGTCAGACTGTGGCAGCTTAGCCCCACTGGAATCCAGCCCTTTCGCTTTCGCGATGAGTCGGCATGCTTTTGCACATCACAGTTTTAAATGGTAAAACCCGTGGAAAGCAGCACAGCACCAAGAAATCACTTCCACAGATTAAACACATGGGAGAAGCGTTCACACATAACAAGTAAATCTGTGGCAAATTACTAGGGAAAGCAGAATATGGCATCTCTTCCATGGATTTACTGCATGGGGAAAGTGTTCACACATAACAAGTACATTAATTATTCATATTACATCACCACCAATGTACCTGGGCTAATGAGTCATTATTGGAGACAGGCCCCTACCCTGAGGAGCTTACAAGCTAGGATGGACAAGGAAGGGGAAACAAAGGAAGAGAAACATTCAAGAAGTTGAGACGTTGTAGGTGAACATGCTCGATTTAGGGGCAAGGGGCGGAGGAGGATCCTGATTGATCGGATGGAATAAGAAGAAGCATAAATGAGCAGTCCATGGGGGTGAAGAGCTAGGGAAAGCCTGATGGAAGAGAGGTTTTTAGGTTGGATTTGAAAGCCAGGAGGGAGAGAGGGAGGAAATCCATGGTAAATACTAGGGATGAGACTCCAGAAAGATTTTCAGTTTCGGTTCTCCAAGAATTTCTGTTCTGGTTTCAGTTTCAGGGAGGTTTGCATTGATTCTACTTCTTCTTCTTCACATTGGAAAAAATTCAAAAAAATAAATAAAAATTAATACAAACCCCCTCCCCCCCCAAAAAAAAACCCCGAAACTCGAACAAGAACCAAAATTTCAGATAGAACCCAAACAGCCATTCTGGGGTCATTTCGGTTCCATCAGAAACTGAATTTCCCATCCTTATAAATTACTATAGAAAGTACAGCACGATAATCCCACCCAGGGAATCTCTTCCATGGATTTGCACATCTGTGGTTAAGTAGAGATGAAATTAGTCTCCTCCAAAATGACTCAATCCATTGAATCCAAACGATCCTACCCAGCACAAGGATTTTTGCAGCCCTAGGCAAAAAAATAATAATTCCGCCGTCCCTGTAGTGCTGAGGCAAGAGCAAGTGTTTTCAACCATCTGGAAATACCTAACTTTCGGGAGCACTGGTTCATCAGTGGGCTGGGACTATCGGTATCGGATTAATCCGATAATGCTGATAATTGGCGATATCGGACTAATCCGATAATACCGATAATATCGGTATTGGTATATTGTTTTTTTAACATTGCCGATTTTTTTTGATCTTTAACAGTGCAGCCATTTTAACAATGGCCGCAATGTTAAAGATCCAAA
Organism: Sphenodon punctatus; assembly: GCA_003113815.1. Taxonomy (NCBI): domain Eukaryota; kingdom Metazoa; phylum Chordata; class Lepidosauria; order Sphenodontia; family Sphenodontidae; genus Sphenodon; species Sphenodon punctatus. The sequence goes on from QEPC01006853.1 coordinate 604,504, forward strand.
AAATCGGCAATGTTAAAAAAAACGATATGCCGATATCGGATTAATCTGATTCCGATAAAACCAGTAACCGCTAATTTGCCGATAGTCCCCTCCCCTCCAGTGTGGGGGGAGCCAGAAGTTGGTATCTTCTGCACCAACATCCATTCCCACCTAGCTACGCCCCTGGTGTGCTCGCGGCTCGTTCCTCCCTGCCCACAATTCATGATTTGGTGCAGGCAGTGGGTGTGTGTGTCCTTCTTCTCAGCTGTTCAGTGAGTAAGAGACCCCCCCCATCCCCACCCCCTGGCAGTGATTCAGTGAAGGAGCTCCAGCTGCGATGGGGAGAAGCTGAGAGGTGGTGTGCACCACAGGACTGAATCCAGCAGTGGTCCCACCATGCATGAGTGCCCCAGCAGTGCCCATGCTCTGGTACTTGTCCATGGGCATCCCTGGCAGCATCCACGGCACACAGTTGCCCTCCACTGTTGGTGTCAGTTGTTAGAGTGCTCCAGTGCTCTCTTGACTTCTAGCTCCAAAAGCCAGAGTATCGCTTGCCTTAAGTAGGACGGCTGGATTTTCCCACAAAGGGAATGGGGGAGTGAGCATTCCGGCCTAAAGTGGGACTGTGGGTGGTATGCTATGGATGTGGTGAACCTCTAGAAACACCCGTATTTACTTGTCATTAAACAAATGTTAACCAATTGCCCCAAAGGGCTCGGAGGCCCTTGAATGAATGCCATTGTCTTGGCGTGAAATAGGATTATATGCTAGCTTTATTCAAGCATCTCGTCCTACCTCATTTCAAGCCGCCGCCGCTGCCATTATCTCTTTTTATGGCCTTCACATTGGGCCTTTGTCCGAGGCGTGGACCCTGCGCAGGGTTAAGAGGCATGAAATAAACGGCTAGTAAAAGGAGACCATTTGCGGAATCCGTTGTGTGTAAACTTTTCTGAAGAGAAGGGGCCTGCTGTCTGGGTGGAAGCCTTGCAGAGCACGACGTGAAGAGCCAGTCCATAAGCCAAGTCTAACAGCTGTGAGAACGTTATGCAAAAACAGAGACGCCGAACTGAAATAATTTATTGCTGCTGGTTTGAACAGATAATAATGAAAACAAGTCCAACTCTTTTTGTCTGCTTTTTTTTGCAGCACAACAGATCTGCCGGCCAGACTTTGCAGAATGTGCAGCGTTCCGACGGTGGATGCCGTGAGGCTGGCGGCCCTGTCAGAGCTTGCTTGTTTGTCAGCTCCGTCTAGCCTTGCGGAGGTGCACAAGTTGTTATGTTTACCCCGGAGATAGTCCACTTCTGCGGGGGGGAAATGTCATCTATGGTAGATCTGAAATGAAACTTTGGTGCAAGTTCCATTTCCAGTTGGACCTTCCTGCTTTTGAAGGAAGGCTGCAAAATAGGCAAACCTGTCAAATTGGGGTACCTGAACTGCATCCGACAGTTTTGCTCCCAAAAAGTCCCCAAACGGTACCCATTTTGATTCCTGAGGTTCCTAGGTGGACACGTCCTGTGAGGTCCTCCCTCTGCCAACTGTACAATAGGAGGCCCCGGGCAGATCCCCCCTCCCCTGTTGACTGTACGGTTGGAAGTGCCTGCCAGGAAGGGTTGACCTTACCACAGGGCGACCCCCATCAGGCCCCACTCTTTTCTCTATTCCGCCTCTCCCCCCATGGCCCCCAGTTTCAACAGAGCAGGGTATGGGGCCCCCACTCTCATCCAGGGGGGTGGTGGCGCAAACACAGCCCTGGGGAGGCCGGCTCTGAGGGGATGTGGCAACGGGGAAGGGGTTGGGATCACCAGGGGGCCGTACATTTTACATTTTATCTTCACCACCCTGGGTCCCACAACTTCTAAAGCCGACCTTGCTGCCAGGAGGAGTCAATGCCAGCCCCAGCCCCCCAAGCGAAGTCTTGCTTTGACGCTTAACAGGAGCCATAGGAGCAGCGGCAGCGGCGACAGCATGTCCACCCTCTGCTACTAGGGGGAGAAGAAGGCAGCATTGCTGCTCTCAAAGCAGCTCTCGGCTCCTGGGACAAGTGCTTCATCCTGATCCCATCTCCCAACCAGTCTCTCTGGATCTGGGGGAGGCCCCCAGGCAGCTCCTCCTCTGCCTTCCTCTCTCCAAGTGGCGGCGGCTCCTTGCTCCCAGGCTGGGCCCAGAGTGGCTCCCTCCCGCGTACCTCCCAACCAAGGCCAAAGAGGGACAAGCCCCGCCCCCGCCCTCCCCAGCCTATAAGCTCTGCCCACTGGCAAATAAGCTCCACCTCCTCGCATGCCTCGTGACTGCGCTCCCAGGCCACTGCCTCAGCCAGTTCACTTCTTCCCTCCCATCCCCAATCAGCCTCACCAGTAGGCCTGAAACAAAAAAATCTTGGCGAGTGCTACTGCTGTTGGAAGAAGATGTTCACCTCTCCCGTGTCTCTTAGGCCCTTTTTACATGGGTGGCACCCATGCATGTATAGCCAGGAATCTGGGTGGGCATGCGTGGCCACTGCCTGTGTACACCCCACGGCGGGTGGGTGTGCAATGTGTGTACCAGTGAGAAGGCAGGTTGCTCCGTGCTTGGGGATGCGCAGGGATAGGTGGAGGATGGGTGTGCGCCGGTGTGCCCCCATGTACACCCATCCCCACCCATTGCCCCCGCACTGGCATGAACATCATCAACCCCCCCCCCAACAGCGTGGCTCGTTTACAGAGGGACCTAGATTGTAAGCCCCTGGCGGGTAGGGATCTGTCTTTAACGATTGATTGTACAGTGCCAGGTACATCGCTGGTGCTATATAAATAAAATAAATAAATAAATAACTTTCACTGAGATTCGTGCAATGCAGAAACTTACTGCCTTTCCTGCTGTTTTTGCCATTTTCCATTATTTTTTGAAAGTTGAATGGTGCTGCCATGAGCTGGTCCCAAGACCCATGTGTGTCCCCAAAGCCACCCACAGATGAAAACCTGCTAGCTATAAGCACTGGGGCAGTACTGGAAATTGCTTATAAAAGTGCTGTAAAACTGCCATAAAATTACCAGAAAGTGACCAAAAGTCCCAGAAAGTGATGAAAAGTCATGGGAAATGACACAAGTGACGAAAAAGTCCCAGAAAGTGACAAAAATGGTGTAATGCAGAATCACCAAAAACTGACCAAGTACTGACGGACACTCGCAAGCCCTCCCATAAGGTCAGCATTTCCCTTCGGAACAGGAAGACTTGCTCTTGTCTTAGCCCTACCCACCAGCTCCTTCTTTCCGAGGGCAGCTGTGGTGCCTCCCCTGTCACAGCCTTAAATCACTTTTACTCCCAAATCAAGGGGTCTAAACCAAAGTTATTGAGGAGTCGGACGAGAATGAGGAGCACATACTCCCCTTAGGTTTTCACTTCAAAACTGGAAATACATTCCTTTGGTTGCATCCCCCCATAGCACCTCATCCTGTTTGTTTGCTAGAAACACCAGGAGTAGACAGACAGATCAGGGAACCCTTCCCCCATCCTATCTCTCCTACTCCTGTCAGGACCTGATTGGTCAATCTTCTCCTCCAGGAGACTTCTCATCTCTTTGTGTCTCAGAGAGCTTCCTTCCTCCCTCCTGAACACACCTAGTCTTAGGACTTAGCATAGATGTAGGCCTTTCCTATCCTACATGTATTTCCTAATAAAGGTACTTAAGCTTAAGTATGCTTCCTGCCTGCTTATTGATGATTAGCTACTCACACTCCTCTGTAAACTCTGCATTGGGCAAATGGATGCAATGATCTCACAGTCCTTGCATTTCCAACAAAACAATGGTTGTGTGAACCAGTGTTTAGGGAACATGGTTTGCCATGACCATTGGGGGAGATCGGCAAGTAAATACCTGTTTGCAGCTGTAGTGTGAACGGTACCAAACTGGAGTAGTGACTTTGATTTAATTAAATCAAAGTAGTTACTTTGATTGAATTCTGTTCATTGTTGAATCAGCAGCACTAAAGGGTGGCATTTGGCAACCATCGGAAGAGCTGAAATTAATATTTGTGGCAAATACAGTATCCAATTAATTTGCCTGCTTCGATAGTACAGAATCTTAGAATTTGGAAGGTAACTCAAAGGTCATCGAATCCAACCCCCGTTTGGATGCAGGATGACCACAGTAACAACATCATGACAGATGGCTGCTCACAGCCTCTTTCTTGAAATCCTCCAACCATGGAGAGCCTACAACCTCTGAGGGGGCTTGTTCCATCACCATGCAGCATTTACTGTTAGGAAGTTTCCCCCCTGATATTTCTCCGGTGACGTGAGCCTGTTGTTTTGAGTTCTGCCCTGTGTAGCCCTCCAGAACAGCTCCTGGCCATCTTCTCCCTGGCAGCCCTCTAGATATTTGAAGATTGCTGTCATGACTCCCCTTAGTCTTTCCTTTTGGCTAGAGTAAACATACCCAGTTCCTTCAACTTTTCCCATCCAGATTTGCTTTCCGAGCCCTTTAGCATGTTTGTCACCCTCCTCTGAACTCAATTTCTTCTAATGTCCTTTTTAAAATGAGGCATGCCAAACTGGACACGCTACTCCAAGTGATTTGGGTCCGATAAAGTGGATACAAAGTACAATATACCCTTTTTGGTGGTTCTGATTCAGTTGTTTCATTTATTTGAGTATTTGGCTATTTCGGTCGTCTTGGGTGTTAACAGACATCACATCATGCTGGCCTGGTTCGGCCGGCTTTGGCTTGACAGGGCCAGCGTGATGTCTGGACATTTGTTCCAAGCCTGCCAGATGTGGGCCCGGAACAAACCCTGACTGGGATGGCGGCTGGGCTGGGAATTTGGGCCCCAAACAAAGCAGGTCCACGCTCCCTGCAGCCCAGCTGGGTGAGAGTGGGCGAACCATGTGGAAATTTGTGCTCCCACCCCGCCTTGTCCTGGTGGTGGTGGTGGGGTTTGCCAGGACAGCTAGCCATGGCTGCCTGTAATGGCAGGGGAGTGGGGTGGGGGTCCGACTGCAGCGTGGGGGTGGAGTCATCCAGCTGCGCGATGCTCCCTGTCCCCTTTTCCAGGCTGGGGCAGGTGGCGGGGATGTCTGTTCCTGTCGCCAGAGCTGCCCCAGCTGGAGGTAGCTCTCCCCACCCCTGGGCAGGTTGACCGAAAAGCCATCATGCCTTAAGTACCCTCCGTTTCAGCACTATTAGTGCTGTTGCGCACTATTTATTTATTTGAATGTATATGTCACTCTTCCCACGGCTCAGGGTGGCTACCAACAATAAAAATAGATCAAACTCCTATAAAAATAACCTTAAAACCCCCAACCCTCCCACAGCCCACCCAATACCACCTCCCAATTCTCCACACCCAACTCCCCCTCACACTCCTACCCCAAAACCACCCATCAAAACCCACCCCTATCCCCGCCCGCTAAATGCCTTTTCAAACAGAAAAGTCTTACACTGCCTCTGAAAGATGCTCAGGCTGGACTGAACTTCGAGGGGAAGGGAGTTCCATAACATCAGGGCAGCAATCGAGAATACCTCCCTCCGAGCCCTTGTCGTTCGAGCAAGGCTGACGGACGGTACCCGCAGGAAGGCGCTCCCGGCCAATCGCAGGGGTTGCAATGGGGCATGGAAGGACAGGCGGTCTTTCAGATAAGCGGGATACAGACCATTTAGGGCTTTAAAGGTTAAAACTAGCACCCTGAATTGCACGTGTACCGTAGCTGGAAGGAAATAACCAAAAATACCCCCCAAAACCAAGCAAACCCCAATGTAACTGAACCAGAATACTTGAATAAGTGGATACATGGATGTCTGTTTTTAGTTGCCAATCTCATTCAGCTTTTCAGAGGCTTATCCGAAAATGCAAATAACATTTGTGAATATCAGTTACACTGTTCATTTCATATGTCCTCTATCCATCAGGGTTAACTCATAATAAGCAACCTGTGCATGATGATGCTTCCAGGTGAACAGCACAGCTAGTCATCCCCCACCTCCCACCCCACCCTGCACTGGGTGGGGAGATTGGTGCTGGCATCTGAGCTCCTGGCAAGCTGAGAAGAAGCATGAGCAAGTGAAAATGGGCATCTGATTTGGTACTAGGACTGTACCAAATATAAATATATATTTCTGAGTATTTCCGAGGTTTGGTCCCAAGTGTTCCAGATGATCCTTGGAACCTTGGAGAATGCTTGGGATTTGGAGGGGCAGGAGGGGGGCGGTGCAGAGGGCAGCGTGGGCAGAGAAAAGGGCAGCAGGGGGTCAGGGAATGGGGGTTAGGCAATAGGGCAGCGGAGATCATGAAAAGGGGGTGTCAGTCACCTAAAAGCTGCGTGAGACCTGGGCACGCCACTCTGGGCTCTGCCTTCCTGTGTTTTGAATGAGGTTTCTCCAAACATGCTCCTAAAGCTCTTTGGGAGCCTGCTAGGAAAAGTAGTCCCACTTGCCCCCAAACATTCTGGGAGCTCTTCTTCCTTGCCCCCCCGCTGCCCTTTTCTTTGGCCGCGCTGCCCTCTCCCCCCTCCCCCTTTCTGAACTCGGCCAAGGTTTTTCCGAGTCCTGAGTGGTGGGCCGATTCCTCAGACACTGCTGGAATTGGCGCTCTTGGGTTGCGTACAACTCTTAACGTTGCACATGGAACTCCTGCTGACATGACTAAGAATCCCACATGTGGAATGGAGGAAGCATATGGAACTCAATATCATTTTTAATGTACATATTTTCTTCTTCCCTGAGACAAGCAATTCTCTTTCCAAGTTCAGATCTTCCTGCCATTGTTTATGTTATCAAAAAAACGAGGTTGAATGACCAGGTTCTTGGTAAAATCCAAGTAAATCCAAGCCCTGAATTTCAGCCCTATTTGGTACCTGTGGGCAATTCCCAATTTGTGCTGGGTATCCGACTCGATACTCACATACCTTTCGAGTACTTGAAAAACTGAAATTCCAGTTACTGATTTTTCAAGTATCCGAAATAATCCCCTAAAAACTCAATGAAATCCAGGACAAAATTGGTACCTTGGTATACAGGTTGTCGGTATTTCGGTATACAGGTTGTTGGTATTTCGGGTACCCAACCAAAAACTACTTTGGGTGCTGAAAAGTAACCAAAATATTAGGTTCGATTCGGGTACCAGGAATTTGATGGGTATATCTGTTTTTGTGTGCACTCATTTCAGTTCTAGTGATCAGGGAACTGGAATAGGGTGTGCATACTGGCACTGGGAGGCAGAGGAAGAGAATGAAGTTCCTAGCAGAAGGGGGCAGCCAAAGCCTGACAGGGTTTGTGTGGGGGAGCCCAGCTCCTCCAACTCATAGACACTGCTGGAATCGACACTCTTGGGATGCGTACAACTCTTAACGTTGCACATGGACCTCCCGCTGACATGACTAAGAATCCCACATGTGGAATGGAGGAAGCATATGGAACTCAATATCATTTTTAATGTACATATTTTCTTCTTCCCTGAGACAAGCAATTCTCTTTCCAAGTTCAGATCTTTCTGCCGTCGTTTATGTTATCTGCAAAATATTCGTCTCTGGTTTAAAAGTCATGTTTAGCCTGTTAAAAATAATCTTGTCAAAGGCTAAGAGTGCTCTAATATTAACCAGATTGTCCTATTCGAATGCATATATTCCCGGCAAAGGCGGGCTGTTTGGCCCTCACACCCTGCAGTAAAAGGCCAGCCATAAATGACTGTACCCAGTAAAAAAAAATTAACTACACTGTCAGGGCAATCTTCCACCATTAAAGTCAATAGGAGGGCCACCTATTCATGCCAAAACTCCCATTGACTTTAAAGCTGGAGGATTGCCCTGTCTAGAAGGGAGAGGGCTGATAATGGGATAAATGCTCAGCGAGGGATAAATTGTAAATGGAGGAAGCAAGAATCTTATGTCGTCTGAGTCATGTGGTTATCACATTGGGTGAAAACAGACATGACGCTAACCACCCTTTAACCACCCTTGGTGGTTATTTATGCATGTTGCAGGGCTGTATTGGTGCCCTATGCAGCCCTGAAACATGCATAAATGACCACCAAGGGTGGTTAAAGGGTGGTTAGC
>QEPC01006853.1:615022-632537 GCA_003113815.1 Sphenodon punctatus
TGCCCGGTTCCTAACTGCCGCTCGCATGCGGCCAGCACGACTCCACCCCGCGCTCAGGAGGGCGGGGCCTGGTGACCTCATCGCGCAGCGCCTCTGCGCATGCGCGCCCCCTGTTGCCAGGCGGATCCCCGCGGCCGGAAGCACGCCGCAGTGCCCGGCCGCTCCCAGCCTCTCCGTTCCTCTCCGCCTCCCATGGACGGGGGCCGGACAATTACCCCGTCGCCGCCATTATGGCGGCGAAGGGGGCTTGGGAGGCTACAGGCAAGTTGCTCTCTCTCAGCCCCAGTTTCCCCATTATTAGTGGGAATAGTAAGGAGTCGGACCTACTTAAAGTTCACAGAGTGGTTGTGAGGGTGAACTACGTAAGAATTGTAAAGCACTTTGAACACTGAAAGGGCTCCCCATGGCTTTGCTCCTCCTCATCTTTCTGAACTCGTTTCCCATTATCTTCCCAATCGGTAACTTCGCTCCTCCTCCTCGCCCATCCTAGCATTTTCTGTTCCCTAAACCAGGTCTGGTTTGACCTTACCACAAGGTGTCTTGGAGAGAGTGCCCAGGGCCTTGAGGGAAATGTGGTCCCACAAAACGTCCCTGGATAGAAGGGAGAGGTCCCAGGATGGGTGGGAACTAGAGCAGGACCTCTGGACCACGCAACTGGTAGCTGCAGCGGTGTCGTACAGTGCTGCTCTCCGTCCTCTTCCGGAATTGCTCCCTCCTTCTTTACAGAAGCCCTGGTCAGCGCTATAGGAGCACCGTTCTTCACTACGGCAGGTCACCAGGGAGACAGTAGGGCCCTTGCCCAGTGGCCACTGCTTCCCCCAGTCTCTGTAACTCAGGGAGGGGGTGCTTCCACTTTGTGACATCATGACACTCCAAAGGGATGTGGCCCATGTTGGGAAAGGGTTTGAAGAACCCCCTTGAAGCTCGGCCCCTCTCTTCTTTTTCCGGTCAAGATGTCCGGAAAGATAGCAACCCTGGGTGTGATCCTTGGAGCAGATAGTTCCAGCGTCAGCATTTAGCATGGGCATGATTCCTTCTGAAGTGAACGGAACTCACGTTGGAGCTAATTGCTAGCATCAGCTCTAGTCGCTTCAGAGGGTCATTCTGTCAATCTGGCAGGTGGGGGAATTCAAAGATTCATTAACGCCTTTGCTCCGGGTCTGTAAATGGGGTAAACAAGGACCCTAGGCCACTGAGACTCGCTCTCTCCACTGGCTGCCGATAGTCTTCCGGGCCCAATTCATTGACCTTTAAAGCCCTAAACGGCTTGGGTCCTGCCTACCTGCAGGACCGTCTCACCCTCCGGGTCCTGGATTGGCCCCTGCCGTCAGCTGGGGGCGCCCTCCTCGGGGTCGACCATGGGGAGGGCGTTCTCCGTGGCTGCACCGCGGCTGTGGAACTCCCTCCTGTTGGAGGTCCGCTTAACCACCGACCTCCCCTCTTTCCGCTGACAGTGTAAGACCTGGCTGTTCCGCAGCTGTAGCCACCAAGATAAGTATCATAACCAGCTCCCCCGGCCTTGGCTTCCTTCTTTCTAAGACCACAAAATATAGCCCCTCTCAATGCTTGTTCCAGTTGACATAGACCTATTGAGAAGGAAAGAGCCACACCCTGGCAGTCAAGGGGAAAGACAGGGTCCTGCTCCTGTTGAAATGAATAGGATTTTTTTCCAACATAGGGAGGAGATTGGGCCCATAGTAGAGATGAAACAAGAACCCACCAAAAAATGGGTAGACCTGTCAAATTTCTGGGACCCAAACCGAATATTTTGGGTACTTGTTGGGACCCAACCAGGTTTCGATCAACTACCTTAAAAATACCAAAATAGTGACAATTGGTATACTGGACTAACAATTTTGTTTTGATTTTGTTACGGCTTTCAGGATTTTTTCAGGTATTATTTCAGGTTTTCGGGTACTCAAAAAATCTGTAACCAAAATGTCGGGTTTTCGAGTACTTGATCGGTATTTGGGTACCAATTCGAATACCCAAACCGGTATCCGAAAATGCGAGTGTTAGCTGTGTAGGTACCAAACCAGGCACCCATTTCAGGTCTAGCCTGTAGCTGTCCACTTGCAAAATCCAGCAGCTATTCAGCCAGCTTCTGTATTCATTTCGCTTGTGATTCTTCCCCTGGTTGAAATTTCGGGCAGATAAATAAATAAACCAAAGCCAGAAGGCGATCTTTGTGGAAATCCTCTCAGGCCTGCAAGCGATCCCTGAAGCAGACAGAGATTCCTTTTCCCTCTCTTGAATAATATTCAAGAGGAATATTGAGCCGGCGGCCGAACAATCTTGCCTATTCATCCCCAGCGAGCGATGATGTCAGGGAGAAGCAGAGCCGTTTGCAGTCTGCCCACCCGCTGCTGCGCAGGATCAAAGATAGCTTAAATACGTTTCTGCTACACTGGAGCACTCCCAAGCCTGAGACGCTGCCCTGGCACAGGCCACACACAGCACACATTGTCGCAGTGCTGCCTTCGATTAATGCCGCTCTGCCCTGCCAAGACATAAGCCATCTAAAATATCAGCTCCTTGCATAGAGAACCAGACTTTGCTGAGGAAAGGCTGCCAGGGATTTTGCCTTTATCCCCTTTCCTGCTTGCTGTTGAGAAACAGGGGGACTCGGCGGCGGTGGCAGAACATAGTCTGCCCCTCTTCGATCGATCCGCGACCCTTGTTGGCTTTTTGTGGAGTAACTCACACAATCCTGCAATCTCCTGCAGGCTGTGCGATTGGGTGGTTCCTATGCTCACTGGTGGAAGGGCAAAGAAGAGCCAACTGTTAGGGTCCCAGAGCTCTCTGCGTGGGAGAAAGTCCCAGAGCCTCTGCCACTTAACTCTTTGTAGCTGCAGCAGCTGCTGAGGTTCCCAGTAGGGAGACGGGATAGAAAACAAGCCTGACTCCACTCACGTTTACTCCCCTGCTCATAAATTTCAGTCCCGGACTGGGATTTTGTTCCCAGCTCTGGAGCTGTCACCACGGTTCCACTTCCTCCCTCCTGACCTTCAAACCCTTCTTGAAAACCTGCTTCTTTTGCCAGGTCACCTCTGGCTCCCTCTCCCTGCCCCACTGCTCACTGATGTTCCTTCCACTGTCTCTTGTGCCCCCCCCCCCACCCAATCCTCATCTTCCCTCCGTTGACTATCTAGATTGTAAGCCCCTCAGGGCAGGAACCTGTCTCTAATTAATGATTGTTCAGAGCCAAGCACATTGCTGGCGGAAATACTACTAATATGAATTAAGCATAAATAGGACGCATGAGAGTTTGGGTGATATCGGTAATTGGAGCTGATCCCATGCCTTGCGGACCGGCGCACTGCATGCATGGACACGCCCGTATGTGCGTACAAGCCACGGGGCCCGCAGCGTGCACGCAAGCCACATGGTTGTGTACACATGGCTGCACATGCGGGGATGGGATTGCCGCCCCCCCTCCCTGTATCATTGTGGGGTGGCCCCAATGACCATTTTAAAAAAATGATCCATATGACCTCCCTGACCGTAAATAGGGATCTGGCAGGCAGGAATAGGGTTGAGTGGGTGTAGGTCGAGGGGTTGGGGAGAGGGATTGATAAGTGGTGGGGTGGGTAGGGCGCTTGGGAAGATGTTGGGTTTGGGGAGGATTTGAATGTATTTTACAGGATAAAAATGTAAATAATCAAATCAAATCAAATAAATTTATTTATTTATTTATTTAGACCATTTGTACCCCGCCCCTCCTGTAAACAGCTCGGGGCAGCTTCCAACAATAATAAAACAGCATAAAACAATGTAAAACAGTTAAAACAATCAACCAGTTAAATACTTTTTAAAACAGGGCCCCGAGAAACAATTCAACATTAAAACAATAAAACAAGGTAGGGGGGAAAAACACAACCCTAACCCACCCTCCCCCAAAAGAGTGATGGTTCTTTCTCCCTTACTTAGAACAGGCACATAGGAAATATTAACTACTGTTCTTTTTTTTCCTTTTTTTAAATGTATACTAAAATAAAAAGAATAAACTCCTGTTACAAATCAATGTTAAATGCATCATCTGAAATACAAATCGATCCTTGGGCCGATTGTTTTCATGCCTGGGATGCTTCAGACTGAAATTGGTCCTGCTGCCCTCCTCAGAGAAAGGACAGTGCCGCTTGCCTTGGGCACCAATTGTCCATTGCGGACGGACCACCATCCGCAGCATCTGGGATACGGGATGTAAGGGGGTGGAGGAGTCTGGGATATAGATGGACATCAGGAATGATGCCAGGACTGAGGATGGGGGGAAGACTGTGCAGGATCAGGGAACAGGGGACCAGTAAGAGGGCTGGGAAGTAGGGGGATCATCTCCCTCTGGGCTTTCACCAGGAGAGGATGGGCTCATGTTCGGGGTGGGACAAAGAATTCCCTTTCTGAGACAATCCCATCCCTTAGGGAGCATTGTGATGTCACAACACTCCAGAGGGGATGAGGCCACATTAGAAATGGGGAAGACCCACATGGACATTTTTATTTCTTTTCCAATGTGGCTCCTTCCCTACGGAACTTATGATGCTCCACAGGGGCGAGGGCATATCAGACAGATGGCAGGAATGTCCATAGGGGACTGCCCCCTTTCTGACATAGGGTGAAAAGAGAACCCGGTTTGGGTTAGGTTGGGGCACCACCTGATGAGACCGCCACCGGCGAGCCGTCCCACTGGCCGCACGGCCCATGTATGGCTGGGAGCACAACCAACGTGCGGGCGTCCAGCCTTTTTGCCCGTGTGGAAAATGTCGGCAGCCCCACTGTACATGCGCCGATGGCAACGCCACACGGCAAAAATCTGTGGTGGAAATTTCAATTGTCGTTCTGGTAACGTGGAAAAAAATTCTGCACAAAAGGAAAGGCTGTTTTGAGCCAACCCTAATCCTGTCTTGCTGGGGTAAGGCACAGGTAGCTCCGGCAGAGACAAAGCAGGCCATATTGATGAGACTCACTGGGGCTGGCTCGACTAGGCCCTCCTGAAAGCCTGGGCTAGTGGTCCTACTTGCCCTGCCCATCCATAGCTACCCTTCTGAGGCATGGGGTTCTCACAGGGGAGGGAAGTCTGGGAAGAGGAGCGGGCTTACCAGAAGGCACCGAGGCAGAGAGAAACTGGCTGGCAGGGAATGTGCCGTTAAAGGGGTGATGGGGGGGGGCTGCTGTATCAGGTGCCCAACTTCTTGGAGAGGAGAAGCGATGGTGGATGCGCGGACTGTGTTGTGTCTGTGTATATGGGGAGATGAAGGACTTGGCTCCCTGTGAATAAAGCAAACTCTGGTGAGAGAACGTGCTGTTGGACTGATTCCGGGTAGGGATCCTGTAGAGACTTACCCAAACGGGGTCCTGACTTGTTATGCCCCTTCCCTTAAAAGAGGGGAGTTATGGAGCCCCCAGCAATCCCCCAATCCAACTCTCCTACCCTTTCATGAAACAATAAAGGCTGAAACGATAGTGTTGATATTTCAAGTGGAGCCGAGTGTGGCTGCTCAGTTGCGAGGACATGCTTTACCGTGATCAAGAGCTGGGTGATAGCCAGTGCCTGAGGCTGCATCAAATCCCATCAGATACTGGGAGGAGGAAGAGCTCTCCTTGGCTCTATTCCACTCTCCGGGACTTAACCCTCTGCAGGTGGTGACCCTGTTGCTGGTGTTCCCCCTTTAGGAAGTCCTCTAGTTCCGGCTAGCCTTCTCATGACACCCCTGCCTGGCTGTACTAATGCAGCTCTCTTGCTAGGGGAGCGGGGAGCCGCTCACTGATTGATTAATAAGGACAGGTTGTTGAAAGCTATTGGCAAGCTTCATGCCTGACACTCAAAGACCTGAGGAAAATTTAGACTGTGACATCCGCCCCCAAAAACCTGCAACAATATAGTCGACCAGACTGTGTTTCTGTTGCTCTCCCTCACGCTGCCCCTTAGCTACAGTCTGGGACCCATGTTCCTGGCACTTCCACTGTCAGCGGCAGTGGAGAAAACACAGTCAAAATGGGCCCCTAGCTACAGACATGAGGTGAAAACAGATGTGACAAGGACCCACTATGGCCTGCCTGAGCCAAAGACGCACTGGCGTGTCTGTTTGTGACCCACCAGATGTGGGCCCGCTGCTCTCCCGGCCTGGGTAGGCTGCTGCCCCAGATGGGATCCCCCTCCCCCACATGATGGCCAATGGCCTGCCAAGCGGGCCAACATGGGGCATTGCAGGTCAGTGCATCTGTTCCTGCTGCCATCCCCCACCAGGGATTGACGTCGCGGCAGGGTGCGCCAGGATGGGGCTGCCCGGCTGGGCGTTTGTTCTCTCCCCCTGCCAGGGGGCACATGCCAGTTCAGTGTCCTGACCTGACGGGGGCAACCTCCCCTGCCCTGCCTGTGTAGCCCGCATGCTGGCTGCATGTTTGTTTTCACCCATGGAGTCCTCCTTGCCTCCCCACCCGAGCTGGGTGTAACTGTCTCCATGAAAAAAAAAAGGTACACAGAGAAGTAAGGGCTCTGATTCTCGTCTACACCATGAAGTGGCCTGCCTCTTCGTGCTGCCCAAAGGCTCTAGTGTAAAAGAGAAACAGGTGTAAGAATTACACTGTAAATAACGGTGCAGAAATTCAGGGTTGAGTGGAGGCTGAGGGGGCAGGGGGAGGAGGAGAGTGGAACAGGAAAGCGGACAGTCACTCTGCTTTCTCTCCTCCCTCCTCAGCTCATCCAGATGCTTCATTTACCCAAGGAGCAAGCCATTCTTCTGGGGGAATGGAACACCAAGAGGATCAAGATCTGGATCGACTAGAGCTGAAATGGGTAGTGGGTTTGATACATGGGTAACAGGGGAAGGGAGCAGAGATGAGGACATGCACCAAGGACAGGGGGACAGATCCCTGGTACAGATGCAGGCTCTGCCTCCAACTTCATTGATTTCAATGGGTGGAGGATTTGCACCCCAGGTTAACTGGCTTTCAGTGAGATTTAGACTGCAGTCCTCAAGCTACTTCCTTCAGAGTTGCTCTACTGAAATCAATGGGACTACTCTGGAGTAACCAGTTTAAGGACTGGGGTTTTGGGGCACAATCCTCATCCACTGAAGCCAAAAAAAGAGTTTTTCAGTTGACTCCAGTTGGTTCCGGATTATAGCTTTAAGCTTAACTTGCTTTCGAAAATGGGGCATTGGTTCCTAAATCACTTAGGTCCAGCTCCACAAAGCACTTAATCTGGAGTAGTTCCCACTGAAGCCCGGCGTTTGGGAATAAGTGATCTCTAGAGATTGTTCTAAGAATCTACCTATGCTGTCGAGGGGGTTGTGTGTGTGTGTTACAAAATGCACAGCCCCAAGAAGCCAGCAGAACAAAGAAACAATGGCTGAGCTTCTGACAGCGTGCAGACACCCCAATGAATCCCCGGTAGAACTATGTAGAGAGAGTAGCGTTGCCGTGTTGGTCCCAAATGTACGCAAACAGAGACAAAATAGTATGGTGACACCTTTTTATTGGACCAGATTCAGAACTGCTGTTGAATCCTGACTTGCCTGACAAAAGACCCTGTGAGTAGGTGTGAAATAACAAATCATGGTGAATGCTGTTTCCCTTGGAAACAGGTCATTCACGTGATGCAGGAAACATACTAGCTTTCTCGCTGTTTTCATCATTTGTCATTGTTTTTCACGAGTTGAACAGAGCTGCTACAGGGCCAATCCCAAGTGCCACGCGCACCCCTGGGGGTTGTGGAGAGGCAACGTGGCAGCTAAATGCCGGGGAAGTGCTGGGAAAATTGCTGGAAAAGTTCCAGAAAGCGATGAAAAAGTGATGGGAAAGTGATGAAAATGATGAAAAATGTCAAAGAAATGATGACAAAATACAGAATAGTGATGAAAAATGTCAAACAATGCCAGAAAATGATGAAATTGATGGGAAACGACAAAAAAAATCACAGGCGCTGATATCGACGATGGTGGAAGCGCGGAATCACTGGAAACTGAGGAAGTACTGACGAACAGTCGCTAGCACTCCCAAAAGGTCGGTACTAATTCCCAATGGAACAGAAACTCAGCCCTGCCTGTGACACGGTCCTAAAGCTTGCACTTCTACTAACTGAAGCTGGTCCAATAAAAGATAACACCACACTATTTTGTCTCTATAGTATTTGCCTGTAGAAACATGTCTCTCTCTGTGACCATGAGTGTTAACGGACGCCACATGGGAACGTCTGTCCCACCCTGGGGCTTCCCCCGGCCATGTACGCTCTGGCCGCAGGAACAAACATTCCCGCAGCTTTCTCCAGCTGGGGAGGGAGGGTGGGGAGTGACATCCAGCTGTGTTCCCGACGTCACCTTGCCACTCCGCCATGATGGACAGCCATGGCTGCCAATTATAGGCAGCTATACAAATGCCTCTATACAAATCAATGGTGCGACCGCACCTTGAATATCGTGTGCAGTTCTGGTCGTCGCATCTCAAGGCAGACATAGCTGAAGTAGAAAAGGTACGGAGAAGGGCAACAAAAATGATCAAGGGCATGGAAGGGCTCCCGTATGAGGAGAGACTTGGTAGGTTGGGGCTCTTCAGTTTGGAGAAGAGACGACTGAGAGGAGATAGGATAGAGGTCTATAACATCATGAGTGGGGGGGTGGAACTAATAAACAAGGAGCAGTTATTTACCCTCTCAGCTAGTACTAGAACTAGGGGACACTCCATGAAACTCGTGAGTGGCAAGTTTAAAACAAAAGAAAATATTTTTCACTCAGCGTATAATTGGGTTGTGGAATCTACTTCCAGAGGCTGTGGTAAGGGCCAGTACTAGAGCTGAGTTTAAAAGAGGTTTGGACAAGTTTCTGGAAGATAGGTCCATTAGCAGCTATTAGCCAGACAGGATCAGGGAACATGACGGGAGCTGGGGGAAAACAACAGGGAATGGCTCCCCCATTGTGACCTGCTGGGTGCTTCTCCCAAGCCACCATGATTGGCCACTGTTGGAGACAGGATGCTGGGCCAGTTGGACCATTGGTCTGGCCAAGTATGGCACTTCTTATGTTCTTAACCTCCCTAATGCTGGTAGGAGCCGGGCAGGGAACACATGTTTCCGCCCAGCTCGCCTGCTCTGCCCCAGCTGGGTGGGCGCCCACATTTCCCACCCAGCTCCTTCCCAAGTGGTATTTGAACTGAGCCCACATCTGGTGGACCTGGAACAAACATTGCAGTGTGAAGTTGGGCCAGCTGAGCTGAACCGGGCCTAGCTGAGCCAGCGCAACATTTGGTTTTCCATCCCATGTATTAGAATGAATGAATACTGGAGACAGAGTAGATGTTTTCTCCAGGTGCTGAGTGTGGCCCATGTGCAGAACACACACACACACACAAGCCATTTACTCGAGAACAGTCTCGCTGAAGTCTATGGGTGCAATCCAACACCCCCCGATAAACTGTGCCTACGTGAGGCGCAGTTTGAATACGCCGGTGCTTAGGAGCGCATCACCGGCGCAGGAAGCCACACGGGGCATTGGTGGGCCCATTCTGAAACGGCCAACTGCGTGTGCAGCGTGCCTGCACAACTGAGCCCACGCTGCCCAGCTCGGTGCTGTGCCAGTGTAAGTCGGGTGTTGGATTTCACCCAATGGGTTTATTCTACAACAAACTGTTTTGGGATTCCCCAGCATTCCCTTCTTCCCCATACAAGCACATAGGTACACACCCATCCACTCAGAAGTGTAACTTCAGATAAAATTTGTGGGGATGCTGGATTCCCTTAGTCGAAATAAGCCCCATTCCCATGACCCTCTAACTGCAGGGGGGAGGAAATTTGTAGGGGACGTGCAATTATTAAAATTAGTCCCACGCACCCACTATAGCGCTGATGCTCCAGTAACGTGCTATTCTTCCATTGTTAAATGAATATTATATTCCTGGCATTCAGCCCTTATCATCAATGGAAAGATCCCAATTCTAATCCCAGCATTCTCCCCTTATCCAGAGAAGGTGAGGGCTCTGTGCAAAACGTTTGCATGGGCATTCTTTTCACGTATGAATGGCTGACCGACACACTCTGACTCACCCAAAAGGAAAATGTTAGTATCATGAATTTTTGATGTTCCGTTGTAACATCCCCCCCAGTGGTTGGGCTCCTGTATGTTATGCATATGTTGTGATTTCGAGTTTACTCGTGGCCCCATATATATGGGGGGGAGGGGAGGGGGCTTGCCAAATTTCTGCATTCAGTTCCTATTAAATATGGGCCCTTCGTAGGCTGGGACTTCCCACATTTAAGGCTCTATGGACTCGACTGGCCTTACAGGGTGACTTAGGGTAACTGACCTGGGCCCTGCTCTTTTCTCTACTTCCGGAGCCACACATTGGCCCCACTTTCACCAAGGAAGCGCATGGGGGACCCACGCCCTCCCAGTGGGACCTCAAAAGATGTTATCACACAAGAAAGGGCCCCAAATTGGTCCCCTCTTTGCCCACCAATGTGAAGGCCAGCCGCCAGACGTTTACCCCAGTTTCAGCTGGGGCAGATCTAAACAGCAACATCCCCAGAATGTCCAAGCATGTCCTGTTGGGTATCCTGGCCTGAACCAGGGCAATACGCTGCCTCAGAGACACCTCCCATCTGATGGGGGGGGGGGGGCACAGGGTAAGCCACGTGCTCCATCATCATAGCCACGGTTACAGCCTAGAGCAGCTGCAGGAGCAACCACGACTCTAAGGTGGAGGGGGACGG
The DNA here is from genome assembly GCA_003113815.1 of Sphenodon punctatus. Classification (NCBI taxonomy): domain Eukaryota; kingdom Metazoa; phylum Chordata; class Lepidosauria; order Sphenodontia; family Sphenodontidae; genus Sphenodon; species Sphenodon punctatus. The sequence continues at coordinate 625,722 of QEPC01006853.1, forward strand.
CACACAGGTGGGCCATGGCTAGGGAAACCTTTGCGGCGCCTGCGTGAGGTGGCTTCAGGGGGGAGTGGACCATGGAGTGGCTCCAGGGTTCAGCGAGCACCTAACACTTGTGTTAACACCCAAAGACAACCACCTCAAGGTCCCCATGGAGGGTGCCATGGGGCAGGGCTATGGGGTGGGGCCTCCAGGGGCCCCACATTTTATCTTTGTCATGGGCTCCACAATTCCTAAGGCCAGCCCTGTCTGTGGACCCTTATTTTATGCCAGTGCTTCTTACACTTGTGTTGCTGTTTCAAGTTTACACTTGTGTTGCTGTTTCAAGTTGATTATGGATGCTATGTACTGGGGTCCCTGTGCCGTCACACAGTCCCTCTTGCCTTGTATCAACCCAATATATTATTTTATTGACCGTTGTCTGCAAGCCGCTTTATAGTTTTTGCTCCAGCGAGTGCTCCTGGGAGAGTTTATCCTCTGGAGATGTCTGTGATCTCATTCCAAACTCTGAGCTGAACTTGTCCCTGCTGGAATTCCACTGGCTTCAATGGACTGACATCAGGAATAGATTTGACCGTATGTATTTTAACAGTAAACAGAGCAGCCTTCCTGATACAAAACGAAGCGCTATTTCCTTGACCTTTCCCCTCTCAATGGCACTGGACTTATTTATCCTTACTTCCAGGAATAGGCATCGTCCTTTGAATTGCCTCGGCATTCACCGATAAGCAAGCTTCTCCTCTCATGTGTGCATGCACAGTGTCACTGGAATCAGCTAAAATTGGATTAGTTAATTGAGTTAGAGGAGAGCAGAATTGGGAACAAAATGTACTTTGTTTGGTTGGTTTTTTAATTTTATTTTATCACATTTCTATGCCGTCCCGTCCTGCTCATGCATCTCGGGGCGGCTCAGAACGTCATAAAAACCATTAATAAAACAGTTAAAACCATAAAACATAAAAGAAAAACTGGCAGAACAAAAACACAAACACCCTACCCCTCCAACCCACCCTAACCCTCTCCCTCGTCAAAAGCCTGATGGAACAGCCAGGTCTTACAAGCCTGGTGGAAGGAGGCTAAGGAAGATGACAGTCGGATCCCCATTGGGAGGGCATTCCACAGCCTAGGGACGACCACTGAAAAAGCTTGATCGTCAGTGGCCAGCTGACACATCCAGGGTACCTCCAAAACCACCCCCACCCCGGACAAGCGTAGGGGTTGATCCAAGACCCAGGGAGCGAGGCAATCTTGTATATAAGTGGGGCCCAGGCGGTATAAAGCTTTAGAGGTCAATACCAATACCTTGAATCTGGCTTGGTAGACTATGGGCGTTTATAGATGAGACAAGAAAGGTGGCTGATCCTTTGTCTTCGGGCTCTGATGCTGTTTTAGCACCCAATGCTGACTACAGCCTGAAAGGTAAATTTGTGGGCGAGCGTAATTCTAAAGAGCTAATCCTGACTTTAGCGGATTCCCGTATATGAATAAAGGCTACTCTCAGAGGTTTGCTATGGTACATGATCCGCAGCTGGTTTGTAGAACAAGCTATTGCTACAGCAAAGCAGGCTGGAGGCATGTGGGCGGAATCCCGTAGCCAAGAGACGAGGGAGTGGTAAGGGGACCGGTTGTGTAGCCTCATAGTTTAGCTGTGAGGGGTGCAGGTACTAGGCTGGGGGAGGGAATTCCTCCAAGTGAGAGTTGGAGGAATGAGAGTGGGAGGGTTGGGTTGGTGGGGGACTTTTCTATGTATTGTACTGATATGTTTAAAGAGGATTTGGGGCGTGAATGGGTTGGGCGGGGATGGGATACAGCCATGGACCCTCTGTCACCTTTTTCAAACAGACCGCCCCCGCAGCTGCAGTCCGTGGTTGAGCCGCTGCAGGGGCGGTGTGTGGGGAGGGCGGGTGCAGACAGGTGCACCCCAATCCCCCCCATACAGAGTGACCTGTGTTTTTGCCGGTTGCTCCATACGGGGGTGATGGGCGGAGATGTGTATTTCACGGGCGCACGCACGCAAACCCACCTACCCACTGCCGCTTTCAAACGGGACGTCCCCACCCATGTCCACTCTGTGAGCATGAGTGGGTCTGTCTTGTTTTTAAAAAAGGCCAGGAAAGGAGGGGTTTACATGCTTGGGTGTGGGGAAGGGTCATGGTGTTGTATGTATGATATGTTTGATTGTTTCAATTATTGTAAGCTGTTTGGGGGGTGGGATTTATTTAATATGTTTTACATATTTGTCCCCCACCCCCATTGTGGAAGCCACCCGTAGCCAATTTTTGTGATAGGGCAGGATATCAATCAATCAATAATATAATCATAAATAATTTTGGTCATCTTTCAGGCTCCCCTTCCCCACTAGTGATGGCCACAGTACTGTTAAGGACTGAACCAAATCATCTTGAGAATCTGTGTAGCCTAGTAGACAAGATGTTGATCTTAGAATTAGCAGACTGGTGTTCAAATCTTGTCTTAGTCGTGAGCTCACTGGGTAGCCTTGGGCAAGTTACCGTCTCTCAACCTCAGTTTTCCCATCTGTAAAATGGGACACATCACAAGGTTGTTGTGAGGGTGAGGTAGGTAAGGATGGTAAAGCAACTTTGAACCCTGAAAGCGCTACCGAAATAATAGTAATTTTGTGCAATTGCAGCCAACATGCATGAAGACATAGCGATCTTCGACAGGCGTGTGTTGATCCATGCATTTTTGGAACTATTGCCTTAAAGACAAACCACTCAAGTCGTGCAGCACTTGGAGAACAAAGTCCTCCTGGTTTCTTAGCCATGCATGGCCCCAAACAACACCTAGTTATTTTGAAAAGGAAAGAGGACTCATTGACTTCTCAGCCCAGCGCCGAGCGGCAGGGAGTAAATCATTTATGGTGCGTTCTGCAAAAATATGACCCATTAAGGCTCTTTTTGTCACTTCTCACCTGTCGTTATTTTGCTAATGTTTCCTCTGTCTCGTGTTTGTGCGGGTCTGCACGGCTACGTCATATAGTTGCTTTTGTTCAAATACCAGACAGGTTGCCCCCATCTTGTAAGCAGGGCTCTGTTGTAAATGAGCAAACATCTGTTAAACCAAGCTGTACTCTGTGAGGGTTTGGGTCCCCCCCACTCTGCAAAGACAATAGAAAATAGAACAGCATTTTTGTGTCCAGCAGGATAGACTCAGAAGGAGGCAGGGAGCTGCCTGGGTGATTTATCATTTGTAACTTGTTTCGGTGAAGTGTCTGAAACAGCCGAAGAGAGAGAGAGAGAGAGAGAGAGAGAGAAAATGGCTCTCAACGCACTTCAGTGGGATGCAGAATCAATGCTCCACACAGAGTATTAAAAGACAGAGTCCTGGTTTAGGATGGCGCTAGTTTAGGGGTGTGCATGCCGTTTTCGTTATTACAATAACGATAATGAAAACTGTTGTTTTCATTATCGTTATTGCAATAACGAAAATGACAAATAATAATAATGAAAACAGAAATGAAAACGTTTGTTTCTGAAATAAAGGGGGAAAAAATGAAAATTGTATTTCTGGCTATACGTTTTTTGTTTCTTCTTCAATGTTGATGAAACTTGAGGAGATTGTACACCCAATATAGGGCACTACGTGTACCAATTTTCGAAAAGAGTAGATAAAGGAAATAGATTTTAGAAGCAATTGAATGTTGTGGTTTTAAGAAAAGCTCCATACACATTCATGGCTACAACTTCTTTATCTTCTATCCAATTTGCATGATGCCTGGGAAGATTATGCCTTTCCACAAGTTTACCACTCCTGCCAATGTCCAGAAAGATTGGATAAAGGGTCCTGATGATATAAGACATTAACTTTAAAATACATTTTCAGCTGTAACATATTTATATTCCATCCTGTTTACAAGTAATTTGGCACACACCCTGTCATCTCCACTAAATTACAGTACAATTTGATAAAGGGAACCAATTTTATAAGCAATTGAACATGCCCCCTTGAAGACCATTATTCAGATAAATAGCAGCACATGCAGTGCCAGTCAGAAGCAGGTACCTGGCATGGCAGGGGGAGGGAGGCCGTAGGAGGGAGGATGGGGAGCAACCCAAAAGACTGAGAGACACAGTCACTGGTCAATTACTGCATGCTTCCAGCTCTACAGAACCAATCTGTGGTGGCTTCGAGCTGGTGCTGAGGCAGACATAGAAGGAACATAACTGGGACTTTGGGGATAGCATTCCAGCAATTATGAGACAGTCATATGAGTCTTTTAGAAATGATATCAAACAGTTCAATTTAAGTGGGGATTTTGGAGTCCAGGAATGGGTTAGAGATTCACTACAGGGTGGTGATAATAAAGAGTATACTCGTAAAATTTGCTAATGACACAAAATTGGGAAGGACTGAAGACACTTTGGAGGATAAGATAAAAATTCAAAATGATCTTGAGTTGGACAAACACTAAAACAATAAAACGAAAGGTAAATGCAAACAATAAAATGAAATTCAATAAGGGAAAAATTTAAGATCCTACACATAGAACGACAAAACTCCCAAATTCATGAATACAAGATGGGGGAATAACTGAATCGGTAGTAGCATGGCAGGGAAAGATATAGGTGTAATTGTGGACCACTGAGTCAGCAGTGTGATGCTGTTGCAAAAAGAGCTAATGCCAACTTAGGCCACATCAACAGAAGCAAGACATGGGAAGTCATTTTGTCACTCTACTCAGCTCTGGCTAGACCCCAGGTGGAGTACTGCGTTCAGTTTTGGGCACCCCATTTTCAGAAGAACACGGGGGGGGGGGAATTGAGAAGGTGTAGACAGAAGAGAGAAATAAAGATGATGAACGGTTTGGAACACAAATCCTATGAGGAGAGATTGAAAAGATTTAGGTATGTTCAGCTTGGAGAAGACTTCAGTGGAGATAGGATATCAGTCTACAAATATGTGAAACGCTGCCATAAAGAAGACAGACAAAAATTGTTCTCCCTTGCTCTGGAGGGCAGGACAGGAGGCGACAGGTACAAGCTGCAGCAAAGGAGATTTAGACTGAACCTCAGGCAACTTCTTGACCCTAAGGGCAGTCTGGTATTGGAAGAGGCTACTTAGAGGGATTCTCCATCATTAGAGGTTTTTAAGAAGAGGCTGGATGAGCATCTGTCTGGGATGATCTCGGCATGGCAAATCCTGCATCCACGCAGGGGGCTGGACTGAACTTGATGACCCTTGTGAACCCTTCCTGATCTTTGATTCTATGGCAGTTTTTAAATGGACACTGGGGCTGAGGGGAGGTGTTCCCTGTGCGTTTGGTGGAGTGTACACGCACTTCCGTTGGGTGCGGGAGGGTTTAGACGGCGTCGGATGGGTGTGTGCTCTGTGTGCGCCCCCATCCACCCGCTGGCCACCCATGCCCCTGCACGGAGCCACCCACCCGTGCAGGGAGAAGGGTGGCGGTGCATGGGTCGCGGAACTGCGTGCCAGCCCGCTGCCACTTTTACAGGGGCCGTACCGTCTCGTCTAAAAACGGCCTACGATTGTGTGTGGGTGTAAGAGTGCACATGAGATTGAAGTGTGTGTAACCCTACCCCCCTCTGTCGGATCAGGACTCCCAATCCCATTTCACTCATCGTTATCTGAGCCTGCTGTTTTAGCATCCAAATTTCCCACGTGCAAGACTTCCTCCTGTACAGATTCCTCCTGTGGCATCTCAACTCCCCCACCCTGCAGTTTGCTAGCGGGTTCTCTTAGCAGGTGCAACACCCGAACATTGGTGACAATAGCCAAAACACGTCACACAAGCCAGACTGTCTGAGGAGGTGGTCTTCCCTTCAGGCCCTCTCTATCTGGAGGAAAACTTATTTTAATCCAGTATGACTGTAGCTTCATCGACGGAGCAGGAGGGAATAAACACGCGGCACTGGTTCTACCCTTGTTGTCTTTTCTGAGCGTCGGCGTTCTCTTTGCAAAACCAGCGACGCAGGCTGTGCCGCCTCTCTCAAGGGCTTCAGGGAAGGATGATTAGACGGAGATTGTAATGAAAACTGATGCAAACCATTTGTTGGAGGTTATGCGGAGACCTGGTGTGCGTTTTCCTCCACTTGGGGAGTACAGCGAGATTACTGACATGCTGCATTCTTCGTTGTGTTCAACCAGGGACGGGTCCGAGGGCAACTAATAAGCTTATCTGCGCAAGATCCGATGGCCGATTTCCCCCCACCTCCACCCTCGGCCCACTCTCTGCCAAGATGCATTAGAAGCACCGAGCCAAGGGAAGATAAATGCATGACAGAGTCTGTTAAAATGATTGAAAATCAAGATGGAGCAGGCCCTGATTCATCTGCGCCATCCCAGGAAATCAAGATAAATCCCCCCACTTCGTTTTTTAGCATAGCTTATTGTAATCACTGGTAATCGCAACCAAATGTTTCCCATTCGCTCCGTACTAAATAGGGGCAAGGTTCCTAGGGCTTCGAAGCTCTCATCCAGCCCCCTTTTAAGCTGAGGGTCAGGGGTCACTTCCAGCTTGTGTTCTGTTTTTGACAAGCATTTCTCTTGTGGTTTTTTTTTCTTTTTTCCTGTCAGAGCTCATACATACAAGTTGCTGTGGGGAGACCCAGTAGGGTGGGTGAGGGATGAGTGGGGAGCAGGTGGGTGGATGGGTGATAAGGGTTAGGGGAACAGCATAACCCCACAGGATGTGTAAAAGAAAAGCAATCGTCAAAGAAAAGAGGATGTTTTTAGAGTAAGGGAATCCAGATTTACCTGGGCAGGGGGGAGTTTGTCCTGCCCCTTTTCAAACGCTACTCAGAAAAGGGTGTACGTTAGGGATGGGCGAACAGATCATGGTTC
>QEPC01006853.1:633658-650964 GCA_003113815.1 Sphenodon punctatus
AAAAAGGCTGGTGATTGGGCAGGCTGGCTGCTACTCCAAGCCTCTCCACCCCTGGTGCCTGGAAGTCTGCTCCTCAGCTGACTCCCCCTCCCTGTCACGTTTTGCCTTCCAGTGGCACGTTTTTGCCACCCGAACTCACCCGAATGCGATCCGAACTGACCGAACTGTTCGGTCATTTCGATGTTCAGATCTAGTTCGGTTCGGTCAGTTCGTGTTCGGATTCGGGTTTGGTCGTCCGAACAGGCCGAGTTCAGGTCAAACTCCGAACTTCCGAACCGCATTCGCTCATCCTTAGTGTACGTATGTCAGAAAAGGGCAGGGTGAAGGCGCTCGCTCACATCTTTCCAGTGTAGCCACGCTGCTTCCTGAATGTCCTGGCATCCTGTCCTTATCCGGCATTATACTACCCTTCTCTCCTACCCAAGAATCAAGGTTCCCATAGACATCATTCACAGTCAACCAGTCAATCACGGTTAACATCTTGGCCACCCTTACTCTAGAGCAGGTGTGAAGAACTTCAAGTGTGGGGGCCAAATGCAACCCACAATTCGTTTTTATATAACCCCTTTCCAGTTCTTGGATCTGACTCCTGGATCCAGTTCCTACCACCCAAGCACTGAAAAACACAGTTCAGAGTAAGGGAGCAGAGACAAGGGCAATGAACACATGGACCCATGTCAGTCTGGCTTCCAGCCTGGATATAGCACTGAGACTGCGCTTGTGGCATTGGTCAACAATCTTCTACAAGAGGATGACAAAGGGATATTGTACCCTGCTGATCCTTTTAGAACTTTCAGTGGCCTTTGATACAGCTGACCATGAGGTATCGTTGACATGGCTGCGGGACCTGGAAGGGGTTTGAGGGACGGCTCTAGAGTGGTTCCCTTCATTCCTGCTGTCAGGGAGGTTTCAACTGGGGGTGACGGGTGATTGTTCTTATTCCCCCTCCCCCTCTCTCTTGTGGGGGTCCCGCAGGGTTCCATCCTGTCCCCCCTCCTGTTCAATGTATTTCTAAGGCCCCATGGCAAGCTTGTGTGTAGATTTGGGGTGTGTTGTCTTCAATGTGCGGATGTCACCCAAATCTACTTATCCTTTTCATCTGACCCAGGCCCTGCAGTCTCGGTGCTTACGCGGTGCCTGGCTGCTGCCATTGGGGACTGGATGCGGGTGAGCTGTCTGAGGTTGAATCCGGACAAGACTGAGGTGATGATGGTTGGCCGGCCCTGTGGCCTAAGGGGGACTGGGACGCCTCTCATTAATGGGGTCCGATCTCCCCTCACTATTCAGGTGCGTAACGTTGGGGCGCTCCTGGCTCCTCAGCTGCGCCTGGAAAGTCAGGTTGCATCTGTGGCCAGAAGTGCCTTTTTTCCAACTCCATCTGATGAGAAGGCTGCATCCCTTTCCAGCGTGGATTTGGCCACCGTCATCCATGTCTTCATTACACCAGTGCTTAAGAGTCTGCACTGGCTGCCTAGAACATTCCGGGGAATCTGGGCACAACTCACGGTACGGGTTTGGACATTTCAAGCCTAAATGGGTTGGACCCTACAATCTGAAGGACCGCCTTTCTCTTTATGTCCCTTCAGATCTGCCGAGGGTGCCCTTTTGTGGGTTCCGTCCTTAGCCGAGTTTCATACGACTCGAGCCCGCAGAGCGGCATTCTCGGTGGCTGCCCACAAGTTTTGGAATTCCTTTCCCTTGGAGGCTCCCCTGAGCCCTAATTTGAATGTTTTACGGAGGCAGCGTAAGACCTTTTTATTTGGCCGGGCATTCAATGGGCAGGGATACATTGGGAGGGGTGGGGAGTGAAGGGGGTGTTTTTAATTTTGTGGGTTTTTAATTATGTATTTTATATTTGTATTTTATGTATTTATTGTAAGCTGCTCTGATCTTCAGGGGATAAGGCGGGATATAAATAAATAACTAAATAAAAATAAATGAGAGGGGACAGAACCCTGGCACAGATCCATGATCTGGACCCTCCTGTTCCTGAGTGCACCTGCTAAGCACCCCCTGCTTACAACTTCTATGAGGCCCACAGAGCTTGTATGAATATTAAAATGACCCCTAGGAGGGAAAAAGTTTCTCACCCCTGCTCTAGACATAACGCAAAAGATGGGCTAATCCATCGTGTGGAGAAGTCTGTGACACCATCATGGGTGCATGGCCAGTTGAACAGACGTTCATGCTGCTACATGTTTTCCCAGCCACCCATAGACGTCCGTGACCATTCAAGACATACCACAGAGTTGCAAAGGAAGTAGAGCGTCTTCGCAACATCCCTTCTTCAAACTTGTGGGCCACAATCCTCAAACCACTTACTTTGGAGAAGCTACATTGAAGACCACAAGGAACTGCAAGAGAAGTAGAGGAGCTCCACAACATCCTGTTTCAAACTTGAAGGCTACAACCTGCAAACCACTTACCCCAGAGTAGCTCCAGGATCCACAAGCCACTTACTCCAGGAACAACTCAACAGAGTAGCTCCAGTGCAGATCCCAGATTCACAAACCACTTACTCCAAAACAATTATACAGGGTGGCTCCCAAGTAGCTTCAAATCACTTACTCCAATCTACTGAACTCCAGAGCAGCTCCACATACTCCAGAGTAGTTCTTTTGAAGCTCTACCGATTCCCTTCGAGCTTCAATGGAGCTAGTCTGGAGTTAGTGGTTTGCTGCTCACGGTTCATGTCTAGAACTGAAAAACGAGTACCCGCAACAACTGTAGACCAATCAAATTTCCAGTACCCAAACTGAACCAAACTATTTTGGGTATTTTTTAACATGTAGACCAGTTTTTGATCAGGTACCCGAAATACCAAAATCCCGACAACCAATTACCAAAATCCTGACAACTAGAATACCAAAAAATCCTCCCCCCACCCCTGAAAAATCTGGGACAAATGTGGGATTTGGGGGTATTTCAGTTGTCGGTATTTCAGGTACTTGGACGGTATTTGAGCACTGATTTGGGTACCTGAAAATGCAGGTATTTCCTTATGGGTACCAAATCAGCTCTGCCATGTCTCTATGGTGCCCTGAACGACCAGCAGCATGAGGTAGGGTGGTCTGCTTGACCAGATGTAACAGCTGTTAGCTTCTAATGAGTGGGATGTGCACAGTCATGTTGAGGTCCGCAAAAACACATTAAACAGGTGACAAGATGCTAGGGATGGGCAAACGCGGTTCGGAAGTTCGGAGTTCGGCCTGAACTCGGCCTGTTCGGACGACCGAACCTGAACCTGAATCCGAACACGAACTGGCCGAACCAAACTCAATTCCAAACGTCGAAATGACCGAACAGTTTGGTCAGTTCGGATTGCGTTCGGGTGAGTTCGGGTGGTAAAAAAAGGTTCACTGGAAGGTCAAATGTGACAGGAAGGGGTAGTACTAGTCACTGAGGAGCAGACTTCCAGGCACCAGGGGTGGACAGGCTTGCAAGAAACGAAACTATCTGCCTCCCCCCTTCCCAACACCTTCTGAGCTAGTCACTGTTCCTGAACAGCAGGCGTTGAGTAGGATTATTAGATTGCTTTAAGTTTCATTTCAGTTTTGTACTGAAATGAAACTTAAACCTTAAACTGAAACCTTGTGTTTGTGATTCCCCCCCCCCCCATCCCATATATATATATATAGATATATATATTTGGATATGGATATGGGATGGGGGGAATAGATAGATAGATAGATAGATAGATAGATAGATAGATAGATAGATAGATAGATAGATAGATAGATGTAGGAGTTAGCTTAGTGATAGAGATAGCGTTAGTGATTTAGTTTTAGTGTTTGTAGGAGTAGGCCTGTGTACTTATTAGATAATCCATTTAGTTCATAGCATTTAGAAAAGTTAATAGCAGTTAGATTTAGTGTAGATAGATAGATATAATATTAGATAAAAATAAATAAATAAAGAATCCATATAAAAACAAAAAAACACCATATAAAACCAAATAAAAAACAAACAAATATATAAAAAATGAACTAACCGAACTGCCGAACCGAACGGCCGAACCGAACGCGACTGAACCGAACACAGTCGAACCCGAACCGCGATCTATTCGCCCATCCCTACAAGATGCATGTTTGCATGGATAGAGGAACACATTAGGTGGCTGAAACAGGTGGGCAGCAGTAACATCTAGAGACACCCAGAACCTGGTTCATACATCGGACCTGGGGATTTCTGAGGCCAACTTGTAAGGACGCAGACTCAACACCCTTGGGGCCCTGAGCACAGTGACTGGCGCCTCAATGCCACCAAGGTGCTTGGGCCAGGGTCCTGGGGCTTTGCTACAGGACCTCCCACGGCTGGTCAGGCCACACCCCTCCTGAGCCTTGTTCCACGCCCCTAGCTTCCTGGTTGGCTGCCTGCCATATAAAAGGCAAGCCTGCAGTGGATTGTCTGTCTCACTTCCTAGTTCCCTGTCTGTCTCTGCCCTCTTGTCTCCGTGTGGCAGGCAGGGATTGTGTTTTGGGAATGGTTTAAATGGGAATTTTATATAGTTAATAATTTTTGCAGGTTTTATTTTTCTGTCTTTATTAGCCCTGGATAAAAATGTCTGTGAAAACAGAATAGCAATAGTTTTTTTTTTAAAACTGGAATTTCTATCAGAATTCCCACAGAAAAATTAAAATAATTTTTTTTTAAAAAAAGCAAAACGTTACATATGTGCAGTGTTTGGTTTTTTTAATATATATTTTGTCCAATTCTGATCAAAATTTTTAAAAATACTGCCTGTTCCGGTTTTCAATTGGAACAGGTGTACTGCCCATTTCCAACCAAAAATTAGAACGGGTGAAAGTTCTGGTTTCACCCCTTGTTTTTATACACCTCTCTCTCTCTGTGTTATTAACCACCCTGAGTAGAGCTGAAACGAATAGCTGCAAAAAACAGGTATACACATAGAATTTTCAGTACCCAAGTCAACTCAAAATTGGTACAAATCGGTTTCCAATTTCGACCTAATTCAGGTACCCAGTGAGTATTTTCAGACGTTACGAGATCACGCTCAACCACAGTGAACCACGGCCAATCCTGTGGTGGGGCCAAAGCGCCCTGAACGTCTGTTTCACGGGCACCAGATGTTCACCACGGTCAATATCCACATGGGGTCAAAATCAACCACGCTTCCAGAGTTCCCCCCCGGACCATCTCCGAAAGTGTGGTCAAAGAGATTCCCGACGGGAACCAACAAAAAGTAACGTCTGGCCGGCAACCACCGGCTGGAATCAAAGGAAATGATTCCCAGCCGGGGACAAAGCACGCAGCGTCACTGCCAGGCAACCATCAACAACACAGGCCGGGGAGGGAGATTTAAAGGGCACACAGCAGCAGCCGGGACGAGCCGCCCCGGCACCTTCCGGGTGCTTTGACCACGGCCTGGCCCGGGATCGGTGTAACGTCTGTTGCGCTGCCCCGGGCCATGATCTGGTGGCCCGATTCCCTGCCGTGGTCCCGGTCCCATCACGTCTGTTCGGGGCTTCTTTTGACCACGGGGGGGGGGGACAGGGTGGGGTGGAGGTTCAGTTCACCCCTGCCGGGAATCCACTGTGGTGAATCAGGACCGCGTAATGTCTGAAATCACCCAATGTCCCAGGATGTTGACTTCCAGTCCTGATTTTTCAGTGTTCTATTCCAATTTACTGATCATTTATTTGGTGCTTTGCTAACTTGCCTAGTACTCGTTAGCACTCCAAATGTTCATTCCAAATCGCTGTATTCAGCCCTATTTTTCTGCAAAGTAACAGTCAAAATGCCATTGGCACAACTGTAACCAGCAGTCTTACTTGGAAAGGATGGGTTGTTTTTTTCCCCCCACTGAGCTCTAAGTGATACTGTCCCAGCTGCAGAATAAGCAGAGGGTGGCAGAGGATGGGAGGAAAGGAACCAATTCCTAAGCCTGGCAGGATGATTATACCGTATATCAGAAGTGAACAGCTTACTTGGTACCATTGCAGGGCTTCACCTTTGTAAGTGCCTGCCAAAGATAAGACGTGGCGCATAAATGTGTTCATCTTCTGGAAATGATGCAAGACCTTTCTGTTTGGCCAGACGTTTGGCAAGCAGGGGCTGGTTAGGAAAAGGGTTGTGGGGGGATAAGGGGATTTTTTTCAGATGTTTTTATTGGTTGTAAGCTGCCCTGAGCCTTAATGGGAAGGGTGGCATATAAATAAATAAATTAAATGAATACATAAATCAAATAAAAGAGAAGGACTGATAAATATACCAGGAGAGAAGATAATACGAAATATCCAAGCTTTTACACAGGGCTTTCTCTTTCTCCCAGAGAGAATCTTTTCCATTGGAGTGCTGCAGTAACTTTACGACAGGCTTCAACTCCAGAGGCTGCTCTATAGGCCCACCTCTGCTCCCATTGAAGACACTGGGACAGTTGCCATTGACTTCAACGGAAGGAGGCGCAGGTTTATCATTAAGAGTTGGCAAGTTGCTCCTTTAGGGATCTATCTAGGCACAGAAAATGGGATGGGATGGGGCGCTGGGAGAACCAGAAATGGGGGACACCACTTGCCAGAACCAAGTCATAAATTCCAGTAGTTTATAATAAAATAATTGTAGTAATAAAAAGGGGGCTTTGGAACAGAACGTGCATCGATGGCCTCAACATCTGGTGTGTTCTTCTTGTCCTGATTGCGGATTGGCAGGGATATTTCACTAGGGACAGGAGAGGTCATGAGTGGACATGAACGGATTTCCCACCACCCCCTAAAATCCAGAGCAGGAACACTTGAAAGGTAATAGCATCTGGTGATAAGCTACTGCTGCCTTCCCCCTCAGGCAGAACATGCACGTGGAATAGAAGAACAATTAAAACGTATGAATTCAACAGGAACACCCTCTCCCCACACTCCCTTGTGTTTTCAGGAACGACCTGCATTTCCAAGGTGTTGGTACAGGGACGCAAGGCCAAATAGGCTAGTGTGAATCCATGGTGACCGATTTGTTCTGAGGTGATGGAGCATCTGCCCAAGTAGGCCACAACTAGGGCTTAAGTGGGACCAGGGTTGTCATCTCTCCAAGTTTCACCTAGAGACTCTGGGTTTTGACCCAGAGTCTTTGGGCTCCAGAGGAAACCCTGGTTTCTCAGAATCAGCTAGAGGCAGCTCCAGTAACCAGAGAAATCTGGGGCTTCCGGAGGCAGCAATGTCAAAAGGGGGGGGGGGGGGGTTGGAGTTGGTTCTTTCTGGTTTTGTCATTTCAGTATTTCAGTGATGTCATTTTAGCACTACTGGCCTTATTGCGCATGCACAAGGACCAAAAATGATGTCACCAATATGACGGGGTGGGGAGGGGAATAAATAAAACGGAACCAAAAAACTGAAGATGCCTGTGAGCTTCAGGCTGGTGCTGTCCACCCCCCACCCCACCACTCCACGTTGGGCATTTTTACACACACCTTAAAGTGCTGGTCTTTCAAGCTTCTGAGTTTACAAGTCCACAAGTAAGTTCCGGATGCATTCTTCACACACACACACTGCCCCGAGGCAGTTCCTGGAGGCATTCTTCACACACACTGCCCCGAGGCAGCCAGCTGTAGACGTGAGGGGCTGTCATGGAAACCAAGTGACCACAGCTGCCTGGAGCAAAGCCATTTACTTGGGAGAACTTTTTACACACAAAAGGTTCTGGGAGAAGTTCTACGCAGAAGTTCAAAGAGCCAGATGGAGAAATGTGTGTGTAAAAACACCCACTGGTCCAGCAGATGGGAAAGTTGGCTGGGTATTTACCAGCGAACTTTTCTCCTTGATACCCATAGTGTAACAACACCCTCATGCAGGGCTGGGGACACACAGCACAGCTTCCCAGGACCCTATTCCTCTTTGCGGATTTATTTATTTATTTGGACTTAATTACTGGTAGCCAGGGCAACTACGGGCCAGCAGAGCTTCCTGCGCTTTGGGTGAAACTAGAGTCAGGGTCTGTTACGTAGCAGGCAGCCGTCTGGAAGCCCAAACCCAGTCATGTTCCCGCTGTGTGAGCTCTCTCTCTTTGTCCAGACTCCCTGCCCGCTTGCTGTGAGCTGCGAATCCCTGGCATTTAGCATCCTGACTGGGTTTTTCCTCAACCCTCTCTTTTTAAAGTCATGGTGCTGCAGGGATCCACCATGTATTTGTTCCCTGCCTGCAAATGATGTTTATGGGTCCCTCCTCAAAGCACGCATGTGACTCCGCTGCCACTTTACGTGGACTTAAAAGCAATAAGGCAACAGCTCATGGGCCTGCGTCTGATCTCCCAGTTATAAGCCAGTTGAAACTCAGATTGAAACTTCACCTCTGACCCGGATTCCATTTTCGATGGAATCTGGTCATTTCAAAAGATCTGGCAAACCACTGAAGGAATGGAGAATCATTTCACCGGGTCAATCAAAAATGTGCCAAATGGCAGCAGATTTTCCAATTGGAATTTTGCTGTGAATGAAACACTGTTTGTTACCAAATTTCCAGTTTTCCATTGCCGATTTTCCGTTTCCGCCATGTGCCAAGATAGTAAAATGGCTGAAAACACACACAAAAAATGTGAGACGGCAATTCGAAATGGGTCAGTAAAATGTAAAATTGTTTGGCGAAATGGGAAATTGGCAAGTCGGTAATAGTAATCCCTGGTATTCGGGGTAATCGAGTGCCTGATTCAGTAATCAGGTACTGATTGGGCATTGATGGGCTACCTGAGATGTCGGGAATTACCTGTGGGTGGCAAATTAGCTACTTGTTTTAGCTCTCTGGGCAAGTCGGTAATGGAAGCTGAATAGCTTTGCTGACTGAATGGAAAATGTGTCTGAGAGAGGAATGTGTTATTGTTCATATCCGAGTGTCTTGATAACCCAGATGGAAAGCAATGCACGAAGGGAGGAAATCAAACTTTCCATGATCATCAGCATGAACTCTCTTGTTTTCCTCTGGCCCTGATGGATTTCTCACACCGAATTCACCATCCCTGTCTTGGATTGATGGTTCAGGAGAGCTGGCCATCTACCGTATGCTTCATCAAAGGCACCTCCATTCGGGCGGCGTGTGGTGCAGGCATGCCAGAGTTGGAAGCAAGGAGTGAATTTGTGGATTTATTGGCCGGTCAATTTTCTTTTTTGGAAAGGGAAGCAGAGGAGAGGAATGTTGGGGGAGGGGGTGGGCACAGGATGTGATGAACTATTTGGAAATATTTCACACAGACAGGTTGGCTGCTTTGTAGAGCCAGCAGATAAAGTATGCTTTTACATTGTTTTAGCAGTTACAATTCCAGGTCATGCACTCACTTTCTGAACTGATAACAGGTATTCCATCCTCTCTTATGCAGAGAGTAGGGACAGGCCTTAGCAACAGTGTGGATCTGGGGTGCAAAAAGGGAGAGGAGTAAAAGATGAACCCCAGGAGCCAAAGAAAGACACAGGATCTAGAGTGGCTCAGCGACATTCCTTCATAAAAACCTCATCTCTATGGTCCCTTGGAGGACCAAATACCCAAAGTAGGGTAACTGCACTTAGCTTGAGGTAAAGCGGCTCCATGCTAGTAGGAAATGCATGTTTGCGGCATCCAGTAGGGCCAGCCTTACCTGGGTTCTGCTCTTTCTGAGGCACCACAGTGGCCCCTATCTCCACCAGGGCAGGGCATGAAAACCCCACTCCCACTCAGGGCCCCCCAATATATAAATATAGAAATATTTATTTATTTATTCCAATTTTTACCCCGCTCTTCCCAAATAGGCTCAGGGCAACTTACAAAATACAAAACCATACGAAAGAGCTAAAAAAATACCTTAGCCCCAACCTTTTCCCTAACCCCTCCACCCAACCCCATCCCTGCCTGCCGGCTGCCAAAAGCCTGGCCAAACAATAAGGTCTTACATTTCTTCTGGCAGAGGAGCAGGCTTGGGCTTAGGCAGATCTTCAATGGGACATAGTTCCATAATTGTGGGGCAAGCACCGAGAACGCCTCTACACATGCCCTTGTTATGGAAAATTCACAGGCAGATAGTATCTGCAAGAGGGAGCTCCTGCCTGACCTCAGGAGCCATGATGGAACATTAGGAAGAGGTACCCGGGGCCCAGGACATTTAGGGATTTATAGGTCAGAACCAGCACCATAAATCATGTTCAGAAAGTTATTGGCAGCCAGTGCAGACCCTTGGGCACTGGTGTAATGTGCTCCCGATGACTCACCCCAAGAGAAAGTGGGCGGCCGTGTTCTACACCAGCGGCAGCTTCTGAAGAGTCATCAAGGGCAGCCCCGCGTAGAGCGTATTGCAGTAGTCTAGTCTCGGTTACGAAGGCATGAATGATGGTGGCCGAATCTGAATCTGATAAAGAAAAAACGTTTGCAGCCTTTTCACCAGATGAAATTGGTGGAAAGCGTTCCTGACAATCCAGGCACAGCAGTGGCTCCGGGAGCACCCTAAGGCTACAATCCTGAGTGACCAAGGGAGGCTGGACCCCATCAATAACCAGGGTTCCTAATACAACATTTATTTATTTTTTTGTTATATTTATTAGCCGCCCCTTCATGCCTACGGCATCCCAGGGCGGCTTACAACACTAAAAAACAATACAACAATAAAATATCAAATTTAAACATTTCTAAAAAACATCTCCCACCACCCCCACCTACCTCTCCCTCCCACCCTCCCTTCCGAAGGCCTGGGCGAACAGCCATGTCTTGCAGGCTCGGCGGAACGCCAGCAGACCCGGGGCCAGGTGAGCTTCCTCCGGGAGGGAATTCCAGAGTCGCGGCCCGGCCACCGAGAACACCCATTCCATTGTGGCCCCCCGCCTAACACAGGGGACCTCCAGGAAGGCACCCCCGGTAGACCACAGGGATCGCTCTGAGACGCGGAGGGCGAGGCGGTCCCCGAGGTATGAGGGGCCGAGACCGTGTAGGGCTTTATAGATCAAAACTAACACCTTGAATCTGGCCCGGTACGCTATAGTGCGGAGCACCGGTGTTATGTGCTCCCACCGACCCATCCCTGTAAGGAGACGGGCCGCCGCATTCTGCACTAGCTGTAGCCATGTAGGGCTCCATGGATGGTGCCTCCAAGGGGATGGGGGTGCCAGGGGGGGTCCCTCAATTTTTCTTCACCCCAGCCCCCACAAATTCTAAGGCAGGCCCTGGCACTCGAGGGATCAGTGTGTATGAAACATGTACATGAGTTTGTATAGACAGACATAATAGAGGAACAACTTTAGCTTATTTATTTATCCCACACTTCTCTCAAAAAGCTCAGGATGCTGTATAATAAATTAAACCCCCCCCCTCCAAATAAGGACAAAGTAAACCGCTCATAAAAATATATCAATATCCCATAGAACCCCACCCCCCATCCCAACCTGCCATTTCTCTTTTTAACCTAATTAATACAATCCATGAAAAACCACTCCATAATACAAGTAAATAATTACCCCTTCCTTCCCTCAAATCCCACCCCTAACTTCTTTCTTCTGCCCTAATCCACTTGGCCCACATCTCCCACAAAAACCCCATTTCAAATACAAAATAACCCATTCAAATGTTAGTTTCCCCCCAGCTCTAGCCTTCCAGGCACAAACTGCCTCCGAATGACCAGAAGTCTTTGGCGGCCTTCGGCATCCACCACAAGCCGCCTACCACTGAAGGAGGCTTTTGTGGAAGCCAGAGGGATGTGGGAGGGGAGGGAGGGCAGCCCCAGATGGAAAAAGACCTCAGTCCCTGAAGCCCCAGTAGCTCCTCCTCCCCTGCCGACTGGAGGAGGTTTTTACGGAAGTCAAAGGGGTGGGGCAGAGCAGTCCCAAATGGAAAAAGGTCCCAGTCTTCGTTTGATACTGAAATCAAGTAGCTAATGTTACGTCTGGTAACACCTTTCGGAAGTGTTCTGTGCGGTGTTTTGGGATTGGGAGGCAGAATTTTGCCAGAGGAAGTATGTCCTGGTGAGGGCGGTAGCCACCTAGGCATGACCCAGAGGGCAATAGGGGATGCCAGGAGTGAAGCCTCTATCCTGTTCTCTAGTCTGCCGGGAATCCAGGAAGCAAAGTGGAGGAACGTCCATTTGTCAACTTTCTGAGGGAGGGAGCAGGAGAACCCAATATCACTCCTGAGAAGGCTGTGGCACCCAGTCCATCTGTTATATAGTAGCCGGTTGCAGATGGTGGGGATTGGGTAGCACAACAGGGGGGAAAACATCATTCCTTGTAACAAAAGGCCAGGTGAAAATTTAGTCCACTGGGACACTGCTCGGACCCAGACCCATTACAACCCAGGAGGGTCAGGAATGAGACGCTCCGACTCGGCTCCTCTCCCTGACACCGAGTGATTCAATTCTTCGGGGCTAAGAGATAATTCAGTCCTTATGCCCCGGGAGCTCCTCCTGAGCAGAAAGGCACCAATTATCATGGTTGACTCATCCGCAATCATTTTCAGAGCAGCTGACCTCTTCCTTTACAACAGGACCTCAAGCTGGGGCCTTGGAGGGTAACAAAAAAGAGGCATCACAAATGCTCCAGTCACTCAGGCTTCAGGGGCAAACAACGATCTTAATCTTCTGTGCCGATGATGAATGCTTTCATTGCTGCGAGTAATGCAACCCATGTGAGACGTGAGACGTGTTACCTGCTTTCTTTGTGGTGACTGGTCCGCCTTGTTGTGGGAATTCCACTAGCGCACAAACGCCTGCGCCCACCATAGGCAGAGACAAAACACATTTGCAGCTTAATATGCGCCAATCAAAAATGGCACAAACCCTTTTGAGGGGGGAGGGGGCAATTGCCCTGAGCCTCGCACATGGAGGGGGGTCACATCAACAGTGACACTGACCATAGGCAACTCATGGGGGGGAGACTGGGGACACGTGCCCCCCCAGATTTTCAGAAGCCCTATAGAAACCCTGCCCCGCCCAGCCCCCACGTCTGTGCCCCGCCCCCCACTATTGACAGTGACCGGTCGCCTACGACATTGACACACAGTGGTAGTGAGACAGAAATCGTGGGGGCGGGGGGAGGTGAACATTCTGCCCCTGGCCTCTCCGCCTTAAAAAGGCATTGAACGTGGATATTTGTTTACGGAGATAAATACCCAAATTTGTCACGCCTGTGAAATTCACCCAATTATTTAGTACTTTAGTATAGGGGAGGGGAACCTTTTCTGTCCTGGGGGCCACTGCGAAAATTAGAACACACTCCGAGGGCTGCATACAAGTTGGGGGCCGGAGGGCTTAAGGGGTGCACTCGGGCCCCGATCATGGATTTGTGCCATGGATCTCTCCTCTATCCTTGCATGCAGGCCTTCCTCCCTGCTCCCTTACTCTGAGCTCAGTTTTTCAATGCTTTGGGGTTGGAACTACATCCACGAGCCCGTTCCAGGAACTCATAAAAACTTGCTCTGGTCTGCGTTGGGTGGGCCCCTGGGCTGGATGTTGCCCACTCCTGCCTTAGTACATTACATGCTGGGCTGAAATAAGCAGCTCATTTACCACCTGCGGGAACTACCTGCAGTTGTGGGCACCCAATTACCTGAAACTGACTGTTATTGAGTTACCATGAAATTACCAATAGGCACCAAACAGTATTTACCAGAACTGATTGGTAAATTGGTAAACGAACCAAGTCAAAATATTCAGTACTGATTTTCCAACTTCCGGTACCGAAGTCGAAAAATCGGTATAAAAACAGTATTTTGGCACACTGAGTAGCCCATCAGGAACGAATCGAGGCATGATTAGTACCTGATGTTACCGGGTTGGGTCAAGTACCGCAAATTCAATGGGTTTACCAAGTTTTGCGGGTATTCATGTCACCTCTACGTCACGGAATCATAGACTAGAATCATAGAGTTGGAAGTTGAATCATAGAGTTGGAAGGTACATCAGAGGCCATCTAGTCCAGCCCCCAGCTCAATGCAGTGAATCCACAACTAGAGCATCCCTGACAGATGGGTCGTCCAGTCTGTTTGAAAACCTCCAGCGAAGGAGAGCCCACCACCTCCCTGAGCAATTTGTTCCACTGCCAAACAGCTCTTACTGTTAGGAAGTTCTTCCTTATGTTTAACTGAAATCTACTTTCTTGTCATTTGAGCCCATTGTTTCTAGTCTTGTCTTCAGGGGCAAGAGAGAACAAGTCTTTGCCATCCTCTCTGTGACGGCCCTTCAGGTAGTGGAAGACGGCTAGCATGTCTCCCCTTAGTCTTCTCTTCTCTGGGCTAAACATACCCAGCTCCTCCAACCTTTCCACATAGGACTTGGTTTCCAGACCCCTGACCATCTTTATTACTCTCCTCTGAACCCGTTCCAATTTGTCAATGTCCTTCTTAAAGTGTGGTGCCCAGAACTGAACACAGTGCTCCAGATGAGGTCTGACCAGTGCAGAATAGAGTGGAACTATTACTTCTCGTGACTTGGAAACGATGCTTCTGTTAATGCAGCCTAAAACTGCATTAGCCTTTTTTGCAGCTGCATCACACTGCTGACTCATGAGATGGGTTATAGAATCATAGACTTATATGGTTGGAAGGAACCTCAAGGGTCATGTAGTCCAACTCTGCTCCAAGTCAAGATAGCTTACCCGGGGGTGGCCAAACCTGCCAATCGGAAGAGCCACGTGACAAAGCCTTCCTATGGGTGCACATTACAAGGACCCATACGCAAGTGTGCCTACAGAAACTTCTGCTTCATGGATTTATTGGTGGGGCCAGTGTTTTGTGATCCTGGTTGCTGAGATTCCAAGAAGCAGCTGCAATTCAGCTGCTGAGACTTGCGTGTGATAAAGGGAGACACAAACAAGACCACGAAGGCAGCGTGAGAGAACTGGACCAGCCCTGGCCGAGAGCCACACTTGAACGGCCCAAGAGCCACAGGTGACTCCTGAACCACACTTCAGTCACCCCTGCCCTGTGTCTACAGCATCACTGACAGATGCTTGGCCTGGTCAGCCAGTTTTTTAAAACATCCAAAGGAGGGTGTTCCTTAACCATCCTATACAAGCTACTCGTAGCTACTATGGCGCGAGGGGGCTTACTTGAGCCCGGGCCCCAGACTTGGAGGGGGCCCTTTTGCAAGCAGCCTGAGCACTGCTAGGAAATGTTCAGAGTAGGCGGAGGAGGGAGCACAGCTAGACTGCATCTTGGCCCACTCTGAAAATGTCTTAATGGGCACTCAGACTGCTTGCAAAGGAAGGGTCCTGCCAAAAAGGACATTTTCAGAGTGGATGGGAGTAGTGGTCTACCCCCATCCCCCCCACCCACTCTTAACTTTCTGGCAGGGTGGGTTGTCGCTGCTGGGAGCTGGGGCAGGGCTGCCTTTGTGGGCAAGTCCCACCCTAGAGCCACCCCATTGCTCTTATGGGGGCCCATAACAATTGGGACATGAGCCTGGGCACACCACAGCCTCCCTACGCCGCTGGCTACTCTAGTCCTCAACACAGTTCGAACAGGAAGTTTCCCCCGAACATTTAACCAAAATTGGTCTCGCACCAATTTAACCCTATTCCCCTCTACGTCTGTCTTCTGTGACAAAGGAGAACAAACGTTCCACACCTTTTTTCGGTCACATACTTTTACATATTTGGAAACCGCTGTAATATTCCCCCCTTAGTCTTCTTTCCTCTACACCAGAGATGGGGAACCTCAGTCCTGGGGCCAAATATAAACAAAAAAAAATTTTAAAAAAACCCATTACAAATACAAGAATAGGAGGTCCCTGGATCCAGTTCCTACCCCGAAGCACTGAAAAATGGAATTCAGGGGAAGGAATAAGGTAGCTACTGAAGCATCACCAGAATACAGGACACCTGTGGGGAATGCTGGCCTTGACAGGCTCTGGCTGGGACCACTGCAGAGCTGGACTCTGTAGTGGTCCCAGCTGGGACAACGTTTTCTCCCCACCCCTCCAGCACCTCTTGGCTGAGGGACACGGGTGGGTGGGAGGGAGCTGCCTTTGAAAGTTACAAGCCCCATCTGGGACTGCTGAGGAGCTGGCCTCTGCAGCGGTCCTAACCGGGTGGGTGCTCCCCACCCCACACAGAGAGACATGCACCTTAATTCCACTTTAACATTCCCCCCTCCCAAATGTTACAGGGCTACATAGGGCGCCAATACAGCCCTGCAACATGCCTAAGAAATGTCAAAGCAGGGTCAAAGCACAGTTACGTGCATGTCAGTTTTCACCCAGAGAGGCGCTGTGGGGATGGGGTTGTGGTGGGAACGGCCTTCAAAACTTACAAACCCCATCTGAGACCACTGTGGAGCTGGCCTCTGCAGCAGTCTTGGCTGGGGCAGCACTTCCATGCTCCCCTCCCCCCCCCCAGTGCCTCCCATCTGAGAGGCACTTGGGTGGCAGCGGCGGGGAACTACCTTTGAACAAGCCCCAGTTGGGACTGCTGCAGAGCTGGGCTTCACCATGGTCCCGGCTGGGGCCTGTCATTTTCAAAGCCGCTTCCCCTACAGCAGCGCCTCTCGGTTCTGGGGGATGGGGGTGGGGAAGCAGCCTTTAGAACTTACAAGGCCAGATTGAGATTGCTCTGGACGAAGCAGCAGCCGCAGCTCCAGGATCCCTTCCCAACCCTTGTGCTCGCCTCTGAGTCCACACGCTGCTGATGCCGCTGTTCCCACTTGGAAGTCATGAGATCACGACTTCCGGTGTGTGTGTGTCTGTGTGTGTGTGTGTGTCTGTGTGTGTGTGTGTGTGTCTGTGTGTGTGTGTGTGTGTAAGTGGCCGGCACCGACACTATCTGGAAAATACCAGACATAAACGCATCCGGAATGGATAAGGGGCAAACCCTTCCAAAACCCCAGGAGTGTCCAGTATAAAACCGGACCAATGGCTGCCGTAAGAAGGAAGCAGAGATGAGGGCATGCACACACGGAGAGGGGACAGTTCCAGGGCACAGATCCACAATCTGGACCCTCCTCTTCCTGAGCGCTCCCCTTAGGCACCCCCTGTTCCCAACATCTATCTGGCCATGGGAGCTTGCCCTAATTTTCAAGGTAGCCCCCGGGAGAGAACCCCTCACTCTGCTCTACACTAAAACCTACTCAGTTCTTTCTTCCTTCCCTCATAGCCCCTTATCGTCTTGGTTACTCTCCTCTGAACCTTCTCCAACATCTTTGTTGAAGTGTGATTATCCAATCAATGATTTTCAAATGTGCAAGAGAACCATCAAACAGAAAACAAATGAATAGTAAGCAAGCTTTTCAAACCGGGACAAGGAATTCACTTGAAATCTAACCCTCTGCATAGGACCATTTCCTCCAGCTTTACGTGTGCTTTCAATTTTGGAGGGAAAAACCATTGCTTTGGAAGTCACAAAATTTCAAATCTCCCCCCCCCCC
>QEPC01006857.1:42134-52507 GCA_003113815.1 Sphenodon punctatus
GCCCTGCTCCCTGCAGCACAGCGCCCCCTACTGAGCCCCCACCCAGCTTCCTTTAGCACATGTTCTCTGCTGAGCCCCACTTTCTGCATGTGCCCATAAACACACACACGCACAGCCCTCAAATACTACATGTTAGAACTGTGTGCTAGTGGACAGCGCCCCCTACTGATCCAGCCACGCACTACCTGCTGCCTCCTGCAGTCAGGCTTGGGTTTGCTGTCGTCCTCTCTATCCCATGGGCTCTAACACAGACCCTGCATGTGCATCTGTGTGAATATCTGCAAACTCTTTAATTTCACGGACTAAAATCCAGGCCCCCATTGTTCCTGGTGCTGCACAGACCCCTCTATCCGAGATCAGGGCCCTCATTGTGCCAGGCGCTGCACAGACCCCTCTAACAGATCAGGGCCCCCATTGTTCCTGGCGCTGCACAGACCCCTCTAACTGAGATCAGGGCCCCCATTGTGTCAGGTGCTGCACAGACCCCTCTAACAGATCAGGCCCCCCCATTGTGCCGGGTGCTGCACACACCCCTCTAACCACTGGGAGTCAAACCCAGGATCTCCTGGGTTTACTAGACAGGTGCTTTAGCCAGCTTAGCCATGGCACCTGAGCTGAAAGCTTTTCCCTGGAGTCCTGGGACCAGGATCTCCGATAGCCAGAGCGCGCCCAAAATCCGCACCACTAATCCCCTGCAACTTCTCTGATTCAACTGTCTCCCCCTGTGTCCTCCTCTCCCTGGCCTCTTCTCCCTTGTCCATCCCAGACTGTAAGCCCTTCGGGGTGGGGGGGCCTGTCTCTAATCTAGGATTGCTCAGTGCCAGGTATATTGCTGGTGTTCTATAATTCGGGCCCCGTGTGGATTCTGCATTTTGCCCACTGGCAGCCGTGGTGGAAATGCAGAATCCACGGGGCCGTGGATATAATTAATTAACAATGGGTGTATAGCGGCACCTGCTACACAGACCCCCCCGCTCCCCCCAGACAGAGAGAACCACCTCCACCCCTTCTGAAATATCCCAGGGGAAGACGCCGGAACCACTCCAAAGCAGCCCAAGGGGTAGCTGTGTGAAGGCGTTCCTACGGGGGGGGGCAAGGCCAACGCGGGTTAAGGGGCAAGGGGTGAGTTTGCTCAGGGAAATTAGCCCTTCTTTTCCCCCCTTGGTGGCCTTTTCATTCACATGGAGGCTTGAGAATCTGGCATCCTCCTTGCTCGGAAGGCAGCCAATCGGGGAAGCTGCCTGACATGGCATAGGCCAATAAAGAGATGGCAGCATTAGTACCCGGTTGGAGTTGTGATGGTGACGTGGTTAGCAGAGGCACTCACCTGGGGCTGGCCAGGTAGGGGCGATAGGAGCAGTTGCCCCTGGCCCCACAGCTTGGGGGGCCCTGGAGGGAAGTCCCCCCTCGCCCCTGATCCTGTGGGACGCCACCATCCTCGGCGCCACAACTGCCCTTCCTGTGGGGCGTCGCCACCCCCCCTGAGGTGTGTAGCGGTGGAGGGGTCTCCCAGGGATGGCCGGAAGGCTGTCAGTGAGTACCAGGGGGCGCGGCAGTCAGGGGAGCGGGTGGATAGCGGGACCCTCTCTGCTCCAGCTCAATTTAGCCACTCTCACCACCCCGGTGAGCCACTCAGACAAACTTCCAGAGACCTCCCTCCCTCCAAACCCCGCTCCCTGGGCCCAGATATTCTGGAGCAGTGTTGTGGGATAAAGCAGTCGCTGGAGATGCAGGTCCGATCTCTGCTGTCGTGTGTGCATTCCCAGCAGGACATATCTTTCTATTTTCTCTGTTTCCTTCTGTTCTTCTCCTCCCTCTCTCTCTTTGCCTAGATCCCGGAGCTAACGGTCACCGCCACCTCCCCAGAGAAGAAGGAGCCTTCCAGAGACCGCCTGGCGGAGCTCGCGGAATCGCTGCAGACCTCCGCCTTTCAGGTCCACCATGCGTCCCACCGGGAGCTGAAGGTGCCCTGGGGCTCATCATCAGGACCTGAGAGGAGCCAGCAGGACCTGCCAGAATTCAGCAAGGCAGATCTCACAACGGAGGGGTCCTTCCTGGAGGAATGCATGGAGGAGCAGACAAGGAGGTACCAAGACCTTCCCTACCAGCTGGAGGAAGATGCCATCGACCAGGAGCTGGAGCAACTTTACCTATCTCACCTGAGCCGGCTGAGGGCGGAAGAGCTTGGAGGGAGAGGGCTATGGGATGAGGAAGGCTCAGAGGCTCCCAGCCGCCCCACTCCGTCCCTGACCGCCCTACGGCAGAGTGTCCTCACCGACCGTGACCTCATCGTTAACTGGACTGGACCCGAGAGGGCATTGAACAGCTCCCTGGCGGAGGAGATCACCTTGCATTACGCCAAGGAACGAGGCGATGACTCACGAGACAGTGAGGAGGAGGGGACCGCGGCAGGGTACATCGCCCTAGCTCCAACCGAACCGACAGAGTTAGGCCGCGAAAGTCCCCCAGTCTTGCTCGAAGGCGGCTTCCTAAACCACCTAGAAGAAGGGAATCTCTGGCAAGGCCAGGCTAAAGATCCCGGCTCCTTCCTTACCCTGAGAGTAGTATCTCCAGACGGCTCCAAGCCTGCAGCTCCGGAGGCTGTGGTGACGCCGTTGATGGTCCCAGCCTGGACAGTCGCACCTCCATCACAGCGGCCTTCAGACCTATCTCCCGGCGCCCACGGACAGAGCAAAAGCCAGGGCTTGTTGATAAGACACGGCAGCCTTTGGTTGGGTGAAGGACTCCATCTCAATAAGCCTTCTGAAGCAGATCCCAACTATCCCGGGGAGTTGGAGAAGATCCTAGCACGTTCCTTATGGTTCCTGGGCGTCTTTGTCTTCCTGCCCGTGGTCTACAGCAGCCACATGCCCATGGTGGCTGTCATGCTTTACCTGATCCTGGATTGGTTCTCATAGTCAGCCTGGGGTCGGCGCCTCTGGAGAATGCCTCAATAGGAGCTTGGTACCACTGGCTTGATTCCAGCCCAGACCCTCCTGTCCTACGGTCTCAGCTAGAGGACACTGAGTCTTTCGGTCTCACGGCATATCCTTAGGCCACTCTGATTTTTCCAGTCAAAATAATTTCTCATCCGGGGAAAGAAAGCAATTCTCATCCTCCCACCTCCCCTGGAAACTGGACAGATTTTGATGTCAATTTGCCCGATTTTTTTCCCCCCCCCCAGAATTTTGTAAAATTTTTGTTCCACTTTTTCTGGATTTTTTGATTTTCAGCAAATTTAGCAGAAAACCCCGAGACACATGAGCACTGGGAGGGGGTGCAATAGCACCCCCCCCTCCTGGGATCCTACCTGGTCCCACCCTTTCTGAGTGTCATGATGTCACAACTCTCAGAAATGGGACGTGTGGTCAAGTCAGAAACGGGTGACACAAAAGCAGCTCTCCAACCACTTGAATGTAATTCTGCCGGACAACTTACCCAAATGGTTTATTTTTGAAGAACCGTGGGGGGGGGAAAAAATGTTTTAACAATTTCAAAATTTGAGAAATTCAAAATTAGCAAAATATTGGTGACTGAAAGCAACTGAACATCCCCCCCCCCAAAAAAAAAATCCCAATCAAACAAAAAAATCAAATACATCAACTTTGGGGAGCCATACAAAAATTCTGAAAATGAAAAAAAATGGATTAGGAAATTATTTTAAAATATATATATATTTTCATCTTCCAACAAAATATTAGGAATGCCCTTCAGGGATGGTAGAATTTACTTAGGGGTGCGCTCTGGTTGGTCCCAGTCTCTACTTGTAGCTATTGGTGGGATTTCTCTGTACAGATGGTTGGGGCATGGCAGGTCCTACGGGGATGCAGGGGGCTGGACTAGATGGGCCTATGAGGTTCTTTCCAGCCGTGCGACTCTATGGGTGAAAATAGACATAACGCTAACTCCACTTTAACAGCACTTTAACTCTGCTTTAACATTTCTTAGGCATGTTGCAGGGCTGCATAGGGCACCAATAAAGCCCTGCAGCATTATTATTATTATTATTTTATTAGCAAGCATTTATATAGCACCAGCAATGTACCTGGTGCTTTACAAAGTAATGGAATAGACACGGTCCCTGCCCTAGGGCTTACAATCGGAGAGACAGAGGGGGGCGGGGAGACGAAGGAAGGGGAACAGAGGGAGAGACAAGGAGTGTAACGTTCACGAGGATGCGAGGTCCCAGGTGCACGCGCTTGGCTTGGTTACATCGAGAATGATGGCTGGCTGGTCCGTGTGGTGAGGATATGAGTACACAGACCTCAGGTAACAGATTGTACTGGATGGAGGGGATCAGCAGGAGTTAGGAGAGGGGAGCGAGGAGTCGGGGAGGGCAGAGCAGAAGAGGTGGGTCTTGAGGAGGGATTTGAAGGCACGAAGGGAGGGGGCGAGGTGGGAGTTCCAGGCGTGGAACATGCATAAGAAATGTTAAAGCGGAGCTAGCGTTATGTCTATTTCACCCTATGACTCTATGGGTGAGCCCGGGGAGGAGAGCCATTTCAGCCTGCTCCATTTCTGTGACCACGCCCCCTTTCCAAGCATAGTGCTATCAAAGTGCTCAGGGGGCCGTGGCCACGTTAGAAAAGGAGAGCCCTTTTGCTACCTGTCCCTTGTCTGAAGGTCCTTCTAAGGGGTGGGAGCTGGTGGGGGGGCAGTAATCCCTCCCCCTTATCCCCCACTTGTCACCCATGATGTTGCCTTTGGGAGCACCTGAAGCTTAGGGAGGGGGGGGGGAAACCACACCAAAACCCCCTAAATTTTGGAGAGCCACCAAAAAAATAAATAAGCGGAAACTGAAGTAAATATCTGAATGAGAGCTGAAATGAGTACCCGCCAAAACGGGTGTACCCGTAGAATTTCAGGGACTCAAATCGACCCGCAATGGTTGCCTACAAATTGACACCCGGGCTGCTTTTGCAGGAGGGGCGGGGTAGAAATCTATTGAAATAAATAAATAAATAAATAGTGCACAAATGGCGTACTAGATGCCTTAGAATGTCGACTTCCAGTCTCGGAATGTCGACTTCCTGTCTCGGAATGTTGACTTCCAGTCTCGGAATGTCGACTTCCAGTCTCGGAATGTTGACTTCCGGTCCAAATGTTTTGATTTTCCATCCCGGTTTTTCAGTTTCCCATTCTGATTTACAGGTAGATCAGTAACCAGAAAATTGGTGAATCTGTACCCCAAATTACTGATTTTTTCGGGGGTGGGTGGGTATTCAGGTTCCCAGTCAGTGATCGGGAACCCGGATACCCCCCCAAAAATCTGTAATTTCAGCTATCGTAGTACCATTGTTTTTGAGTAATCATGAGTACTGTAATACTCACATTTTTTAGTATCATTACAGGTATTCGATAGGCTAGGTGACCCATCGACTACCGACCATGGTACTAAAAAAAGCGTGGGTATTACTTGCAAGTGCCAAATTAGGTACCTGTTTCAGTTCTAATTTTAACATATTCATGTTGGAGATTTTCACAGTACTTTTGATCTTTTATTCAAATTTTTAACTAATTCCACTCCAAACTTTTTGTCGAGGAACAAAGACACACCCCATCCATGCTGCAAGACCGTGTCCCTTACATGCCGCAAGACCAAGCCGCATCACAGGAGCGGTTGCCTGGGTTTTCTCCAGCCACTGGGTCCAACTATCCTTGGAAAGAGCATTGCCTTCACATGCTTCTCTGCTACCCATAGGGTCCAACACCGAGCGTCGAAGGAACGCGGATCCATATTTATTTTTCTACCGTGCGAGAAGGCCAGCCGTAACCCGCGGTCCGAAGCTGGTCTTTTTCCCCACCCTGAAAACTCACCCCCAAAGAGAGAGATTTTATTTATTAACCACTGGAGGGTTTGTGAATATTACGACGAGAATAATAATTTATAACTGTTCGTCTACGTCTATGCCAAAACCTTGGATGTCTTCACGTGCAATAGGACTTTCTTTTTCCTTTTGCTGTTCTAGGCACTGAGCAAACTGCTCTGGAAAGAATTCCGTAGCTGCTACCGTGATTTGTTTACATCCTCTCGAATGTTGTGCTGTAGACGGCTGCTTTGAAATATTTCGTGGGGCCTTCAGGAGGGGCGGGGTTGTCTGGGTCATCTGCGGAGCACTTCCCTGGCCCGTCCTACGAGACTGCTCTTAATGGGGAATGTTAAGCCCTTCGGAAGACGGAAGGTGAATGGTTCTCAAACGGGAGGGTCAAAATCCGGCCCGGTCTTCCGTCACAGTCAGTGGGCAGCTGAATTCACCCCAAGGGAAGTGAGACGAGAATGTAGCGGGCACTCATCATGTTGTGTGCGTGTGTGTTTGTATCACCGTCTCTGTTGCTCCCTTCTGCCTTAGTTGGCCAGTCTAACCTCCATCGCCAATGTATCCCTTGTGCCTGCGGTCTGCGGACACCTGTCCTGCCCACACGGCGACCCCATGCCAGGGCCAGCAGAGGTCCCGACCTGTGGCTTTCCCCTATCCCAGGTTCTGGAAGGGATCAGCATGGGATGTAGTCATAGCGTTTTGTCCTTGTGTGGGACCACACCTTGAGTAACTTCTCAGCATGATTCTCCATGCCATCCCCCTCCAAAGGGTTTCCAAGGCTCCAGGAGGAGCAGAAGACCTCTTCCACCCCAGTCTTCGTCTCCCCATGCTCTGTCCTCTCCAGGATGATTTCCCATCCTCCCAAGGTGTTTAGCCCTGGAGTTCCCAGTGTAGATTTCCATATTCCCAACCCCATGTCTTTCAAAAACAAACCAGATTGGCTTGAAAAATCCTACGATAACAAAGGGAAATGTTGGGTTTGCCTCCTGGTTTATGGGCTTTGGAAGAAGGGGTCATGTCCCTCAGCTTTGCCTTGTTCTTGGAAAGCCACAAATCCTGCTTCCAAGCCTCCAGAAGAAGGGACACAGGGAATTGGCCACCTTGTTCTCTCGGCACTAAGCAAGAGGCAGAACCCAGACCGTCCGCTGGCTTAGGTGGAAGGGACTCATCCCTGGTTCAAACCTCCTCTCCTTCACCTTGGCGTTATCAGGGGCCACACTAGGGCCTAGCCTACGTGGCCCGTCAGATGTTTTAGCAGAGCCCATGAAAGGAACACTAATGGCCCCACTTCCTCACCACCCCCAATGCCACGGTGCCTGACCCCTTTCTCCTCCCAACCACATGGCCCCCACCTCCTTCCCCCTAGCAACCCACAACGTCCACATCCTTCCGCCGAACCGTAGCCCCCTTTCCCCTTAGTCGAGTTGCTATATCTGCAAATGTTTTTTGACAGTGTCCTGGAAAAATTTGCATATATGGCAACCCTACCCCTTAGCCGCCTCCCGCCCTCTTCCCCTAACAGGCCCATGGCACCTACCTCCTTCCCCTTACAACCTGCAATACCCACATCCCACTTTTTGGCATTTTAGCTGTAAATAAATGTACTTACACCCACACCCCTAACCCAAACCCCCTTTCCCCTTAGCAGCCCCCCCACCCTTCCCTCTGGCAACCCTATGAGGCCTATTTCCTTCCCTTAGCAACACCCTTTCCCCTTAGCAACACCCTGGCCACTACCTCCTCCCCCCTAGCAACCCCCTATCCCCTACCGCCTTCCTCGTAGCAACCACTTGGCCACTAGCTCCTTCCCCCTAGCAACCCCCTGGTCACTTCCTGCTTCCTCCTAGCAACCGCCTGTCCCCCTACCTCCTAGCAATCCCCTATTCCCTACCTCCTTCCCCTTAGCAACACCTGTTCCTTACTGCCTCCTGGCAACCCTGCCCTCGTCTACCTTCTTCCCCCTAGCAACCCCTGTTCCCTACCTCCTTTCTCTCAGCAACCCCTGGCACCTCTCCCCTTCCCCCTAGCAACCTGCTGTCCTCTACCTTCTTCCTCCTAGCAACCTTTGGCACCTATCTCCTTCCCCCTAGCAACCCCTGACACATGCAAGGGGTTGCTAAAAGGAAAGAGGTATCTTCTCCCTACCAACTCACACCACCCCCTAACCCTAACACCCTTTCCCCTTAGCGACCTAGGGGGAACACCCCATTCCCCCTAGCAACCCACAACACCTACCTTCTCCTCTCCCAGGGCCAGCCCTAACCCCCTTCCTCCTAACAACCCTATTAGTACAAGCCAAGCTAGGATCACTAGTAGTAGGAGCTCCAGAGTTGCTAGGGAGAAGAGAGTGGGAGCGTGTAGTGGGAAGGAGGTGGGTGTTGTGGGTTGGTAGGGAGAAAGGGGAATAGGCACTGGGGTTTGTTTTACTGAGTGCAGTGTTGTTGCTAGGGCATAGGGGGTGGAGCATCATGTGCTTGCTAGGGCAAATGGGATGGTTACCATGGGGTTGCTAGGGCAAATGGGGTAGTTACCATAGGGTTGCTAGGGCAAAGGGAGTGGGTACCATTGGGGTTGCTAAGGAAGAGAAGGGTGGGCCTTGTGGGGTTACTAAGGGAACAGGGTGGCTGCCATGGAAACAGGACCCAACCTGGACCAGAACATCAAGACCCCTATGAATTTACAGGGTCATGGAGTTGCCTGGTGACCTCTTTGGGCCTAGCTCCCTTGCTAGGGAGAGTCCATTGGAGGGGATTCTGGTTTAAAGCCCATCAGGGACCAACAGCTTCACCTGCTATGGGGTGCGATCACAGTCAGTGGGGTGGATGTGCCCAAGGAACTTCCTCCCCGACCCCCTGCGCCCTGGTCGGGTGTAAGCGCGTGGAACTCAGCCGACGTGTATCTCTGGCGGAGCAATGTGTGCACCACCCCAGCCGCACTCACGCTGAGAGCACTAATAAAATAAAAAACATCTTAACCCGCAGCGTCTGTGTCCCTAGGAATTCTTAGGGGAGGGAGGGGCATTGGCAATGTCCGTTTGTCTGACCCATCCAGTTCCTATTAGCAGCCACACTGCACTTTGGGGTAAAAAGTGCCCAGCTGAGAGGAGATTTGATTCAATTATTCATCCAC
Organism: Sphenodon punctatus; assembly: GCA_003113815.1. Lineage (NCBI taxonomy): Eukaryota > Metazoa > Chordata > Lepidosauria > Sphenodontia > Sphenodontidae > Sphenodon > Sphenodon punctatus. The sequence continues at coordinate 51,083 of QEPC01006857.1, forward strand.
CTAAAGGGGAAAGGATCCATAATCCTGTTGCAACACCCTTCCCTCCCACTCCTGTCCCTGAGCTGGGCAGCCCCCCAAACTAGAGTTAGAGTGGGGGGTCACCCTACAAGAGAGGAAAGATTTCTGCATCCCACTCCATGCCCCTCTAATTCAAGCAGATCACCCCCTTACTAGGGCATTGAATGAAGCCGGCACCCCATCCTAGAGGGAGAGACAACCCCCACCCCATCCCAGCTTGTTTCTCAAGAGAAAGGCCAAATGTCCCATTCCTCAGCCAGCAGCCCCCCCCCCCCTCAAACTGCAAGCCCTAGAGTGGAAAAAGCTTGGGGCCAGCCAGACCCCTTTCGATTCCTGTCTCCGAGTCAGCGATGGGGTGCAGCAGCAAAAAAGGCAAACGCAATTCCAGGCGGCATTAGCAGAAGCCTTGTGGGTCTGAGGTTCCCCCCACCCCTGAGAAGATGGGCAAGGGACCATTCTGCATAGCTAAGAGGGCAGGCCTAGAAGGAGATTTCGGTTAGAACTGGTTGGCTGAACTCAGATTTTGATTCAATAACAGGGGAAAACTTCCTAACAGCCATGATGCCTAGGGAGGTCGTGGGCTCTCTGTATCACTAGAGGTTTTCAGACAGAGGCTGGACGCGCACACGCACCCTGCATGGGGTTGGACTAGATGACCCTTTAAACTATGATTCTATTATCAAGAACTAGATTAAAGCCAGTGTCCCTTAGAGCAACAGCCAGTCCCGCTAACTGCAGCATTGGGGAAAGAATGGATCTGGGTTTCCAAACAAAGGAAATCCCCTTTTTCCTGCTGCTGCCGCCAGGGTCAAGCCCCCCCATCTCCTGTTGGGTGAGACAGAAGGCATCATCCCATTCTCTGCTCCTCCTGCCGGGAATAGAACTCAGGAGTCCTAGTTTCTGGCTCCCATACGTGCTGTAACCACTACAGCACATACCCTTCACAGCCAGGGACAGAGTTCTGGCACTGAGTCCGTGAAGCCACTAGAACCCACACCTCTCTCACAGTTAGCGACAGAGCCCAGGGGCAGGGACTATGTCTATTTTATTACTTTGTAAAGTGCCAGGTACACTGCTGGCGCTATATAAATGTTTGTTAATAAATAATAATAACCCAGGAGTCCTAGCTCTCAGTACTCCTGCTGTAACTCACTAGCTCCCACTCTCCTCCCGAGAACCCAGGAGTCCTGGCTTCCAACATCAATGCTCTAACCCACTAGCCCACAATACCTTCCCAGAGAACCCAGGAGTCCTGGCTCCCAGCCCTCCTATTCTAACCCACTAGCCCCCACTCCCCTCCCAGAGAACCCAGGAGTCCTGGCTCCCAGCCCCCCCTGCTCTAACCCACTAGCCCCCCCCCTCCCAGGAGCCCTGGCTCCCAGCCCCCCTACTCTAACCCCCCCCCAC
>QEPC01006857.1:56763-70370 GCA_003113815.1 Sphenodon punctatus
AGTTTCAGAGTGTGTGTGTGTGTGTGTGTGTGTGTGTGTGTGAGAGAGAGAGAGAGAGAGAGAGAGAGAGAGAGAGAGAGAATGTATGTGTGTCAAATTGTGGGTGTGTCAGCATGCAAATATGTGTAACCGGGATTAGAATTGTGTTAGCGTGTAAATCAATGTGTGTGTGTGTGTGTGTACGTGAGGCGGTCTATGATATTATGAATGTGATGTGTGTGTGTGTGTGCATGCCAGGGTGTATGTGAGATCATGAGTGTTAGTGTGTGTCACTGTGACTAGAGGTAGGTCTATGTGTATATCAATGTGTGTGTATGTGTGTGTGTGTTAGATCATACATGTATCAGTGTGTGTTAATGAGTCTGTGTGTGAGAGAGAGAGTAGGAGTATGTCAGTGTAGGTTTGTTTCAACTGGGGGTTTGAGTGTCCTTGTGTGTGTTTCTGTCTGTGTATGTGTGTGTGTGAGAGAGAGTGTGTCCCTGGGGTTCCTCTGCCACCTGCTTTTGGGGCGTGTGTGTGTGTGTCTCTTTTGTGGAAGAAGGGCAAATACACATTCTTACTGAAAGGAAACTCTGCTCAGACAGACTAGACACTCCTGACCTCAGGCCCCATGGATCAGAGTTGTGTGTAAGAGAAAAACTACACAACTGATGTGTGTGAGTGTGTATGAGTTCAAGCATATATCAACAGATGGTGTGTTATGAGTCTGTCAGTGTGTGTGTTTTTCCCTGGGTTTAGAAGTGTCGTATATGTCATTCTGTGTGTGTGTGTGTGTATGAGTGAAGGTGTATGTTAGTGAGATTATAAGTGTGTCAATATTTTCCTACACTTGTAAGAAAATACACAACTATGATGAGTACAAGTGTAAGAAGAATATCCAAAACCAGTGTGCCTGTAGGTGTCTGTGAGACTGAGTGTGTGTGTGTGTGTGTGAGAGAGAGAGAGAGAGAGAGAGAGACATATAAGTGTGTCTGTGTATATCAATATGTGTGTGTATCTGCTAGATTGTGTCAGCGTGTAAAACAGTGTGTGTGCCATTCTGCCTCTCCTGTGAGTAGTGTGTATTGGTGTGAGAAAATATATAACTAATCTGCATGCATGTGCGAGAGAAAGATAGATCTACAACCATTGTGTGTATTTGTGTGTGTGTGAATTTGCAGGTGTGTATCTTGGTGGATGAATGTGTGTGTGTGTGTGTGTGTGTGTGTGTGTGCTGGGGTTATTTTAGGCAGCGGGCGTACATGTGTATCTCTGTGCGGATCTGTATGGGTGTGTTTCTGTGCATGTGTGTGTAGAGAATGAATCGGGAACTATTATTGTCACTTTCTTACAAGCAAGATGGAGGGGGTACCTGCTCCAAAAGATGGACCCCCCCCCCACTTACTCCATGAAGGGAAGCCAGGGCAGAGGGGAGCAGGGTTAGGGGGGAGACCAGGGCTGGGGGGGAGCCTCTTTCCATTTACACTCTCTGGGCCTTGGTGGTGGCAGTGGGGTCGGGGGCAGGACACCTCTCCCTGGGATAGCTATACACCCCTGGCTCATAGTACAAGCACTCGGGAGCAGCTAACAAAATCAACAGGCAGCAACTTTTAAAAACCAAGCAAGTTCTTTCTTTCTTTCTTTCTTTTTTCCCCTAGTTAGCCTGTGGAACTCACTGCCAGGGGATACTGTGGAGACCAATAGCAGAACTGGGTTGGGGTGGGGGTCCCTAAATCTCAAATGACTGGAACCTGGGGAACGAAAGCCATCCGGCGCCGATCACGGAGTTGTGCTACTGAGCTCGTTGGATTGTTGGTCTGACCCAGTGTGACAGTATCTGTGGGTCTGCGTCCGAGTGTGTCTGGGAGTGCCCCAGTTTATGAGTGTGTGTGTGTATGTCTGTGATAGAGCATGAGTACATCTCCAGTCCCTGGATTGTTATGTGTATGAGTGTGAGTGTGCATCTCACTGCATGTGTGTGTGTGTATCCCAGTATGTGTAAATGTCTGTGTGTGCATGTGTATGTCTGTGAGTGTTAATGTGTGTATCTTAGTCTGCAAATGTGTATCTGTGTGAGAGAGTGTATCTTGACGTACACATTTTTGTGTGGTTCTGAGTGTGCATGCCTGTATATCAGTGTGCAAACTTGTATGTGTGCGAGTGTATCTGTGTGTGAGTGTGTATCTTGGTGTACAACTAGGTGTATCTGTGTGAGCATATCACAATGTATGAGCATGTGAGTGTGCATAAGTGTGTATATCAGTGTATGTCTGTGGATCTCGGGGTGCAAACGTGAGAGTGTATCTCAGTGTGTGAGTGTGCACACACCAACGTGGCCACAAAGTTCTTCACTCCCTGTCAGTTGAGACACACTCAACCTCCCGTGGTTTCCTGGTGCCCCTGTTCTCCTGCCCCGATGCTGAGTCCAGGAAGTGTTCTGCTGAGTGGGTGTGTATATCCAGGCTGACTAATGTGGCACTGAGGCGGGTGTGACTCAGGATGCAGGTGGTTCAGGGACTAGGGACTATCTACCTACACACACACACACCCCTGGAGTTCTTGCCCCCTGCTGGCCATTGCGGAGAGGGGAAGGGGGTCCGTGGGACTGCTTGTGTCTCTTGCTTATAGGGTCTGGGGTGGGGCAGGATTCCCCTCTTGCCAAGCCCTAGGATTCAGGCGTTGGAGTGGGGGGTGCAGTTTTCTAGCAGCGTGACTGGGAGGGAAGCTCCATGTTGTCAAAGAGAGAGTGTGTGTGTGTGTGTGTGTGTGTGTGCCTGTCCCTGTTGCTCTGTGTTGGAGGGAGTGTGTGTGTGTCTCTGCAGGAATGTGTACGGGCAGGAGTGTGTGTTTGTGTAGAACTGTGCAGATAGTGTGTGTGTGTGTGTGTGTGTGTCTATCTGTCTGCCTGTCCCTGTTGCTCTGTGTTGGAGGGAGTGTGTGTGTGTCTCTGCAGGAATGTGTATGGGCAGGAGTGTGTGTTTGTGTAGAACTGTGCAGATAGTGTGTGTGTGTGTGTGTGAGAGAGAGAGATTTTGCACTATTTCGCGTGAAGCCGTGTGTGTGTGTAGGAGTGTGACTGTGTGTGAGCAGGAGCATCTGCGTACCCATGCATCTTTGTGTGTTGCGTACCCATCTGCGTGTGTGCGTAAGGAGCTCTCTGTGCTGCTAGTGGATTTGCTACACAGGGGTGTGCCTGTGTCCTGCATGTCAAAAAGCATAGTCAAGTGCCACACCGGTCCATCCGCCCCAGCATCCTGTCTCCGACGGTGGCCATTCTCAGTCACTTCAAAGAAGTGCCCAACAGGTCACAAGGGAACGATCCATTCCCTGCTGTAGAGATGGAACGGTGGTGGTGGTGGGGGGGAGAATCACAAATAAGATTTCTAAAGAATAAACCCTAGTTTTGGTGTCAAGTTGCCGTTAGACCAGTCCCAAACCAATTGCGGCGACTATGTGGCTCTGGAGTTTCCCCCCCCCCTTTGCAGTTAGCATGTGACCCCCCCTCAAAAGAATGGAGATCTGAATTGACACCCCCCCCATTACGGAGACAGGGAACTGGGTGCTGAACCTAACTAAGATCATGGCTCCCTTGTTCGGGGGTGGGGACGCTGCACTGACATAAAATGGAAGACTGTCACGACCCCAAAGACCTTACAGTTTAAGTATAAGAATAGAACTCTGTAGGTAGTCCATTGAGCCCAGTATCCTGTCTCCGAGAGCAGCTGCTCTTGGTCTGAGATCCCAGGACAGGCTATTTCTATGGGGTTCTCTCCCCACCTGCGACTCACAGGCCCCCGGATTTTCATTCAGTAAAATCACTGATCTCTGAATCCCTGATGCCAGAGGGAGTTGTGTGTGTGGCTGCGTGCGAGTGAGTGTGAAAACTTATCACACTTCTCTGGTTTTGTATTCCTTGGGAAGGAGATGCCAAATCTAGGCTAGCCCTTTTCAAATGGGCCACGCTGGTGGTGGGGGATGGGTGTGTGCCCGCGGTGGGTGGAGGCGCGCCCACCCCATCCCCCACCCACCGCGGGCGCCCGTGTGAAAACGGTCACTGACTCAAGGAGAGAACCCAGGAGTCCCAGATTTCTACCTATGCCCTTCACAGTCTCATAGATGGACACCAGGGTGGGGGGTTGGGACCGGCTGACTTAGGGAGTTGTGGGGCGGGGGGGATGCAATACAGGATCTTTTGTCTCTGGAGGTGTTGGCTCTGGATTCGAGGAGGGCAGGATGAGGACTGGCTGGTTCAGGGGAGCAGAGAATGGGATTAGGCAGAGCCTTGTGAATTCCTCATTGCGGCAATCGCTGCTGTTTTCACGGATTTTTGCACTGGGCCAAATTGTCGCAGAAATTGCCTCTGGTAGCCCCAGACGGCAGCCCGAGTGGGGAGCATGTAAACTAGGCAATGGGGTGTCGACACTGTTAGCAGCTGGTATATATTGTGGAGTAATGGGGCCCACAACCTCCTGGACAAGAAAACACCCCCCCCCCCAATAGGTGTGGTATTTTTATGTGGGAAGGTTTGTTTTGTTTTTTCGTTAAAGATACGCTGGGAAATTTGTTTGCATGCAAACCATGCCTCTTTGGCTAGACTGGGTTCACTGGCATCATTTTCTCCGCTCACGGGATTTGGAAAAACGCTCTTTGCAGAATACACGGAGCCCTAGAACTGTGGTCTTCCTCCTGCTGGCTCTGATCTGGCCGGGCCGTGGGGAGAAGGGGATGAGGGAGCCTTCCTCCTTGAGGGGGTGCCCGCCCCATCCATTGGTTGGCTGGGGGAGGTGGGACCTTTCCCCTCAGAAGCTTGGAAGAGCGTCTCTGAAGCCAGGATTGCCGTAGACTCTCGGCCCTCTGCGTTGCCTTGGGGCCCCATAAACCAGGAGGGGCAGGAGGCCTGGAATTAACTCTTTGCTTCTCTCCTTGTCTTCCCCTCACAGACCACGCCCGCCCTGAGCGCTAGGGTCATGGGCCGCCACCGGGCACGACACCGCTAACCCGGTGCGCCTCCCTCTCCCTTCCCTTCCCCAAAGATGGCCAACGCCAGTGAACCCAACGAGGCCCACAGCTCAGCGCCCCACGCGGCCTCCACTTACGCCAAGCTGCTTCTCCTGGGCCTCATCATTTGCGTAAGTTTGGCGGGCAACCTGTCCCTCTCGCTGCTGGTCCTGAAGGAGCGCGGCCTCCACAAGGCCCCCTACTACTTCCTCTTGGACCTGTGCCTCGCCGACGTCATCCGCTCGGCCGTCTGCTTCCCCTTCGTCCTGGTGTCCATCCGCCACGGCTCGGCCTGGACCTACAGCATGCTGAGCTGCAAGATCGTGGCCTTCATGGCGGTCCTCTTCTGCTTCCACGCTGCCTTCCTCCTCTTCTGCATCAGCGTCACCCGCTACATGGCCGTGGCCCACCACCGCTTCTACGCCAAGCGGATGACCTTCTGGACCTGCGTGGCCGTCATCTGTATGGTGTGGACCTTGTCGGTGGCCATGGCTTTCCCACCGGTCTTCGACGTGGGCACCTATAAGTTCATCCGCGAGGAGGACCAGTGCATCTTCGAACACCGGTACTTCAAGGCCAACGACACCTTGGGCTTCATGCTCATGTTGGCTGTCTTGATCTTCGCCACCCACGTGGTCTACATCAAGCTCCTCCTCTTTGAGTACCGCCACCGCAAGATGAAGCCCGTCCAGATGGTGCCGGCCATCAGCCAAAACTGGACGTTCCATGGCCCCGGTGCCACCGGTCAAGCGGCAGCCAACTGGATTGCTGGCTTTGGCCGTGGCCCTATGCCGCCTACTTTGCTGGGTATCCGGCAGAATGCCCATGCGGCCAACCGGCGGTTGTTGGGCATGGAAGAGTTCAAAGTGGAGAAGAGGTTGGGCAGGATGTTTTATGTCATCACCTTGCTTTTCCTGGTGCTGTGGTCACCCTACATTGTGGCCTGCTACTGGAGAGTCTTTGTCAAAGCGTGTAGCATCCCTCACCGCTACCTCTCCACAGCCGTCTGGATGAGCTTTGCCCAAGCTGCTGTCAACCCCATCGTTTGCTTTTTCCTCAACAAGGAGTTGAAGAAGGGCTTGGCCGCCCACATTCCATGCTGGAGGACAGATCCCGGCCTGCCCAGGGAACCTTATTGTGTCATGTGAGGGGGCTGAGGGAAGCCTCTGCCTCAGACTGGATTTGGGCTTGAGGTTTTGTTTTGGGGGGGGTCGTTTGTTTGGTTTTTGATACGTCACACAAGATGCCAACGGAAGGGTCTTTTGGCCTCCTCGTGGCAACTCGATTCCGGTCTCCGGACCTTCATGCCCCTGCGCTGGGTCTGGGGCCCGTCTCAGTTCCCCCAGGGGGAAATTGGCAGTCGCCCACTGGCCGCGGTGGGGGTCAGGGCCGGATTCTGATCTCAGTTCTTATAGCGTAAATACGGAGTCACTTACTGGCTGGAATGGGGTCGGGGGGGGCGGGTCAAAGCTGGATTCGGAGCTCAGTGTTAATCTGGAGCCGCAACGGGGATGGGGACGGATTCTGATCTTAGTTCAACTGGGGTTAAACACGGAGTCGCTCATTGGCCGCAAGGGAGCCGGGCTGCGGTCTGATCTTGTGTCCTCCGTGGGGTAAATCCAGAGTCGTCGCAGCTGAAAATCAGACCTTGAAAAAGAAGTTGGGGGGGGCCCCCGATTCTTTATCTTAGACTTTCCAGGCTAAATTCAGAGTCGCCAGCCGGCTGCGGGGGGCCTCATTCTGATCTTGGTTAACCAGGAGTAAAATGGGGGTAACCCTGGATTTAGAGACCCGAATGCATCCCTGACCCTGCTGAAGCCAGTGGCTGATGCCTGGGGCCTTCGAGTCTCGAAATCCAGAGTCCCCACCATCACCACCAAGGGGTTGTGGGTCCAATTTCTTTGGGGGGGGGGTCTTCCCCCTCCTGGCCAAGCAGCCGTGTGTGGGGCCAAGGAAGGAGGGATGGTGAAAGGGAAGGGATGGAAGAGCGAGGGGCGGCGGAGCCAGCTGATTCGGGGAAGGGCATCCATCGAGCGACTTAGCTTCCCTGTCACTCGGCAGCGGTAACTAAGGCGCCATGGAAACCCCACCTCTGTTGCCGTGGCAGCAGCCAATCCGGGGCCCCGCACACCATGTCATCCTGGAACAATGCGGACGAAGATGCAACTGAAGCCTGGGGGGGGTGGGGGGAGGCAGGATATGGGAGGGGTAAGGCCTGGGGTCCTGTAGCCCAAAGCAGGGGCATTTAGGGATGTGGGGCGGTATTGTCAAGATGGGGGTTAAGGAGAGGAGCAATTAGGGGTTCATTGGGGGCACTGACTCCCCCCAGACTCCCCTTTAGCTGAGGTACCCAGAGGTGCTGTCAGGTTAGGCCTCAGACTGCCCCCCCCCCCCGAATTACGCAATGGAGTCATAAATGCAGGGGGGGCACCCCAAAAGGAGGCTCCCCCAGCTTCTGGGGAATCAGTGTGTGTTGGGGTTGAGGGGCAGGAATTGGCAATATTGTTATGATTAATTATTGATTTCTATAACCCCCCCACCACCACCCCCCGATCCTTAGGGCTCAGGGTTTTTTATAATAAACAGAAATAAAATATCATTCTCAGAGACAGATGACCCCGCCCCCCCGCAACCTCCAAGCCCCCCAACCCACCCACCCGTCATCCCTTCACTTGGTCCATCCATGTCCGACTCTGTGTCCCTCCCAATCATTCCCCTACACCCCCATCCGACTCACTCCCCCTTTTCCCTCCAAGCCCCATATACACCCCTTCAGAAGCGCACCCCTCACAGAGAGAGGGAGATTGTGGGGGGGGACCCAGGTTCATGTCCCAATTATGGGTGGGGTTTGCATCCTAGCGAGCCTTGGCCTCCCCTTCTACCTCCCCCGCCCCCAAAGGCGGTGGCGCCATCCTGACTCCCAGTAAGCCTCACCCCTCCAGAGCAGAAGCAGCCCCACCCAGGAAGGGAGTTTTCAGAGTGGGTGGGGCCAACCCCCCACCCACTCTGAAAACTTCCTTCTTGTAGCCTGGAGTTTGGCCCCTCTCCCTGCCCCCAGCCACTCTGAAAATTTCCTAGCAGCGTTCAGGCTGCTTGCAAAGACCCTTTGCTCCATGGTAGCTTACGTCCCTGGGCTGCGGCCTTTCATGACTCCCAGCTTAAGTCACACCGGGACCTTCTGGCGGACTGGCAGGGAAGGGGGCTGCATCCCCACCTAGGAAAACTTATTATTGGACCCTTGTCTGAACAAGGATGATCCTCAAACCTTCATATCTTCAGGAAGCCCGTCCCCTTCCCCCTTTTGCACAACTCCCCTGGATCCATTGTTGTTTCGGGGGAAAGGGGAATCCTCTAATTTCCATCCCTCGCAGAACAGGAGACCAATGGCGCAGCAAGCGTGTGGTGGGCCCAGGATCATGTCTGAATTATTCACACACACACCCAGGGCGTGGGGGCGGGATCTCCAGACGGGGGGCAGGGCTCACAGCAGCAACAGCCCTGCCAGGAAAAAAGTTTTCAGAGTGGGTGGAGGCCGGGCCAGTACTCCCCTCCCCCCACTCTGAAAACTACCTTCTTGGCAAGACCCTTTGTAAGTAGCCAAATGCCAGGAGATTTTCAGAGTGGGTAGGGGCAGAGTGCCCCCTTGCTCCGTGATTGCTTCACCCCTGAGGAATTCCCTTATTAAACCCCAGAGCTGTACTCATTTTCAAAGGGGGCCAAGGGAGGGGAAATGGTCCCCACATCACTGGTACAGGACATCCTATAGGAGGAGTTGGACTAGATGCCCCCCTCCCTCCGAGATTCCCTTCCAACCTGATGGTTCAACAACTTTGAATCCCGGGGCCTAAATCTGGCTGTAGGGGACCCCAAATTTAGTCACAATCGCTGCACCCGGAGTGGAGATTCGGCTGTTCCTGCAACCTCCGCAATTCCATTGTCTTACCCCAAGAGCCGTGTCTTCATGGGAACCCAGGGGGGCACCTTGTTCAAGTGCAGAGCGTGACTTGCCTTGGAAATCCTGGCTTTCAGGGTGGAGGTGTCAGGGGCGTGTATTAAAAACCCTGGTTTCCATCAGCAGCGCACGGCTCCAGGTGAAATCTCGGCGGACCACCTGTTCCTTGGGTACGATCCGCCCAGTAACGCAGCCCCCGCAATAGCATTGGCCTTTTTCGCACTGACTGTTGGGTTTGCGATCCGCCATCATCTCCAATCTCCAGCGCTGCCGCCTCGCCGATTACACCCCCTTCCTTCCAGTCTACCCTTGTGGATTTGGTCTGGAGAGCTGGGGACGGAGTTGCAGGAGCATGCCCCAAACACACGTCACACGAACCTTTTCCTGTAGGGAATCAGGCTACGTCCACTCTCTACCATCCTCTCCACATTTCAAGTGGCCAAAAAGGGACTTGCCAATCAGCTCCGCCCCTCACTGAATAAGCTCCGCCCCCTCACACATTTACACACACCCAGGGCACAAAGAGACAGACTCACCTACTTCTCATTCCACCCTCTCCCCGTTGTTTACCTTAGAGGCAACCAAGAAAGAGTGGGGGGGCCAGAGAGGCTTGAACCTGGAATTTTTGTCCCTCTGTCTCCTGAAAGAGGGACAATGGGATTCAACACCCAAGGAGGGACTGTCTGTGCAAGGGGGGGACATTTTTCTTTTCTGCCATTTGATCGCTGCGACCCTCCAGTTGCTGGTTCTCAGAAGGTGAGAGTTCTGTGGCGCCTTGGCCAAAATCTTATATTTAGGTGTGGTCAGAGGAGGCTCGAAGTACCAAGGAGACACCACAAACCCCATTCTGGCTGTTTTTAACAAAACCGTCTTTATTCATAACAAACGATTCAGAATACTTTCTAGCAAAGATTTCTCCCCGAGCCTTAAAGCGACAGAGGCAGACGTCCAAGTCGGTTAATCAGGATGAGCTTCTGGAGGAGAGGGGTATCTTGAGCAGTGGTCTTCTGTCCCTGAACAAGTCACTTTGTTCTTAGTCTATAGAACAACTTCTTTCTCCTCCCTAGATTTGGGAGGAGAAGTTACCCCAGCCCCTTGGCTGTCTTCCCAAGATGACCAAATACCCTTCTGCAAAAGGCAAAAGTCTATGTCTATGTTCTGTACAGCGCCAGGTACATGACTGGCGCTATATAAATGTTTATAATAATAATGATGATTATTATTAATAAAACAGCTGGTGGCCTTATCTAGAATATATGATGCTTGATGACTGCATCTCTGTTTTAAAACAGCCTTGCTCCTGTCTTTAGCAACTTTTAAGTGTTCTGTTGTTATTAATAATAATAATTATTATTATTATAAGCATTTATATAGCCCATGTAACCCCTCCAAGCCAATCTGCTTGCTTGACTTAGCTCTTATGGCTGATGCTGCGTGTTCAAGGGTCAGACTTGGGGTGTCAGGTCATGCTGGCCTTGAGCCTTGCTCCTGTTAAAATGAGGTGCCCCAAACTGGACCTAATACTCCAGGGAAGGTCTAAGCAGCGCCGAATGGAGGGGAATGATTACCTCTGCTGATGTGGAGACAATGGCTTCTGTTAATGCAGTCTAGAATTGCATTTGCCTTTTTTGCAGCTGCATCCCCTCGCTGACGGGGGTTGAGTTTGCGATCAACCCCATCCGCTCTAGCCCCTATTTCAGCCCAGTCTTCCAACCTGTCAAGATTATTTTTTTTTTACTTCTAATTCTATCTTCGTGTCCGTTCCCAAAATCCGCTGCGGGGGCTGCCTTGATCTGCCAGAGGTTCTATCCTCCTGTCAGGTCCTTATTCCCATGGATGCTGGCACGTCTCCATGTGGACGTTCAGCTTGGGGCCAGCGCGCCCCACGCCCAATCCAAACCCTCCTCCTTTCCCCTTCGCAGGCAGCCCCTCGACCCAGTGGAAGGCGTGCAAGGCCTGTTGCGTCGGAGAAGCTCCCGGCAGGGTCATAACAGAGCGGTCCGTTCCTTAGTCATCGTTTTCATGTTTAGATTTCTGGGCTGCCCTTTTCCTGAAGGACCCGGGAAAACTTACAGTGTATTCCCCAAAAATAATAGCCCCAAATTAATTATAGAATAAAAACTAAATATCATCATAAATCCCCACCCCATTCTCTTACCCGGAGAAGTCTTCACCCACTCCTTCCCCCATCCCTGTCCCCTGCTCTTATAGGGGGGGTTATAACACTCCCACCCTTCCATATCTTATGTTCCATCCTACGCCCAATATTAAAATCCAAGAATCCCAATTTCAGTCGCAAAAAGTAGGAAGCTGTGAACGTGTGCTCTGCTGTGCTGCATCTATCCTCAAAGATATAGTGATTCTTTGGAACCTGTGTTATTGGCCGTCACAGCATCCTTTGGCAATGAGTTCTGCAGGTTAGTGGCACGGGCTGATCCTTGAGAAAAGTGGGCAAGGGGCACCCCTCCCCCCACCCCCCCAAAAAACAGCAGCACCAGGACTGACCTTACTCTGCCTCCTGGCTTTCGTGCTCCACCCCAGAGCTGCTTGCTTTTCAATATTATCAAGTCGGTGGCTTCAGACTCACCCCCCTACCTGTGTTGCCTCCCCCACTTACTTTCTACTTGGGAACTCTGGATTTACCTCAAAGGGCACAAGAGCAGAATACAGCCCAATAAACAGTCACGTGCAGGGCTGCCATGGGACTGAAGTGAAAGGAATGATGAACCAGTGGCTTAGGAAGGCTATAAAGCCGGGACTCCTAGGTTCTGCCTCCCCCCCGCCCCTCCAAGCTCTGGGAGGGGAGACTAGTGGGTTAGAGCAGTGGGGAATGGGGATCCAGGACTCCTGGGTTCTCTGGGAGGGGAGTGGGGGCTAGTGGGTTAGAGCAGGGGTGCTGGGAGCCAGGACTCCTGGGTTCACTGGGAGGGGAGTGGGGACTAGTGGGTTAGAGCAGGGGGGCTGGGAGCCAGGACTCCTGGGTTTTCTAGGAGTGGAGGCTAGTGGGTTAGAGGAGGTGAAGATGAGAACCAAGACTCCTGGGTTATTTTTTTAGGATTAATTGACTACCCAGTAATCCCAGCCTTCCCCAAATCTAGGGAGGAGGGGTCCCCCAGTCTGGATTAATTGCTGCCTCGTGGTGGTTACTGGGAGGGAAAAGCAGACTATATACTCAGCTGCGGCCAGTGAGTTACTGCTGCCTCTGGAGTGAGCCGGGAGGGGGTGGGGGGGCAGCCTGGTGCTAAGAGCAATGAGTAAGTCCTATCAAGAGGGTCCAGGGGAGCAGAAGAGGAGGGGGAAACTAGACATTGGGACACAGGTGCAGAGAAAGGATTTGGGGGATGGTGGCGAGGAAGTGGTGTGGGAAGGGGGCAGTAGGAGGGGCATAAAGGGGTGTGGTGCAGCAGGTGGACAGATGGGGCTTTGGGGGCGGAGCAGGGTGGGGGCACAGTGGGGCAGGCAGAGGAGTGGTTTGGGGGAGCAGCAGCAATGAGCAGGGGGGGACAGAGGGTGGGGAACAGTCTCCCCTGCCCTCTTTTGAAGGACACTGGATGCAATTTTAACTTAGGGGGGGTCCTTATTTCCCCCCCCAGCTGAACCCCACATCTTGGCCTTACTGGCAAGTGTGTGCCTCAGACATCCTGTGGGACCCAGAATCTCGGACCCACGGAACATGAAGATGGATTATTTCCAGTTTTTCTACAAAGAATGATTTTTATTTTATTTTTTTGTCCTTTTCGTCGGAAGCAAAAATGTGGAAAGAATCGGATTTGGTTTTTTGTTTTTTTTTGGGGGGGGGGAGGCTTTTATTTTTTGTGTGTAAAGAGAAATCAATTGAAAAGCAGCGATTTCGGAATTGGGGGATGGAGGTGGGGGTTGGCAGGGAGCCCGGGACAGATGGACAATGGACATTTCTGGACTGATCGCAGCGGGCGGGCGTTTTGGGGAGGGTGGAGAACCAGGGTTGGGGGCTGGGAGGTCATTTGGATCCCACCCACCCTCGGCCCTGTTTTTTGTTTTTTTTTTGAGTAAAATCTTGGTTTTCATTCCCTCCCATCCCTGCCCCTTTTCTGGGGATTTTCTTGTTTCTTTTTTATATATATATATATAAAAAATGATGGAATGAAACTTGAAAATTCTGGGTGTTTTTTGAGCCAAAAAGAAAAGAAAGGGGAGACCCTGACCGAGATCAGAGCCCCCCCTATATTGTGCAAGGAGCTGCACAGACGCCTGTCACCAAGAGCAGGCCCCCATTGTGCAAGGTGCTGCACAGACCCCTCTAACCGAGAACAGGGCCCCCATTGTGCAAGGTGCTGCACAGACCCCTCTAACCGAGATCAGAGCCCCCATTGTGTCAGGTGCTGCACAGACCCCTCTAACCGAGATCAGGACCCCCATTGTGCAAGGTGCTGCACAAACCCCTCTAACCGAGATCAGAGCCCCCATTGTGTCAGGTGCTGCACAGACCCCTCTAACCGAGATCAGGACCCCCATTGTGCAAGGTGCTGCACAAACCCCTCTAACCGAGATCAGAGCCCCCATTGTGTCAGGTGCTGCACAGACCCCTCTAACCGAGATCAGGGCCCCCATTGTGCCAGGTGCTGCACAGACCCCTCTAACCGAGATCAGGGCCCCCATTGTGCCAGGTGCTGCACAGACCCCTCTAACCGAGATCAGG
>QEPC01006859.1:9106-20597 GCA_003113815.1 Sphenodon punctatus
TGAAGGCAGGGCGGACAGGGCGCTTCGATGAACTCCTGAAGTGGGCGGAATACATGTTGGCAACCATGCTGGACCCCAGGATCAAGGGCAGCATGGCACGCTAGACAGTGCTCTATGGGCACTGGAAGGGTGACCTGGTGGAGATGGTCCGGCAAGCAGAGCGGGCTCTGAAGAGTGTTCAGCAGCTGGATGCCCCTGGGGATGGTGGAAGTGGGAGCAACTGCCCCTTTCGGCCGGTGTGGTCTATTCCTGCCCCCAGCCCTAGCAGTAGCAGCACCAGCAGCAGGTTGAGCACCAGCAGCATCCCTATTGCCAGCAGCAGCTCGTGTGTGCAGGGCACTCTGGTGAGCATGGACTCGTGCACAGTAAGGCAGGCAGCGTAGCTGAGGGCAGTGGTGGAGGTGGTGCCCAAGGACAGTTACGTGAGGGAGTACAACAGTGCCTCAGCAGCAGTGGAGAGCTACCTGGAGGAGGAGCCATGCATAGAAACCAGCAGCGATCCCTTGGCCTACTGGGTCGGCAAGACCAACATGTGCCCGGTCCTGTCCAAAGTGGCCAAGGGTCTCTTGTCCTGCCCACCAACGAGTGTCCCCAGAAAACAGGTGTTCTCCATGGTGGGGGACATTTGCTCTCTGCACTGCCTGAGACTGGGGGCCAAGTTGGTGGAGCAGTTGCTGTTCATTAAGGTGAACCTTCCGCTGCTGGGATTCCTCGAGGTACCCCTGGACATGGATTTATGGTGCAGTGGTACATGCCATCTCATGCCAGGGGCAGTCTTGGGACGGGGCTCCTCTTCAATCTGGGCTGCTGCTGCTGAGATGCTGTCCCTGCCTCCAAATGCCCGGCGCCCGCCCTGCCTCTCTCTCTTCTCTCTGACTAGATGGCCTCGGCTGGCCTATCTGACTGACCTCATGATGCAGGGTGTCATTGGGAAGCTGTAAGCCTGCCAGCCGACCTCTGGCTAGATGATCTTGGCCCGCCTATCTGACTGGCTCTCTCTATTTCGCACTGCACAGTCTTCACCAGCCTATCTGATTGCTCTGACACGGTCCCAAGCTGCCTTCCCTACTGCCTCTCATGCCATGCTGCCTGTCTGCCCACCCAGGTTGCCAAGCTCAAACCCTGCCTCAGCCTGCCTTCCGCTACTCATGCCACGCTGCCTGTCTGCTGCTGCTGCCACAGCTGCCTCTACTGTACCACTGGGCAATGCAATGTGTGTTCCTGCTCCACCAATGCCTGGCAGCCTTCTCAGTCTCTGCTGCTGCTGCTACTGGGTCTCTGACAGCCAGCCCTGACACCACGGACACCACCAGGGGCAAAACACCGAGCCTGCCTGCCCGGGCAACCCAGGGTGCCAAGCGTCATGCCTTCCTGGTCTCTGCTGCTGCTGCTTCTGCTGCTGCTGCTGCTGCTGGCTCTCCGACAGCCTGCCATGCTGTCACGGGCACCCCTGGGGGTCCCTGGAGTGCCCCAAGCCTCCTGGGAGCACCAAACTCTGCCAAACATTCCGGGGGGGGTCCAAACTCTGCCAGACCGAACCCCCGAACCCAAACTAAATTTTTAGTCTGAATGGCCGAACATCCGAACTCCGTCCTGTTCGCGCATCCCTATAAAGTTCTGTTTTGAAGAAACTTCTGCTGTGTGTTATTCAACAGAAAGCTAACTCTACAATACTTAGGAGGGGTGGGAACCTACCGGGGGGGTCAGGGGTGGGTTACTTACCTTCCGAACAGGTTCCACATGATGCTTGGTCTCTTCCCAGCTTGTAAGTTTATAAGTTCCTGGCCATTCAGGCTGTTTCTGAACATGCTCAGTTGTGTTTTTTTTAACTTTCAGACTTAAAATCCAGGTAAGTAACCGCGTCCCTTAAACACCCCCTGTCCCCTCCCCCCCATGCCATCTCTCTGGCCTCAGGAACTCATCCAAGTATTCTCCAAGGATCTGAGGGGTAGCCTCAACTCTTGGGACTGCTCCTTGGACCCTTGGAGAATACTTTTTTCCTCAACTCAGAACAACCCTAGATTTAACCCCAAGAACCCCAGACTCTGTTACAATGGGTATTAATTACAATTACGTGAGAACTGAAAAATGGGAACATTTGTGTTTTGGTATTTCTGAATTTGGACATAATTTAAAGCTCGTACAAGAACATTTGGGTGAAATTTGAAATGTCAGAAAGGTGTGCAGTGTTTTTTTCTGGAATTGCTGATCATGCATGTTCACATCCGTCATGGGAGATACCTCTCATGAGAATGGATACCAACTGTCTCCTCCCACAACTGGTGACATCACAGACATTCACAGAATACCATACATCACAGAAAATAAGGTAATATGAGAAAGTGGACAATTTAAAAGGCTGCCATAAAGCAGATAGAAAATTGCCAATGAGAGTAGTACAAGAAGCAATGGGCTTAAGCTGCAGAAAGGTAGATCTAGGTTCAATATCAGTGAAAGTTTCCTAACTGTAAGAGCAGTTGGGCAATGGAAGAAGCTGCCCAGGGGAAACTGTGGCTTCTCCTTCATTACATATTTTGAAGAAGAGGTTGTGAAGTTCAGATATATTTAATCCTGGTACAGGGGGTAGACTTAGGGTGGACATACCTCCCCTTTAAAAGAGGATGCTTATAAAAAAGACATGTTGCAGGGCTGCATTGGTTTCAGTGCAGTCCTGTATTTTTCATAAGTGTCCTCTTTTAAAGGAGAAGGTATGGCCACCCTAGGTGGACTAGATGAACCTTTTTATCTCTTCCATCTGTAAAATTCAGTATTCAGTTACTAATCTGTATAGTATTCAGCCTAAAGTAAATAGAAACAAGTGCAGGAGCTGTGGACTTCTTCATAAAGGATTCTTCACACCAAGTAACAGAAAAATAAGTCATTCTTTTGAAGAGAGATATTTATGGAAAGTGATTTATCTTTGAGAATATGTGGAATTATACAATGTGTCACAGCTTAATAGACAAATTATACTAAAACTGTGCAAATTATTTACACATCTTAATAAATACATAAATAACTAACATTCTCTGAGTTTGGTAAAGATTTCAAATAAGCATCCGTCATTAATAATTTATACTAATGCATAAATGGTTGATATTATAATCCTTGTTCCTTCAAGTATGTTGTAGAACTCTGCATTCCAGGTTGATTCTTCTTCATATGACTTGTGTTGTATGGGAACTGGGAACCAAATACCCCGTAAAGCCAACACAAATGTTGTACAATTTATCAATCAAATGTTTACATAATGAGTTCTCTCACACAAGTCTCTCTCTTTCTGTGGGACTAATAAACAATATGTCACATGAAGAAATTCACTTAGAATAATCAGAGAAAATAATACCTAAGGCGATTGCAAATATTTACTTATATAGAACAGAAAACATGATAATACCCTTTGGTGCAATGTACTAGTTTTTGGTAACTGTATTATGCTTGTGTGGCACACACTGCATTCTGGACACCCATGCACCTTAGTTTCTTATACAAAGGGATCTTTATATGTCTCTTATGTTTCTGGATGTCATTGTTCTCCTTTCCTTTTTGTTCCCTCTCTGCACCTTCATGAAGGTGCTGGTTCAGGCAGTGCCACCATACAGGTGGTGACCCACATTTCGACAGAACTCAAAAGGGAGGCAATACGGTGCCTTTTATATACTACTGATCAGGAACTAGCACTTTTCTTGTTCATCAACATTCTTTAGACTTGGGGCATGTCCTGAAGGAATGGATAATGGAGGGGAAGAGTAACTGTCTGTGTAATCCAGTGTAGGACACTCTGGCACTGTATGTATCAGCTGAAGAGCATCTTGCCCAAGTGAAACAGGTTGCCGAATTTTTAATAGGGGACCCTAATAAGTTTTGCTATGACTGAGGAGAGCCTGATTGACCATATCATATAGTCCCTTGCCAAAAGCAATGATTGGTGGAACAATCTTGTCCAGAAAGAGTGAGATGATAGAGGATGGTTCAGAAACTTTTGAATAGCACTCAAGCTTGTAATGGAGGTTGAGGAGCTGAGGCCTGTACTGCAGTGGTATGACACTAGAGAGGCTTATTGGTTGATGGAAGCTACAGCAGAAGCAGGAACAGAGGCTGGAGGACTTGGTGAGGGAGTAGAAACAGGAATAGAAGCTTGAAAATGCAGCAGAACAACAGGAGCGGCACTAATGGAATTGTAGCATGTACCACTTCATGCATAGCTAAAACTGACTCAGAGGCAAGGGTAGGCATGATGAACTTGCTACGCCTGAGGAACAGAACCAAAGGCAAGTGAGTATGCAGGGACAAGAACTGGGAGCGAACAACTGCATGGCAAGGGCCAGGTCTAGCTAGGCTATCATTGGCCTCTTTGGGCAAAACAATATAAAGTGGCTGTACCCACCACAGTAAAAGCAGAGCCCGTGCCTCAATGCCCTGTTTCTTCTGCTGGTCATCTGAAGCATGTAGCCCACAGTTACATGGGCTCTGGAAGGTCAAGGAAGTCAGGGATTTGGTAAGCAGGCACAGATGTAGTGGGTTGAAACAGCAGGTTAGTACAGAATGCCAGACACTCAAATGTTGGGTAACCAGAAGGCAGTCCACCCCACCCACCACTTTTCCTAGCAATGCTCTAAGGTGTTGGCCCATTCTCAGACAGAGTGTAATGATGGCACTCAATTGGAAGAGTGCCTCAACTGGCCAACTCATGACATCACTCAACCACCATAAAAAATAGAGAGTTGAGCCACCTTGTTCCAGACAATGACCGTGATCCCACCCCCATGCACGCTGTGTGCATGGATCTCATGTGGATCTGTGTGGCTTGCACGCGGCACAATGTCCCTATAATGGGGGTGCGTGTGGTTTGTGAATACACGCACGTAGCACATGCCATGCATGGGGCTTGGGATCGGCTCCAGTGTCAACTATGAAAAGACTACACTTGACTACATACATAACAACAGATACACAGCTGTGTCAGAGATCCTGAAGAGTAGAGTCTGTTGTCTGGGTGCACTGAGGGTCACCATACAGCATGCCCATGACCTTCAGAAACTCATCAAAGCTGTCCCAGTAGGGGACTAGAGGATTCCAGCAAGGTGGACATCCATACAAGTGCTGGCCCATCCAAAAGGCTAATAATAAGTCCTGCCTAGGTTTAATCTGTGGCATAGGTGTGGGGGTGTAGGGTGAACAGGAGGCAGCTCTGATTAAGGAACCCCCTGTAACTTGTAATAACGTCCCCTGAAAACTTTACAGGGAGGGGAAATTTGGATTCTTTTGGTGCCACAGTCACTGAGGTGATAAGAATGGACCCCTAAATTCCCCCAAAATGGGTACCCCCCCCACTCCTGCTATGTATACTGAGGCCAAGGGACCTGAGAAGAAGGGCATGCAAAAAGCCCCCAGGAACCAACTGAGTCTGGAGAACATGGGGATAGAGGCTTGACAGGGAAGCCTCCCCATACGAGGTGCACAAGCAGAAAGGGGGGGTGCAGGAGAAAAGTAAAGCAAAAGTAAGGGTCGGGCCCGACGCCAGGATCACTAGTTCACTCATGTAAGATACCAGTTTTCAGCTTGGAAGAAAGAATAAAGGGAAGACACACAAAGTAAGAATGGAGTCATTAGGAGAAGGGTGTGTTTTCTATTGATCAAAGCCTCAGGGACATGACTTAGCTCAGTAACATCCCCCATGCCAGCGAGACTAGGGATCCCCTGTGTTAAGCAGACATTAGAGACCAGGTGTGTCCTTTGTGTCCCAGGAAGCCGATCGTTAAGTCCTCTCCTCCCCTCCTTAACTACCCTCCAGCCACGGTTGTTTACTCTTTCCCCCTGTGTCAAAGATATCTTATGCATCTTGGATGGCCCTTTTTGTGATGGAAGTGGAAGTTGGATTTCTCCCCTCGTTAGCCCATTGTACACCACAAACGACCCTTCGTAGCCTCCCAAACTCCTTTGTTCAGTACCTTATAACTGCCCTATAGTTTCCCTTCCACCTCTGAGAAACCTTGGACCCCAGATACATGCAGGTCTCCCTGCATGTGTCTGGGCTAATGGATCCCCCCAGACCTCGGCCTTCCCCCCCCCCTTTTTTGACCCCAACATCGCTGGATCCTTGGCTGTTGATCCTGCTCAATCAACTAGGAGAGGTAAACTATAGATCCAGTCTCTTGCTTTTTCTTCCCCTCTGCAGAGCCTAACCCCCTCCCCCCTCTGTTCTTCAGTGCACTTTCACTTTCCCAGCCGCAGTCTGTGTTTTCTTTGTAGCCTTTGTTTGTACCCCTGGAGCCTTTGTTTTTTCCCCTGTACTCCGGGGAACCCCAGCTTAAGGCCCTTAAGTCATTCCCCCCTGAAGTTAAGGAACGGTAGATATTGGGTGGCTCTGTCCCCAGTAGCTACGAGGGGGAGGGGTTTCCTATACTTTCCCATCCGCAGTCTGTGTTTTCAAGCTTACTTTCCCTTCCCTCACATTTGTTTGCATTTTTGTCCTTCATGTTCCATCAGCCAGACCTGGACCGTGTTGTAGTATTAGCCTGTATGTGTTTCTGTACCTTATTTGGGTTCTCTCTCTTTTATTGTATAACCCAATAAACCTCGTTTAGTTTTATTGAAGCATTTGTGTCTTTTTCTTTCTATTTGGGGAGGATACATAAACTTCTGTAGCATGTACTGTCCTCAGCTTGATCCCTTTGAACACGGGAACCCCCCCAATTTTGACTAAACTTGGCTAATTCCCCTAAATTTAAAGATAGAGCAGATATTGGGGAACCAACCCCCCAATAATCTCACGTGGCAGGGGGTCTCATGTTAACAGATGATGGAAGAGCCTTAATTTCCATCCGGAGGAAGCTCGCTTGGCCCCAAGCCTGTTGACATTCTGGCGATGTTGTAAAACCTGGCTGTTTGCCCAGGCCTTTGGGGAGAGTGGGAGGGTGGGGTGAGGGGTTTTATCTCCCCCACCTAACTTATAACTTATTATCCATATATTGTTAGCCCTGTTTTAAATACTTTTTGTATTGAGTGTTTTAAATTGTTTTTATTGTATTTTATTGTTGTAAGCCTCCCTGGGCTGCATGGCAGGAGGGGCGGGATATAAATTTATTAATTAAATAAATAAATAAATAAATAAATTTTCTTTCAGAGATTCAAAGTGAGCTTTCAGTGCCAAATTTTCTGTCTGCAAAGTGCTAATGGTGCTTCCCTGCTTTGGCAACTCTCTAGGCATGGTATGAATCTGGTTCTGGAGCTGGCAACACCTCGTGGAGGGAGGCAGAGAACCCATCAGACTCCTTTTCCACCAGCCCCTTCCAGTAGACAAGCCCCAAATACTTTAGCAGGGCTCACGGGTGCACAGAGCAAACCAACAGGGCCCAGTTGTCAGGAAATACCCCCAGGAGGGGCTCCTTACCCCCAGTGTCTGCCGCAGATCTCCCACTCAGATGCCTAATGAGCCCACTCCACTTTCCCAGCACTCAGCCAAATTGGAAACAACCAAGAGGCCACCACCTCTGATCACAAACAGGCACTGCAAGGGTTAAGAAGCCAGTCTGAAGGAATAGTGATTGACACCTGTAGCAGCCAGGCACACACTTAACCTTTATAAGTCTGCAAGAGCTATGAGTTCTTGCTGGTTATCTGCAGTTCTTGAGCGACTGCCAGCCTGAGTCTCTGTCACTATCCCAGTTAGTTAGATTGTTTCTCCCACTCTCCACCCCCATCTTGTTGCATCTCATCTAGCTCCTGTGCTTCCTTCTCTCAGACCTCATCAGCGTTTGGAAGAAAGCTTACTCCCTTGACCCCCTTCCTCTCCTCTCTTGCCTGCCTTGCATAGCCCTGCCCCACCCCCCTCTGGTTTTCTGCCCTTTCCCACCTTTGTCAAGCTGCTTGTGGAGCCTGTGCAAGTGTGCCCCCATGTTTCCTTTCCCTTTGCCTCTTGTGTTTCCCAGATCCCTGTGCCCCTGGTTCCCTCTTTGGTGCGGGTGTGTGTTCTTAGGTCCCTCCACCTGTGTGTGGCGATAAGCCTTCCCCACTCCTTCCTTCTTTCCTCCTCCCTTCTTCTCTGTCCCTGTGTTTCAACCCATATATTTCCCTGTTACTTTTCTCCTGCTCCCCTTTTTTCTGCCAACCATTTTATTTCCCATTACTTCTCTCCTTTTCCCAGCCCTTGACCTCCTGTGCAGAATCTCTCTCCCACCTTCTATCTTCCCCCATGATGATCTAGGGAGCAGTCATTGTTGAATGTTAGCTGTATAAGATCCTGAGGGGATCTTATACAGCCCAGGTAATGGGTGGACTCACAGGATTGGGCCCAAGTGGAGTCAGAACAAAGCAGGTCTAAGAAGACAAACAGGCAGAACCAGGTCCAAACAAGGATGCATAGAGAAGTGGGTCCAGGAACAGAGTCAGTCCACAGATAAACAAGCAACATACAGGCCAGAGCACAGGAAGAGACATTGCTCCGCCCAGCTTCCTGCTTCCTTTGGTCAGTCTCTTATACTACCAACAGCCAATCCTGTTGTTGAGGGAGTGGCTTAGTCACTACATGAGGCTGGCCACAGCATCCAGAACCAAGCCAGCCATCTGGAGACCATGATGGTTCCATGGATCAGGCTTCTATGCTGGGAACCTCAGAGACACCAGTTTGAGGTCAGGGAGGTCCTGACACACTAGTCCTTTTTACACTTTTTTACATTTTAAAATCTGGGTGTTCTATTGTGGGTACTTCCTGTGTAAATCCTGGGGCTGGGGTGCACCCCACATGGAGGCACCAGAAAAAACGGCGGTTCCTCCGTGAGTGGGGATGGGTGTGCATCTTGTCAGAACCCTCCCCTCACCCACTGCATATGAATCACGGCGTACCCCCACGCAGTCACGGCACATGTAAAAAGGGCCGCTTTCTTTAGAGTACTTATTTATTTATTTAGTCATATTTCTATGCCAATGCTGCCATTCCCACAGAGGCTCAGGGTGACTTAAAATCCTAAAAAGAGAGTAGCTTGACTGAAGGGTGTCAATGGAACTACACCACAGTAAATAGTTTGTGGATCATGGTCCAGGTTCCTTTTCTTCTAAATATTTAAACAAGTAAGTACTGGCCCCTTCAGATCAGTAGGGATGAATAGTAATGGCCTGAGAATGCAAAGGAGCTACTTATATGGCACTTCTGGATGCGAGGATTATGCAAACATAAAATATATTTACTATAGAAATCTTGCTATATTCATCTCACTACATCTGCAAATTTTACAATATTTTTTTAAAATATTGCGTTGATTTTATATTTGTTCACATTGGACTCTTTTAGATTTCTAGGTGATATTTTGACACGGCCAGCTATAGTCTCTGGTATTTCCCATGCAGAACCTGTGTTTGTGTATGTAGATGCTCAAAAACCTGAAAAACTGGTGTAGCAGGGAGCAGACTGTTCAGGTGCCTGCCCTTTAAGAAGCACAGGTTGAAGGGCCAAACAAGGGGCTAATGAGAGTCATCATCATCATTGTTTTATTTTGGGCACTAGCTTCCGCTCTGTCCCACAAAAACAAAACATACAAAACAAAACAACACAAAACAGACAAGACAAAGGATACAATTTCAAATGTGTCACTGAAAACAAACATTAACGATATCCAAAAAGCAACGTAGTATCCCACAATCATTAAAAAAGTTAAAATAGTTAAAATGACACTAATATAATCAATCTAATATAATCCTCAGGCACGCAGGCATGAGGCAGCAGATTTGTCAAACCATCACCATGGGAAACAAGAACAGAAGCAGAAACACAAGCACAAGGCAGAGTAACCCATGAGGAAAGAGCGGAGGCTACTACATTTAAGGAAGGAATGATCAACCTCTCACTAAATAACCTCCCTGTGCTGTATGCGCTCCTTGATTTTAACTCTCTTTTTAGATGCCAAGAGAGTATAAGCTGCAAGAGCCCCCATAGCCTCCTTCCTGGGCAAAGAGAGAAGAAACCTATAACAATTCTCTGAATCAAGGGAGAGGCGATTCAACAAAAAGGGAAGAATCGAAGCCTCCCTCAGATTGATGTAGTAAGGGCACCGAAAAAGAAAGTGATCGAAGGATTCAATTCCCCCCGTTCGACAAGAGCACACTCTTGCCGCACGAGGAGAACACTTGTGTCTACCCTCGACCATAGCAGTTTGGACCTGATGAAAACGCAGGAGCGTGCACTGCCTTTGGAGGCTTGGGCTCTCCAAAAGGTCTAAATATGGCTCAAACTAGGGAGAAGTTTTGAGGATCTTCAAAGTAGGGGCCACTTTCCAAGAACCTAGTACGTAATATCCTCCTGCTGGTCAATATCCTGGATTCGGGAAAGTATCTCCATCTTTATAACCACAAGAGATTTCCCAGGGAAATAATCGAAGGAGTATCCCAACTCGTGAATGACCCAACCCAGATAAAGAAGCCAGGGATAAGCCTGTAGGCCCTCATATATCAGCTCTTCCTTAAAGCATTGGAGTAAGAGGTCAGACTCCTGCTGAGCCAAAAGAGAGCTAATGAGTCAGCTGGGGTAGGACATGGTGTGGCCAGTCCTGAAGCCAAAAGGCGATCAGAGTTCAAGGAGTGAGGAGGAAGAGGTCTGCTGGAACTCTGGCTGCAGGAGTAGCTCATGGCTGGCCAGAGAGACCTCATGAGAGCCAGAGGGGACCTCCTGGCTCAGAAAGGTAACCAAGATCTATAGCCATAGCCAGAAGGTAAGGTGCCTGGCTAAATGGACTTGAGTGTTGTTGCAGGTCCAATGTGAGTTTTAATTATTTTGTTTTATTAGGCACCAACTAGTTCAGATGGAAGGTTATTAATTTGGGGGGAGAAAGGATTATGATCCAGGTATGTACATCTAGGGTGAATTCATCATCTGCCCACAGTCCATTACAGGCTCACTACCACACTGCCACAGATTAGCAACCAGGATCTTATTTAAAACAAAAGACACCACACAGTTAAGTTGGTAAAAATGTGGCTTGAAGACCTATATTGTCAAGCAAATAACTAATCAAATAATCAGGCAAATATATTTCAAATAACAAATACATAGTTCTCAAACACTCCAACTCCACCTTGGCTCCTCTTTAATGAGTCTTAAGTGTTGTGTGCAGGTAAGTAAAATGAAATATATATGTATGAGTATAAGTGAGCCCCTACCAGTTCCTTTTGATTCCTCTCAGAAGGATCTGAAGGTGTGAGTAAGTGATCCAGGAATCAAAGCCTGTCTCACTTGCTATTCCTGTTGATCTATGGGCATTTTTACATGCACCTGATTTTTCCCGGACTTCAAAGTCTAGGTTCAGTGAACTCACGCATGAGGAGTTTAGATGCTCCCTCCACCTTGGAAGTCCTCTGGGCATTGTTATAAACAGCAGCGCCCAGCAACTTCCAGATGTTTTGTTACCTGGACTTGTAAGTCCTTCGTAGCAAAGGATTACAAGTCCGGGTTATGAAACATGCGTAAGTCGCCAGGTGCCACTGTTTACAACGTAACCTA
>QEPC01006859.1:27820-42100 GCA_003113815.1 Sphenodon punctatus
GTAACTGTCTATCTAATAACTATCTATCTACATATACAATATTACACAGCGGGAAACACAAAGAACACAGGGAGGGGTACAAAACTGAAATGAAAATCAATCTAATAATATTCCTACTCTAAATAAATCCAAAACTTAAAACAGGGGAAGGGAATCAGAGATGTAATAAGAGGGAGAGGGGAAAGAATTCAATGGAGGGGGGAAGGAGGAAGGAAGATTGAATGAACACAGGGAACACAGGGAGGGGTAAAAACAAAAAATAACACCTAAATCTATATAATCTAAGCTAAATAAATGATAATATGGAGGTAAATGGGTTGGATGGGTGAAATAGGAGAAGGATGGCAATGGATTAGGAATAGGAAGGAACAAAAACTGCTGGGAGAGAGGGAGCCGTTTGAAGTGCCTGTTGTTCAGGAACAGTGACTAGCTCAAAAGGTGTTGGGAAGGGGGGAGACAATCAGTTTTGTTTCTTGCTGTGCCCACCTCACCACGAGCCCCATTGGCTCTGTGCAGCCTAGCCCGAGGCCAATCGCAGACTTTGAAACCAGTGGTCTGAGGCGAAAAGGAATGGTGATTGGTGTCAGGATCCTGCCTGGAAGGGGGTGAGCCTGGACACCTCACAGGGCGCAACACCCTCCACCCAGTTGAAACAGGCCTTGGGGTTTTCTACATAATATCCTTAAACTCCATGGAATCCCAATGGAACTTGTGTCAGACCGAGGCATGCAATTTACTTCTCACTTCTGTAAAACACTGTTGACCAGTCTTAAGGTAAAGGGCAAGTTGACCACAGCCTACCACCCACAAACCAACGGACAGGTGGAGAGAACCAATCAGACGCTTGAACAGTATCTTCGCTGTTACTGTGATTACCTCCAAGATGATTGGTATGACTTACTACCCCTTGCGGAGTTCGTCTATTATAATACCGCCAATGTATCGATCGGCATGTTGCCATTCTTTGTGACTTACGGATACCATTGTCGTATTTGCCTGTCCGAGATAGTTCCCTTTGCCGTTCCGGTGGCTGGTGCACTAGTAACACGAATCTGACGTGTCCACACTGCTACAACAGGCTTGACAATGCTACCAGTTTTTGAGAATCAGCGCCGACGACCAGCACCGGCATACCAGTTGGGGGACTGGGTATAGTTCCGCCATCACCATTACCCGTCTTGTCGGCTACCTACCAAACTTGATCACCGCTACATGGGACAATTCCCCATTATTCAAAAAATAAATGAAGTTGCCTATAGAGTTCGCCTGTCTCCCCACTTCCGCATCCACCCTTCCTTTCATGTATCCCTACTGAAACCGGCCCTGGCACCGAAACCTGGAATGGCACCAACCAGCGCCGTAGCCACCGATCCCGATGAATTCAAAGTTTGAGGTATCTTGGACTCTCGGCGCTATTGGGGCCGGCTCTACTACTTGGTTGATTGGAAAGGGTATGGGCTCTCCGACTGATCCTGGGAAAAGGCCAGTGATGGCCATGTCCCTCGTCTCACTCAATTTTTCCATATTCGATACCCATTGAAACCCCAGCCCCTTGGATGCCGCCCCCATTGGATGGGAGGTGCTGTCAGGATCCTGCCTGGAAGGGGGCAAGCCCAGACACTCCACAGGACCCAACACCCTCCACCCACTCTGGGAGTCCTTCCCCTCCAGGACCCACTCCCCCTCGTCCCGCGGCCTGCACTCCCAACATCATAGCTGTCTCTGGTAACCCTCGCTCCAGCTCCCATAGGCGATGCGACAGATGCTCCAGACACGCCCCCACGCTTGCACATCGATGCAGGGGGCAGCACTTCTGAGGCACCAACGCTCCTGGACGTGGCCACGCCCCCCGCACCTGCACTGTGATGGTCTGAGCGCTTGCGGCAATGCCTAGCTGGGGGGGATAAAGGTAGCTGTGCAGCGCTATCATGCTGCTGGTGATCAGTGCTACTGTGCCTGGGATACCAGCCCCTCTTGCTTCATTTATTCCCATGTGTGACTAACTTGATTGGAGTTGACAGTGTGTATGCTTGGCGGTGAGTGTAAGGTGTGACTGTGTGCAGCGTGAGACAGGTGAGTACCAAAGACCTTGTTTTTCCCTTAGACCACTTACCTGGGCCCCCTCTGTGTGGTGTGGGTGCCCTGCCCCCGTCCTTTCCCCTCCCGGGGCTCAGCACCCCCAGTTCCCAGCAGTGCCCTACATGCCCTTTCCCCTTCCTGACCCTGCGTGAATGGTGGCATAGGGCAACCAGGAGTTGTGTGCTCACCCAGATACCCAATGATGATCTAGGCTGTGGGCTTTCAACCCTAGAAGCCATATTAGACCCTGAGGGTTTGTTTCCAGGCACAACCATCCTGGTCCTTGCCCCAGGACGCCTGGGGGTACTTGGTGATTCCCGTTTCCAACTCCCCTTTTCGAGCACCCTCACAATTGGACAGGCTGGCTGCTACTCCAAGCCTCTCCACCCCTGGTGCCTGGAAGTCTGCTCCTCAGCTGACCTCCCCTCCCTGTCACATTTTGCCTTCCAGTGACACGTTTTTGCTGCCTGTTACTATCTTCCCGTATATCTCTGAGAGCTGTGGATGTGAGAAACTGGATGGTGACAACATACAAAGACTGATTGCTTTTTATTTCAATTTTTACTTTCACTTTGAATTGTCACTATAGACCCGCCAATAGCATATATGATTTGCTCAATAAACTCAGCATTCTGTGCCTAGCAAAAGGTTATTTCAAGTCTCCAAATGCTGATGGTATAAACTCAGGTTTGAACCTCCATGGGTGGGCAGGGATAGAATTCTCTGGACCGCCTCTCAGAGTCATAGTAGTCCAGAAGAAAGAAACTACTGGGGCGGCTTCTTCTTTCCATGGTTCACCACAGCTGTATGTTATGACAGGGGCAGAATACTGTGAAGGGGTGGGGGTGGAGGTTGGTAAGTAGGGGATGAGTGGGGGCTGCCTGAATACACAAGAACTACACACAGAGGACTACCCATTTATTAAGCTATACATGCTAAACATACTAAAACATACATGCTAAACATGTGAGTGAAGGCTGCATGGACTAGGGATGGGTGAACATGGTTCGGAAGTTTGGAGTTTGGCCCGAACTCGGCCTGTTCAGACGACCGAACCTCAACCCGAATCTGAACATGAACTGACCGAACCAAACTCAGTAACGAACATCGAAATGACCGAACAGTTCAGATCACGTTCGGGTGAGTTCATACAGTTTTATTGGGGTTTTGCCTGATGTGGTGTTGGAAATCCCTCTTGGTTCACATAAAACCCCCTGTCAAACATGCACCTCTTGTACCCCCTCCTTAGCATCTTCTGCAGCACCATGCAGTTGGGGAGGAAAACACCCCTGTTCTTTAGAGTGCTCCACACCTCTTGAAGTGTTAAAACCTTGAATAGGGCAAGATTTTCCTCTTCAGTGAGTTCACATTCCCTGTAACTGAAGTTGCTTGTTTCCCCCAAGAGATTTATCTCTGCCATCCAGTTGAGGCACTCCAGATGGCCCCATGGGTATCCTCTTACTGTCATCCTCATCAGGGCAGTGATGAGGGAAAATGGCAGGGAAGGTTTAGTCTCCATTAGTGACTTCCTTACATCTGGCAGTGCACAAATATCCAGAAAAGTCACACTCTTGATCTCATTCCACTCTTGCAACTCGTCCGGGGCTCTCATTCATCCATTCTGCTAAACTTGGAACTGCAGTAGGGTTGCATGGTGGCTGCACTCCATCATGAGTACATAGAACCTCGTTGTGTGCATGTGCCACCCTATGAGTGCATAGGCAGTCTTGGAGGATGGGTTTGATAGTTCTCTCTGTACAGCAGGGCTAATATAAATGTCAGCAAAAGCCAGGGTTTCCATCACTACCCAAGTTCTCTGGGCCACATACCCCCGGCTGCCACAGCACCCACAGACCAAAACCTGGCCAACAACCTGCAGCAATAGCTTTCCATGGCATTATGACTCCTCATGCTCATTGCAAGCAAAAATTGTTCCTTTCAAGTGATATGAACATGGCCTTCACTGCCTTGCAGATCCCCATACCTGCCCATTCCTCATCATTCAGTGATTTCCTCCTGAATGCTTCCATGGTGCTAATGTATGTAACATTTTTAGATGAGTTGGCATGCACAGTTTGTGCATTGATGTGCTTGTGACAGAAATGTTTATGCAGTTTAATAGCTACTTGGATTGCTAGTGCCAGTGCAGCAACACTGTTCTGTAAGGACACGTGACCACTAGTGGCCAATAGTTGCTCATGTGTGGTGTGCGGCCAATACCTGCTAGGCAGCCACCCAGCTCTTTAAATTTTTCAAAACATTTGATGCGTGGTCTACAGAGTACACTGATGCTGGTACTGCAGTCATGGAGATGCAAACTGAGAAATGTATGGTGCTCGCTATTGTGCTCCCGGTCTTCGTTACTGCTTCTCAGCAGAACCTGTGAGTGATCCAGCAGATACAGGCATTCTGCAACCGTTTGCATTATGAGTCTGCAAGGCACAGAGGGGTCTAACTCAATCTGTGTTCAGAGTAGTGGGGCCACAACATGGAAGTAGCTACTCCTTTGGTGTCATGTATTTCCCTTCTTCTAGCAACAACAGACCATGCTGGGAAAGACAGAAACCCTGCAAGTGGAGCTGATGCATGCTGAATAGTACCTGTCAGATGATGCAGCTTTGGTCACCAATGCCATCCTCAGAGCTGTACCCAGCGAGAAGCTTGTGTGGGTGAAGGAGAAAAGCAGAGACTGGTGGAAGGGTGTGCTTTCCTCCGGTGGAGATGCAGAGTGGAAGGATCTCCAACTTCAGGATGCCCCATTGCCTTGTTCTGCAGATAGCCGAGATTCTCAGACCTCATCTGGAGAAACACAGCACAATGATGCAGTTGCCCATCCCTGCGGAGAAGCATGTTGCCATCACCATCTAGAAGCTCACCACTCCAGACTCCTGCTGCTCTGTCACCCATCAGTTTGGCATTGGGAACTCCACGATGGGCATCATCCTCATCCAGGTTTTCCCCAGAATTGTGGAAGTGCCGTTGGACCAGGTGGTGCATTTGGCTGACCCTGTGGAGGTAATGGAGGACTTTCCATGGGAGGGCTTCCCAAACTGTATAGGGGTGATCAATGGAAGCCATATTGCCATCATCTGCCCACCCGATAGCCAGGATGACTACTTGAACCACTATGCCATAGGCTGCTGCCCCTTTAAGAGAGAGCTAGCACCAATAGAGAGAATGGGTCTGCAGGTGCTGCCAGAAGCAGTGGACAGCACCTAAGTGGAAGCATGAGAGGGTTGTAGAGCCAGAACAGTGCTCAGTGGGAGAGATGTGTTCAAGGAGGCAGGAGCTCTGCCTAAAGAGCCGAAGCTTCGAGGATGTTACTTGAGCTAAGGGAACTGGGCTGCAGAGGAGTGTGCCTCTCCCAGAACCTCAAAGAGCCAGAGGGAGTGTGCTGGCTACAGATACTGTGAGTACCAGCCACAGGATGGTGCTTGACTTGGGAGACTGTATCGATATATAGAGACTGTCAGTGCTGAGAACTGGATATAGAATCCTAGGATTGGAATAGACCTCAGAGATCCCCTAGTCTAACCCCCCTGCTCAATGCAGGAAATCCACAACTACAGCATCCCTGACAGTTGGTTGTCCAGCCTCTGATTGAACATCTCTGGCAAAGGAGAGCCCACCACCTCCCTGTCATGGCTGGGCCTTGCACCCATGGCCCTTGAGGGCTGGAGTGCTCTCTGGTGCCCTGCGCCACCTGGTGGGCCTGAGAATGTGTTGGTTTTCCTCCTTCTGTCTCCCCCTGTGTGGTTGCTCCTTGTGTGCCACGCCCTTCCCCAACTGTAGTTGCTTGCCCTAGCCCTGCCTCCCAGCTTCCTGATTGGCCACAGGAAGCTGGTGGAGCAACGTCTCTTCCCCATTTGAACCCTTGCTGTGTGTATAGTAGAGTAGTGTCCAGTTCTCTGCTTTGTAGCAGGGATTCCCCCTTGATTGTGTGTTGTGTGTACTTGGTGTGTTCCCCTGTCTCCCTGTTTCTCCCATAGCCTGTGTGTCCAACCCCCCTTTTGTGTGTTTCCTTACCTCCCGGTTTCCTCCATAGCCTGTGTGTCCAATCCTCTCTTGGTGTGTTTCCTTACCTCCCTGTTTCCCCCATAGCCTGTGGGTCCAATCCCCTTTTTGTGTGTTTCCTTACCTCTCGGTTTCCTCCATAGCCTGTGGGTCCAATCCCCTCTTGGTGTGTTCCCCTACCTCCCTGTTTCTCCCATAGCCTGTGTGTTCAATCCCCTCTTGGTGTGTTCCCCTACCTCCCTGTTTCTCCCATAGCCTGTGTGTTCAATTCCCTCTTGGTGTGTTTCCTGACCTCCTTGTTCCCTCCCATAGCCTGTGCGCTCGCTCTCCTCTTGGTGTGCTCCCTTACCTCTGTGTTCGCCCCATAGCCTGGGCACTCGATCCCCTTGTGGTGTGTTCCCTTGCCTCCCTGTTGCCCCCCCCCCACTATCTAGGGGTTCCCCTCCACCCAGGACTTGGTAGTGCTATCCCGGGCCTTGTTCCTGAATACCCCCTGGTAGTCCCCAGAGTTGTAGCTCTCTGCGGTCCATCTGCAATCACAGAGCTCTGGGTGTCAGATCCCTGTGTCCTTCCCTTCTTTGTGGTGTGGGTTCTTCCTTCTTCTGTCTGACCTCAATGATGAGTTAGACCCTCTCTGAAGCTGGGTTTCCTGGCTACAAGAAGAGAGTAGGTGCTTGGGTTCCAAGCTATTCTGAGAGGTCCTCTTTCCTACAAGCTCCCTCCCCTTACAGGGGTCCTCCCTCTTCCTTATCCGCAGGGGAGTGGGGTTTCCCTCATCCGTATTCCCCAATACCCTGTCCCCTCGCTAATAGACCCTGTTCCCGCAAGTTCCCTTGCCTTACCGGGACCCCTTCCTTTCCGTGTCCTCAGGGAGGTGGGGTTTCCCCCATCCATACTCCCCTGAGAACCTGTCCCCCTCTGACACCCTAGGCAATTTATTCCACTGTCAAACAGTTTTTACTTTTTACCATTACAGATTTCTTCCTAATATTTAACTAAAACCTGCTTTCTTGTATTTTGAACCCATTATTTATAGTCCTGCTCTCAAGGGCAACAGAGAACAAGTCTTTGCCATCTTCTGTGTGGCAGCCCTTCAGATATTTGAAGTCTGCTATCATGTCTCCTCTTAGTCTTCTCTTCTCTAGGTTAAACATACCCAGCTCCTTCAACTGTTTCTCATAAGACTTGGTTTCCAGACCCTGACAATTTTTGTCACCCTCCTTTGAACCCATTCCAATTTGTCGATGTCCTTCTTAAAAGGCGGCACCCAGAACTGGACACAGTACTCCAGATGTGGTCTGACCAGTGCAAAATAGAGTGGAACTGTTACTTCTTGTGACTTATGCTTCTGTTAATATAGCCTAAAATTGCATTAGTCTTTTTAGCAGCTGCATCACACTGCTGAGTCATGCTCAGTTTGTGATTAATTATAACCCCTAGATCCTTTTCACATGTACTACTGCCGAGCCAGGAATTACCCATCCTATACTTGTGCATTGATTTTTCTTGCCTAAATGCAGAACTTTACATTGAATTGAATTTTGTTAGTTTTGGCTCAGTTTTCTGTTGTGTCAAGGTAGTATTAAATTTTATTTCTGTCTTCTAGGGTGTTAGCTATCCCTCCCAGTTTTGTGTTAACTGAAGATTTGATAAGCACCCTCTCTACGCCTTCATCCAAGTCTGTAATAAAGATGCTGAAGAGTTTTATATTCAGTAGGGATGTGCGAATGTGATTTGGAAGTTTGGGGTTCAGCCTGAACTCGGGGTGTTTGGCCTGTTTGTGAACACCCCGAATCCGAACACCCCGAATCCGAGGGGTGCCACTGCTTGAGGAGAGGGGACTGCCAGTGCCAAGAGCCCTGTTGTAGGCCATCTGCTTCTGAGACTGATAACAGGGTCTGCAGTCATGCTCCCCCATCCCCATCCAGCCAACCCCCGCCATATAGCAAGAGCCATGGTAGCTCCCTGCAGCCTGCCCTCCAGCAGCAGCATGGCTCCCACTGGGTTCCCAACCCACATCCCCTCCACACGTCCCATGAAGTGAGTCAGGATCTGCAGTGAGGCAAGATCAGTTCCTGAGTTCTCAGCCTCTGGGTTTCCCTGCTTTGTGTCAGGCTCCTTCCTGGGTTGCCCCCCTGTTTCTGAACTTTCTTGGTTCGCAGCCTTTCTGGTCAGACGAGGGAAGTCATTCCCCATCTTCTAGAGCTCTCTTGGATGCTTTTTTCTCATTGCTGGTGGAAGCCATCTGATTTCCTACTTCAGATTTATAAAGGCCAGGGCACAGGCAAAGCCAATAAGGTTCATGGAAAGTGTATCTAGGGAGCTGCTCCATTATGGGTGGTTTGCTGTATGTACCTATGGCAGTGCCCTGCCACAACCACCCATTCTCTTGTGCCCTCTCTATGTTGTGTTCCCACTGGCAACGATGACCAAGGTGAATCCCTGGCAGATGCGTTGTACTGAAGCTGTACAACCTGCATTTGGTTCTAGCTCTACTTCCAGGATGGAGGTAGGAAGAAAAGCTAGCATGAAGTCTGGGGCCTTAGATAGCCTTTAGGAATCCATTCTATGGCTCATTCATTAGTAGGTTTTGAAACACGGTTTGATTTTGGTTTTGGAGTAAATAGTAAAAGCCAACTAGAAATCAATTATCAAATAAAAGTAAGCAGACAAAACCACAAAAGCTGAAATACAACAGATTTGCACTAGTGTCTCTGAAGTCAAATGTAGGTTACTCCATTTATGTACAAAGATATTTAGTTGGCAAATGGAAACTAGCTACTGTGAAGCACATCACATTCATATATAATTGAAATACCCAAGAGTAAAATACTCAGGCACAATAGATGACAACTGATAGAAACAAGAGAAGGAGTATAAAAGACGATACCAAACTCTGGGGATTGTAGAGAATAACATAGGCTGAAGAATCTACAACAACTGCATCTAAATTACCAGATAATACAAAAATAAAAACAACTGATCTACTGAAGCTGGAGAATTGAGGAGAACATGTGCACAAGGTTTGAATTACAAGGGGCGGGTGAGTGTGGGGGTAGAGCCTGGGTTCCTTTAGCTACTGTGGGGGCCCACTCACTTTTGATTTTTGTTTATGTGCCAGAGAGAGGGTTACTTCATTTGCCCTGCCCCCAGATCTATTCAGGGGTCCCCACTGACCCGTTCGTTGTATCTCCCTAGCTGTTTAGCTGGCTCTGCCTATGGAGGCTTTGGGTACGGGGCCTCTGCCTATGGACGCTTTGGATCCACTGCTGGCCCACCTTAGTGTGTTTTTCCTTCCTCTTTATCTGCCCCTTTTAAATGGTTCTTAAACAGATTTATTTTTAAATTTATTTTTATGTTTATTATGTATCTGTAAAGTACTCTGAGCACCATCCAGTGGGAGTGGGCTATAGAAATAAAAGTATTAATGAATAATTAGCATTATTATAATTGTGGACAAAGATATGGGTTTCATCTTCTTGCATTCCTCCACCACATAATATGCAAAGGTGTTTCAAACACTGCAGCACGTTTATCTCAGTGATCTACACTCTGGCAACTCAGATGTGTAGCAGGGTGAGCTGGAGGGCTTCATCTGCCCCAAGAGATCTCTGGCGCTTCAGACCTGACTCCCAGCAACTCAGTTCAAGGGCTTGAGCAGCCAATGTGGAGCTGCTAGGGCTAATTGGGCATGGGATTGGTTGGGACTGGTCAGGTGACCAGAAGCCCTCAGCATTTAAGGGTGGGCTGATATTCTAGTAAGAAAGATCACTAGGGAAACTTAGAAAGAGGGCTGGTGGAAGGTGTTACCTTTAGGCGGTATAGGCCTGGGAGACCATCCCTAGGCCAAGGTTTATATTGGAGATTTGTTTTGAGGCTAAGAGATTCCACAGAAGCCTGTGTCCACAGCCAGGAAGGAGCCCTGATGAAACAGGGGCATTTCAGAGAAGAGTAAAAAAACTGGCTATTGTTTTGAGAACTCTGTGTGTTAGTGCTGTATCAGAGGAAACTGAGGCACAGATCCCCTAGCAGGGCATGAGCTGGGGTGAACATTGCCACAAGGTGTTTATGTGAAATCCATGTTGTAAAATAGCTTGCCATCTATCACTGTTCTTCAGAAAGAACTTGAAAGATTCAGCACCCTAGGCTCCAGACATATTTGGCAGTAAAGGCTGTATAATCTCCAGACTAGGGCTACAACGAACAGTAAAAAACATATTTGCGAGTATTTTTGAGTTTCCAAGGATTGGCTCTGAGTGTTTGGCCAGTCCTCGGTAACTTGGCTGAATACTTGATACTTGGTAAAATACTAGGTAAAATAAAACCAAGTACAGAGTATTTTCCAAGTACCGAGTTCTCTTATACAGGACCAGGAGAGGACCCGTGTGTTGCCCATCCAAGGATTTTCCCAAGAACCGAGTACTGGACCGATTCCTCGGTTACTTGGTAAAATTGAGTTGAAAACCAAAATTCACAGTAAAAACCGAATAATTCTGAATACCGAGTTTCAACACTACTCCAGACCCTAATCAAGGACAAGGAATCATCTTGGTGCCAGTATCCTACTCATACAGACACCACCCTCATCATTGTCTCCTACTTCTTTAGCGTTCAGAAGTATTCCACAGAGGAGTTCTCTTCCATCAATGTCAATAAAACCAAGCTCAGTCATCATTAAATTCAAAACTTTGAGTCATAATGACACTAACTGATAAGGTTTCAGTGAATGTGGAAACTGTTCCTCAGTAAACTGGAACAGCACCCACAAAACCAGCACTGTCCACTTCAGCACCAGTAGACTGTCCAAGGATTTGTCCTTGGTCCTCTCCTCATTTTATACTCTATTCCTGGGCAAACTCATTGAATCTCATAACTTCTAGTATCCCTTTATGCTGAGGACACTCAGCTCTCTCTCTCTCTGCACCCCCATCCTCTCTATCTGGTGGGTCTTGTATCACCAACTGTCTTTTTGACATCTCCACTTTGATGTCTCACTGTTTTCTGGGTACTCGTTTCAGCTCTAGTCCAAACCATGTGTTTTTTTTGTATTAGCTCTGCAATTAGAGGCTGTCAGATATTATGCAATGTTAGTTAAACAGATTGGGCTAAGTATCAACTTCATGGTTTGTCTCCACAGAGTTGTGCTTAAATTCTAGCTATAGAAACATCATCCATCAGAGTGATGGACTAAGTCTGTCTTCAGGCTAATAGTTTGAGTTTGTTGTAACAATAGTGGTAAAAATTTGACACTAATAGTATTATTGACACAACATATCTGAGTTAGCAGCACAAAAAACTGGCTTACCCGGAGTCCTCTCTACCTTTCTTTGAGTTTGTATTTGGTAAGGAAATTCTTAGTGAGTGAGAAAAAGGTAGAACCATAGGTGTAAACTTCATTAAGGCTGGCGGATTGAACCCCCCACCCATTTTCAGCTAACCTCTCCCACCTCCTGGTTTCTAGTACCCAGGCTACTAAATGGTTATTCTGAATTTTTTTTTAAAAAGTAATTATATACACCCCCCCACACACAGACACACACTTAAAATTTGTTAAATTTTATGCCTGTGGGTAGCGAACCAGTCATTTTGAGGGTATTGTTGGGGAATCTCTGCACACCAACAACCCTCATCTCATAGAAGAGCCAGTTGTGGTCCACTGACAGTTAGATAAGCCAACACTGCTCTGAACTGCACTTCAGAATCATCTTGGCAGTCTAAAGATTAACATCTAACACTAATCAAATACTGAAAGGTCAGTCTGGGGATGTGCCTGCTTATAGACAAACAATACAAACAACATACCCATGCCTAGGCTGGTTGGGTTTTACTAAAACCTTCATTAAACCTGACTCCCCCCCGCCCCCCTTGAATTTGGGTCCCATTCCTTCAGGTGAGAAAAAGGGAAGGACCTCCTCCCTAACATTCACCTGGACTGTACCCCCAATATACTGAGTTCTGGAGCTAAGGTACCCAGGGCCACAGTTCAGTTAATGGGGGGCCTGGGCACAGGAGGGTTGGTTCACCTGGCCAGATAATGAAGTTCCTTGCCTAGGGAAGTTCTGATTCGTCACCATTTTGTACATCAGCCAGCTAACCTCTCCAGGAGGGAGAGCAAAATTGCCTCTGTTCCCGTGCTTGGGGGAGGGCTGAGGGGACAGGTAAACCCTGGTTGTCCTCCCATCTAGGCCTGGCTGGAGTCTTACTCTTATTGGGCTTCTTAGGCATCTCTCTCTCTTTCTCTCTCTTCCTTACTCAAGTGGAAGGAAGTGCCCCACCTTGGCAACTAGGAGAGTGGAAGTATTGAGGAACTGGGATAGGCTCCAATGAAGAAGATGGAGGCAGGGATGGGAGCTGCTTTACAGCACACCCTGTCCAATAGCCAGGGAAGTGTATGGCCCCTGGCTTTGACATCTTGGCCTCTGGCCTAGATGCAAGGCTGCCTGAGTAAGGTGGGAAGGTACCCACCTCCATCCCAAATTCCTCACACAGGGGTAGAGGGGCTGTATAATTATTCCCCTTCAGGCCCAGGAACTAAGGGGGGAGATTGGGGCCATGCCATGTGCAGGTGCTTTACGGAGGGATCCTCCTAACCAGTTGCGGGGCAGGCCTGAGACCCCTGGCTGAACCAAGGGGAACTGGCCAAACCGTGGCACTCCTGACCACAAAGCTAGGCCTTGCACGGAGAGGGACAGCCATACCAGCCCTCATGTGTGTTGAGGAGTCCCATTTGCTGCACTGGAGTGGTCATCGGTTGGAGCAGGCCCGGGCGCCTTCACTCCTCTGCATTGCTCTGGAGCTCCCCTACACTGGCCAGCTTCCTGCTTGGCCCACAGATGAACTGTCTCAGAGACTGGGCTCCTGCCGTCCTCTGAGGCCACAAGATCTTGCCTCGCGAGATCACATTTGTATCCTTAGGCTGGGTTGCCCAGGCAACCCCAGCTGGGGCTACTCTCTTTTGCGTCACTGCCATAGCAACTTCAGTCCACGGCATGCACAGTGCTGCAACTCAGCAGTCAGCCAGCACCTTCCCCATTCCTCTAAAGGAGAGCATGACAAAGGTACCCTTTGCCCACATCACCTAGGAGGTTTGGGGTGGGTGGGTGGGAAGGGAGGGTGATTTCCCTCCTCGGTTTCTCTGTACCCTGTAGTTTCTCTGTTGAGTGTCTTGTTCCTACTCTTATTCCCCAGCCATATAGAGTGCTTTGTTAGTATTCTAGTTCCTTACTACTGTTTTCCCCACTCTGCCAAAGGCATCCCCAATCCTTCCTCTTTTGTAGCCTCACTGCTGCTATGTGCATGTGTCTTTCTTCTTGTGCCCCTTTCTAACCCCGCTAGCCCCGTGATTTCTCTTTCATTCTTCTTGGTTTCTTGTCTCCCTGCCTTGCATAGTGAAATCCTTGCTTTCCTACTGTCTGTTTTGTTGTTGTTCCCCCTCGCCTTTTCCCATCTGCTTTCTCAACCTCCCCTCATCTTGCCTAGCCCTTGCTTTGTTCTATTACTCCCCTTGTTGGCTCCTGTATCTTCTTGTGCCCAGCTCCATTTTCCCATTTCCTTCCTGACCTTGATGATTTAGCTCTCTGAAGCCAGCGTACCCAGATCTATGATGAGCATCTAGTCTCCTGCATATTGGAGAATGACTGAGAGGTTTCCTTTACCTTCTGCTGCACTCTCCCAATGTTTCCTCAGCCTTTCCCTTTTCTCTGCCCTTCGCCCCCTTCAGTGCTCCTATCCATGGTGCCTGACGGTTCCCAATACTGATTGACCTCTGGGGATGCCAATTATGTC
This sequence comes from Sphenodon punctatus, assembly GCA_003113815.1. Taxonomy (NCBI): domain Eukaryota; kingdom Metazoa; phylum Chordata; class Lepidosauria; order Sphenodontia; family Sphenodontidae; genus Sphenodon; species Sphenodon punctatus. The sequence goes on from QEPC01006859.1 coordinate 41,699, forward strand.
TCCTGACTGCTCTCCTCACCCACCTCTCCCTCCCCTCTGCCTTCCCTGGAGTGCTTCACACCCTCATAGGAGGTTGTACAGAGTCTAATGGGAGCAAAACAAAAATGAATTTTTTAAAATAACTTTCATTTGAAATGAACTTCATTTTAGTTGACTTCTTAATGAAAACAAATACAAAAAAAGTCATTTTCATTACAAATTTAACAAAAACAAATTGCACACCCCTAGGTTTTACTAACACTGGGTGAAAACAGACATGACGCTAACCACCCTTTAACCACCCTTGGTGGTCATTTATGCATGTTTCAGGACTGCATAGGGCACCAATACAGCCCTGCAACATGCATAAATAACCACCAAGGGTGGTTAAAGGGTGGTTAGCATCATGTCTGTTTTCACCCA
>QEPC01006859.1:42200-96981 GCA_003113815.1 Sphenodon punctatus
AGAGCTTTTAGAATTGTTTATTTAAACAGGAATGTTTATTTGTATCATGTACTTGTAACTGACTTTGATTCTCTTTTGTGTAATATATTGATTCTTTTCATTTGAATTTAAGTAAACTATGTGTTATATTTATAACATTATTTGTCTCATGACCTCATTTATAAATAATATTGTCTTTACAATACTTTGCTGAGCTGGTTGGCTTTTAGCACAGTGCAAACTAAGTTTCCACAAGTGAAAAAGAGCCGCTCCATATCCAGTTCAAGATTATGTCTGGCTGGACCACTAAGTGCATTTTCCATTTGAGGAAACTGAAGCACAATGCGACACTCCCTTCTTTTGTGTAACACTCCTTTGCCTCTCATGTTGCCCTTCAACATAGGCCCTTTTCAAACAGGCGCAAGTGTGTAGGGAGATGGGTGGGCAGCGGGGTGGGTGGGTGGTGGTGCATTCCCACAGACCCCCACCCATCTCCATGCATGGAGCATCCGGCATTGGTGGCCATTGCTCCATGCATGGGTTATGGGTGGCGGTGGGGGGAGATGGGTGTTATACAAGAGTGTACATACATCCCTACTCACTGGCTGCAGCATTCCCATGGATGTCCACCCATCGCCCTACACCTGCTGCGGCATTCAAACGGACACCCCACTCACCCACACATGTGAGTGAGGGGTGGGCATCCGTTTGAAAAGGGCCATAGTCTCTTGAGAGTTTTTAAGGCATTAATCTCCTTTCCTACAGAATCCTGTGGCAAATTTGTATCCCCTTTCTTCCAAACAGTAGCACCATTGGATTTATTCAGAAGTGAGATGAGGCATTGGCCTGTAGGACCTAAGAATTTCAACAGTTTTTGTCTACAGTCATCTGGTTTCATCTGATAAGGTCGTTTTACATAAGTACTGTTTCATCTCTCCAAATTGTTCTATGGATAAGTAAATAGGTGTCATTGTAGTATGCTGAATGCTTTTTGCATTGGGTAGCACTTTTCTACCAACAGATAATACCCACATTTTCAGGCAGCCCCAGTGAGCACCTGATGGGGTACTCAGCCCTCCATCAGGTACCTGGTACCCCCAAATCTTGGGATGCCCCACCAGGAAGCCAGTTCCAGCACCGACGGCTCCCCAGGCTGGGCTGCTCCTCCTCTGGACTCCCAGCTGTTCCCTGCTTCTCTCTGGCCCATGTGCGACTCGGCTGACTGTGCTCTCAGGGAACCCATTAGGGGGTTGCACACAGATGGAAAGAGGACTCCTCACTCTCTCCCCACCCCTCAGAAAACACTGAGCAGGGAAGTTCCCCTCTCAATCCAGTGGCTAGTGGACCGGGAAGAAGCAGAGAGCAGCCCGAGTCAGTCTGGGGAATTGGGTAGCCCACTGGGTCGTATTCAGTACCAGTGACAAACACAACTGGGGTGAGTCAGGCACCCCAGATTCAATGAGGTGCCTGACTGCCCAGGTACCCAGTTGTAGCTCTAAACAGGATTTGTTTTGGGAATGTTCAGCTTGGAGAAAAGGAGGCTAACGGGGACAACCTTACAGTCTACACATATTTGAAAGGTGCCCATAAAGAAGATGTGGGACACATGTTCTCTCTTGCTATGGAGGACAGAACAAGCGGCAATGGATACAGGCTGCAGAAAGGGAGATTTAGACTGCACATCAGGCAAACATTTCTGGCTGTAAGGACATTCAGGCAATGGAATGGGTTGGCAACAAATTCCATAAGTTAATTATGCATTGAGTGAAAAAGTACTTCTTTTTATTTGTTTTAAATCTGCCGGAAGCTAGTTTCATGGAAGTGTCCCCTCGTTCTAGTACTATTTGAGAGGGTAAATAACCATTCCCTATCTACTCATTCCACACCACTCAAGATTTTATAAACCTCATGTCCCCTCTCACTCTTCTCTTCTCTAAGCTGAAGAGACCCAGCTTGTCGAGCCTCTCTTTGTATGGCAGCCATTCCATACCCTTGATCATTCTCGTTGCCCGTCTCTGTACCTTTTCTAGTTCAGCTATGTCTTTTTTGAGATGGGGTGACCAGAACTGCACACAATATTCCAGATGCGGTCACACCATCGATTTGTATAGAGGCATTATGACATCCTCAGTTTTATTCTCTGTCTCTTTAAGAATAACTCCTAACATTCTGTTTGCTTTTTTGACTGCTGCTGCACACTGGGCTGAGAATTTTGGTGTCTTGTCCACAATCACTCCCAGATCCTTTTCCTGAGTGGTAATTTCTAGCTTAGTACCCAGCATTGTGTACTCATAGTACACATAGTTACACATAGCTACGCAAAGAAGTTGTGGATTCTCTGTCATTGGAGGTTTTTAAGAGGAAGCAGGCTGAGCATATGTCTGGGATGGCATATCCTGCACCAAGCAGAGGGCTGAATTCACTAACCCTTCCAGCTCTATAGTTCTATGCAACTTGTGCTGGTTCGCAGGGATAGGGGCAGTATTAAATAGCAGAAGCATTGCACACTTCCCTCAAGATGTCTACTTTTTGATACAAGGAGGAATGTCTATTATGCCTTATGAGGAGGTATGCCTAGAAGCTAAAAGCTGCAGGTAAATCAAACAGGTCAATAGATAGGATCTTACAAGTCCTGTAGGCCTGTAGCTGATTCTATAAGTAATGAGGGTTCACATTTTGGGGGGTTTGCTACAGCTTGTGGCTAACATAGTTGGGCTGTGCATCCTTCTCAATACCAGTGCAACTATATAATTATTATTGTTACCATGGCCATTTTTACATGGACGCCCCCCCTCCCCCCTGCGCTCTGTGTTCGGACTGGTGTGTGTGTGTGGGAGGGCATCCATGTATACGGCCGGCAGTGAGTGGGTGGATGGGTGTCTGCTCGGTGTTCACCCGTGTGAATACTGAGCAGGATGGGGGGTGCACGCTCCCACGCAACACCCACCTACACCCATCTCCACCCACGGAGCCCTCTGGAAAACTGGAGGAGGCTCCGTGGGTGTAGGTCGGTGGAGATGGGTGTAGGTGGATGTGTGTCCATTTAAATGGACACCCACCCACCTCCACTCACCACGGCAAAACACCCATTCCCCTGACCTTCGTCCATGTAAAAATGGCCCATCTTGTTTTCTATGTACTGCACTGTTAAACTTCTTCAGCTCTGTTGTCTGCATGCATGGGTATCTGCCATTTTGTGAGGAAGAGCTGCTGTAGCTTGTGCTAGAAGGAAAAAAGGTGGCTAGACCACATTTCTGTTCTAAAACTCAGTCTGACCATTATCGACTGCCCTGAGGTACAAAAACCAGAATGCCCTAAGAATAACTCTGCCACCCCAAGATTGCCACCTTATACACAGAACATTTTCCCTACATTGCAGAATCCCCAAATCATCTTCCAGTCCTACCCATAGTTTTTACATCCACTTTATTCTGCACTGGCACCTTCTCAAATAATAAGACTATTTATTTATAGAGGAAGCTACCACACAACAGAATAAGAACAACACAATTTGGTTCCATGCTTTAACTTTTAAAACTTTAACCCTATACCTTAAAAACCTTTAAAAACACATTTTCTAGTGGCAGATTAAACAATGAAAGTTATTCCAGTTACATGTTCATGCAAATCTTGCTATTTGTTTTGGCTTTTTGTAATTATGTATCATTCATGTTGCATTTGTGGATGCAATGTTTATTTCCATAATTGTAACAAGCACTTAAATTAATTACACTCTAACCTACTGAATCTATAGGCCAACTGTTGAGCCTTTCGTTAATATTTTAAAGATGTCTCTCTTTGTATTTTTTCCCCTTTGTCTTTGATGAGTTGTTCCTTATCCTCCTTGTTTGGGTTCTCAGTGGAATATTCTCAGAATAATCCTGCAGTTTTCTTTTATGACTGAAACTTTGCATTTTATCAGTTGTCTGGAGAAAGATTCTTCCTTGTGAAATATCAGTTTTAATAACAAGAAAAGAAAAATGCCATAAATCTGCACTAACTACATAAAGCTGAAGTCTCTGAGAGACTGATTAACATTGAGACTCTACACAGGTTTTGCAATAATTAGAGGATATGCTTGCATGGAGCCATGACTGCTCTGGCCTTGATGCCATTTCCCAGGGCAGACAGCAATTATCACAGCCTACAGTACATTTCCTACATTCTCTGCCTCCAGCCACTGAAGATCTTTCTGGAGTAAAGGTCTCTTAATTTCATGCAATCTCTTGTCATCAGACTGGATTAGCAACATGTTCTAATTATGATTATTTTCTTCATTTTGTCCAGGAGCAATAGCCAGCTGCTTATTTACTGCCCCCTTTCTTCATGCAGGGTTGAAAAGATCATGATCCCATCTTTGATTATATTAACACAGCAGATGACACTTTTAGCTTATAAAGCAGGGTAACTCCAAACCAAGCTGTTTCCCTCTATCAGTTGGCTCAAGTGAGCAATCCTTGCCCAGAGCCTGCAAGCTTCCTGCTATATTAGCATTGTGTATATTTATTGATCTTGGATTCCTTTTGCCTCCATGTTTCATAAATAAGCTATAGTGGTAGAGGGTGGTCTGTATTGCATCCTAACACTGCCTGTGCTATCTGCAAGGAACACAACCCGAGGCCGGGAAGCTGTGTATCTCAGCCAGAGCCCACTCCTGCTCTCTCACCTGCTCCCTCCCATTCACCCTCAGCTGGATGCTGCTTTCTTCCCACCTAGAATCTTCTCCCTAGTTAGGCAGAAGGCAGATCTCCACTACTGCTCTCTAGCTCTCCATATCCCCTTATGATGACCTGGCAGTGAGGAGTGAAAAGGAGGAAGTGAGGAAAAGGAGCAGCAGCAAGCTGATGAGGGAGGGGGCCCACAGATAGCAGAGAGAGGGGATTTTAGATCTGGGATCCCCTCTCATTTTGCTGCTACTACTTTTGCCTCACAGTAGAGCCAATAACAGTGGGAGCAGAGGGGTTGGAGGAGGAGCTAGAGACAGGTGCTGTCCCTGCTCGGGAAGGGGGGGCAGAGAGAGGGAGGCAGGGGGAAGGCTGGCAAGTGCTGGCTGTGTCCCTTGCATTTACCAACAATTTCACTGTTACATTAGCACAAGTTACAATGGTAAAACAGCAAAGTCAAATTTCCATCTCATCAGGTGTGTGAATGTATATTAAAAAAAATATTTACTATTTATAGTAAATACTATGTACTTTCTCTATAAAAATAGTATATAGAGAGTACATAGTATTTACTATAAATAGTAAAGATTTTTTAAAATATATACTATTTTAAACACACACACACACACACACATATATATATATATATATATAGAGAGAGAGAGAGAGAGAGAGAGAGTTTGTTAATATGCCAGATCAATAGAATATTCAAAAATTTCACTATGTGTAGGTTTATAATTAACAATATATCCAATAGTTTTATAGTTCCAATTTTAAACATATTTTCCTTTTTCTTTGCTACAAATTACATTACACAAAACAGTAACTCAAGTGTAACACATTAAACATAATCATACAAACTATATTTTTATTATACCATATTTTAAACTATATTTTTATTAACTGACTCAAATATTTTTATTAACTTACTAATTTATTGGGAAGCTACAATATTTTTCTGGGGAGCAGGTAGAAAAAGGGGTCTCAGGGAGTTGTGAATATGGAATATTATGGAGGCTTTAATGCATATACTCTTCCTATGAGTGGCTGTTTAACTCCTTTTTAATTGTATGCGATGGACTCTGCCAATGGTGCCACCCACAAGGGGTCTCCTTTTGTGTTTTGGGATATGTTTAATAAAAACACTGGACTGGGTTGTGTATGATTTGGGAGCCACTATTGTGATGAGGAAAGACCTCTCCCAGCTGAAATAAACTACAGGTTTTATTTGCACTAGAAAGAGGCATCTTGTCAGATTTATATGAAATGAGAAAATGACGGTCATAGACGTCTTGCTATGTAGCAGGGCATAATGCGGAGAAAAAGAGGGAAAATTAATTCCAAGAGAGTGAGTAAGGAATAGAGAAATAATTAGTGTCTCTTAAAGAAAGGTATTAAGCAGAAAATGGCCCTTTTCACACAGACACTCTAACACTTGTAAAATGGGTGTTACATTTTATTATACCTGTTTCAGGGCTGGAGGTGTGCTCTATGGGTGCCCTGCAACAAGTATAATAAAATGTAACACCAATTTTATCAGTGTTAGAGTGTCTGTGTGAAAAGGACCAATGAAGATGGCTATTTGGGATAAAGGATGGCACTAGAGTGTGATTGGTCTGAACTGGGCTCCAGCAAGTGTCTAGCCCTTTAAGGGGCCAAGTGGCTAGGAAGTCAATTAAGTTCAACTGAGTGGTTCCAGCTGGGTGTGACTTTAAGCCAGGTGAGTTTCAGCTAAGGTTGAGCTGGTAAATTCACAGTGCTAGACCATGAGAAAGGGCAAAGAGAAGTGAAAGTGAGAGGGAGGTAGAGCCAGCATAATCACAGGGTGACCTGGAGTCACTACTCTTGACACTGCTCTTTCTAGGGTCCCCTATTTTCCCCAGGGTGGGATGTGGGTCCCCCAAACATGACCACCACTCAGGGCCAGCCCAAGGCATGTGCCACCAGTGCCCAGGCACATGGCCCCGTGGGGGGAAGGGCCCCGTGCCTCCATGGGCTAGAGACTGACAGAGGCCGCTGGTTTTTGTTTTTTTCCCCACCGGGCATTTCCCAATCAGTCCTCATGGGGGCGCGGGGGGGCGTAAACTTCCTGGGAATTCCTGGCCAGCTATACGCTGCAGAGCTGAACTGACATAGTCAAGTTACAGGTAAGTAACCAGCTGCCCCTCATCCCCTGAAAATCCGCCCCCCCCCCAATTCTAGTGAGTGCCGGCCGGCCTTTGGGGCCCCGCAGCAACACTTGGCACATGGCCCCTGAAACCCTTGGGCCAGCCCTGCCACCACTATGGCTCCACGGAGGGTGTCCCCAGTTGGGGAGGGGCCACTTGTGCCCCCACATTTTATCTTTACCCTGGGCCACTTAAATTCTAAGGCTGGCCCTGGGTAGAGGCTTCCCTGAGGAAGGTCAAGAAGCCTGTTTCAGGCCTGGAAACAGACTAAGAAAGGGGCCAGGCCAAACAGTCTCACTCAAAGGGGGGAACTGACTGGTAAGAAGTTGACCAAACTATGGTGCCCTCAGTGTCAGGTGCCTCCTAAAGTGGAGAAATGATTGAGAACTGAAAGCTTCTCTTGTCCCCGATCCTGCTGTGCAGCTTACCAGCTGCAGGGGAGGCTGCAGTTCTTGCCACCCTAGGTGGCTGCCTGCGCTGCCTCTATGGTAGCACTGGATCTGCTACCAGACATCAGGGAGTCAATGTAGGATCAGGTCCAGGTAGGGTGACCATACCTCCCCTTTAAAAGAGGACGCTTATGAGAAATGCATGGTGCAGGGCTTCACTGGTACCAATGCAGCCCTACAATGTGTATTTTTCATAAGTGTCAGGGATTCTGGGTGGGTGGGTGCAAGGCAGACAATGGCCAGCAGGGGATGCTAAACAGCATGCTTAGAGGCATCAGGAGAGACAGAGAGAACTCAGACTCAGGTTGAGAGAAACCTAGGGTAAACCAACACTGGTTAGAACTGTGTTACAGCTGGCACATTCCCCTAAGGGCCAGCCAATAGCTCATCATCGGGCTTAGAACTCAGGCACGGTTTCCAAACACCTGAACAAGTCAGACAAAAGTGAAAGAATGAGAAATCAAAGGTAGAGAGCTGGAGCCAGGAAACTAGGTGGGAACAGAGTGTCACAGAGTCTCATAGGGAAGCGAGGAGTCTGACCTAGGGAAGCTAGGAGTCTGACTCCTATTTCACTTACCCTAACAGAACCGATACTGGATCCCCGCCAAGGGTGCAACAATTATAAACTTTAAAACATACATTAACTTCCAAGCAGGCACCACACCAGTCTATTGGCCGGCCGAATTACCCATACTGTAAGGAAGGCAAAAACAAGCAAGAAGGTCCTCTGACCAACTTTTCTTGCCAATAATCCCTTTCTGGCCCATATAATGCAACCAGTCAAAACCACAGTATAAGGGAGGGAGGGTGGGTGCTGCTCCGTTCCCGCTCATCCTGGACTGAGCGGGGAACGCCGAACTAAGCTGCTGGTCAGACCACGTGGCATCAAGCAGCCAATCAGGGCTTCCCCTTTTTCATGCGGTCGGGAGGGTTGCCTAGGGCAACCCTCGCCGACTGCTCCAGCGGCCCGGGCAGGAAAAATGCTGCAGCTTTGCAACCTTGCTCCTGCATAGGCTCCCGCTCATTTCTTAGAGCTGGGGGTGTGACAATCGCCCCGCAGCCGCTCATCCGGCTGAGGGCAGTTGTCGACGCACCCCCAGAAATGAGACAGGACACCAATATATGGATTTAACATGGCCGCACCCTTTATTGATCAAATTATTCAAATCGAATAGGTGAGGGGGTGACATCGCCTATTGTGATTCAGTGTCCAGTATCAAAACAATAACATGTTGAACTGTTTAAGAACAGGGGAGGTCTCGATATACCCTCGATAACCTCCCCACCAATACAAAATGTTTCCCTGTAGTCCAGTGCTTAGTGCGCGGCCAAACGGGGACTGAGTCCTTTCAGACTTGAGTAAGGATTAGGGTGCCTCCCAGTGGGGGGGCTTACAATGCCCTACCACCACTCCAGGTCACCCTCTCCCAGGGAAAACAGCACCACGCGATGCCATACCCTGCAATCACGTTAAGCGGCGTGTCTTCCCCATCTCTTAAGGAGATGACTCCTATTTCACTTACCCTAACAGAATTGATACTGGACCCCCGCCACTCAGGAACCACCGATACCTTCGGATGGATCCAGCCCCACACACCTATTCCCGACCACTTAGTAACTTAGCCCTCAAAGCATGCAGGTACACCTCATTACCAACCGGGTACAGGTGGACACCATCCTTCCTAAATAATTCTAGGTCCCTATGTGTAATCCTGTTGTGCCCAATTGTCTCCCCCCCAATTCCAATCAACCATTTCCTAACTTCCCTATTAATTGTCTTCCTTGTTTTGTCAATCTTTTTTACTGGTACCCTTTCACCCCAACTAACCGTTTGAACTAACTCTGTCCAAATTAACTGTACTCCTGGCAATATTCATTTTACCTCCCATAAATCACTTTTTATACTCCTAATTAATTGCAGCCCTTTTAACTTTGGTAAATCATTCTCCCCTAGGTGTATCACCAAAATGTCAGGTTTGCTGGCCCGAACCCGGCAGGTGAGTTCAGGAAGCAGTTGATGCCACTTCATTCCACTTCTTCCAAGCCAGCAAACCTCAGCCCTGTCAGACAACCCCAGTTGAGTTCCCCATTTGGCATTCTTCGCTGCTGTGGTGGCCCACCAGACCAGGCTATGGCCGCAGATCCAGATCTTCACACTCCTCTGTCTAGCGTGCTCTGCCAAATGGAACATGATAAATTAATTAACATGGGTTGGGCATTGGTTCCATTCGCACATACGTGCGGTAAGCCCATGACCGTCAACGGCCAATCCCTTGGATATCCCTGCCAGACATACCCATTTGGGCAGCAAACGCAGCAGCCCCTGTCCTAAAGGAATGGGATCCATATTTCATGCATGGGAGTTGGAACCTAGACAGTGCCAAACATAATGCTGACATAAACTGGTGTCTAGTGGCCGGTACCCCATTCATATGACAAAAGAATGCTCCCCTAGCAGGTGGCTGAACTTTACAGTATTCCTGCATCGCTAACACTGGGCACAACCTGTCATCCCCCGACCTGACTAACTTAACTATGTGCCCCCTTCCTCGTTGGTCTGTTTTTGATCTTCTTATGTGCAGGGTCAGCTCAAGCATGCCACTTTCAACATCCTTGGCTGTTAATGCCCTATCTGAAGGCTGGCTGACTCCGCCACTAACTCGCTAACTCTGAACGCCCCCAAAAATGTCAGCTTGAACAGTGCCCTGAACATACATACTTCAAACATGTTGTAACAAACTTGGTGTAACACCCCAATGATTCTAACTAAAAGAGGGGGGGTAATGGGTAACCTGCTATCGGTAGTAACTGGCTGCTCTCTTGCCCAGGACTCTAGCAGTCTATGGGCGAAGAAACCCCCATCCGGTGTTGGGTAACCAGACATTTGGCTCATAAAGCCCAATGTGGACAATTTCCCGGCAATGGTTCTTGGTGCCAACCCTTCCCTTCTCAAGGACATAGCGAACTGCAACACCTGAGCTTCGTGGATCAGGAAACCCAAGGTCCATCCCTTCTGTGCACGAAAACGCTGAAATGCTTGAAACGCGCCGGCATAGACAGCTCGGGTCCGTGCAGCCAAGGAGCCCTGTACCACGGAGCAGAGCTCTACAATCCAAGGTTCCACATGGCCACAGGCATAGGCTCCAGAATCTGGTTGGCCTGGGGTGCCAATAAACAAAAACGCTCCATCTGGAATAGAGAAAGAGCATCCGCAATCTCATTCTTGAGTTCTGGAATGTGGTTGGCATGAAATAAAATGTTGTGGCGGAGACAAGTCATGACCAGCTTCCGGACAAGGCACATAACTCATTGGGAACGTGATGATAGAGTGTTGATTATGTGGACTACAGCCTGGTTGTCCCACGAAAACAGGACCACTCTGTCGGCCAATTGCTTGTACTATAACTGTACCACCACAACAATGGGAAACAACACAAGGAACGTAAGGTCCCTTGTGATCCCCACAAAAATCCACTCGGGAGGCCACCTGACTGCGCACCAGCTGTGCCTGAAATATATCCCAAAACCCAGGGGGCCGGCCGCGTCTGAATGAACTTGCAGCTCAGCTTTAAGCAAGAGGTGCTCCCTCCACACACTAACCCCATTAAATTCTTCCATGAAGTTTAGCCATACCCCCAGGTCCTCCCTCATGTCCTTGGTCACCCTTATGTGGTAATGAGGTAAAGACTCACCAGTGAGCTTATTTTATAGTCGGGACATAAATGCCCTGCCCGGAGCTATGACCCTGCAGGCAAAATTCAAACTTCCTACCAATGACTGTAGTGATCTAACCGTGATCTTCACTGCAGTAATGCTCTCCTTCAGTTTTACAATCAGTGCCTCGACTTTATCTATGGGTAAACATGACACCCCAGCCACAGTATCCAGCTCAATGCCCAGGTATGTAAGAACCGTGCTGGGTTCTTCTGTTTTTTCCTCTGCCAATGGGATGCCCAAATACTCCACCTTTTTTTTGAAAGGTGTCAACCAATCGGTCGCACTCCTCCATGCTGGCTCACCCGACGAAGAGGAAGTCATCCAGATATTTTGTGATGGCTCCCCCCCTGGCCGCTCGCCGTACCACCCATTCTACAAGGGAACTAAAGCGCTCAAAGGCTGAGCATGAAATGGAGCATCCCATTGGCATAGCCTTGTCGTAATAAAATCCCTCCTGAAAATGAAAGCCCCAAAGTGGGAAATTATGTGGGTGTACTGGCAAAAGGCGGAATGCTGACTTCACATCACATTTTGCAAGCAAAGCCCCGGCTCCGAATTCCCTTACCAAGGCCACTGCTGCATCACACGATGCATAGTGAACCAAAGTCAAATCTTTTGGTATACTATCATTAACTGAGTGACCCCGTGGGAAGGACAAGTGATGAATCAAGCTGTATTGCCCAGGGGTCTTTTGGGGGACCACGCCCAATGGAGAGAAAACCATATCGGGCATTGGTGGGGTAGGAAACAGTCCTGCAACTCTACCCTCCACTACTTCCTTTTGGATCTTCTGGGCTACCACCTCCTCCATACCCACAACTGACTTCAAGTTGGGGGCAATTCTACCCCGACGCACCTCCCCTGCTGGTATCCTAAAGCCATACCTAAAGCCCATTACCACATAATTGACCTCTTGCCTGTTGGGGTGTGCGCGAAGGGCAGTTGCCAACCTATCAACCCTAATTGGAGTTGGGGCTCTTCCCAGCCCCCTGTGCTTCAACTCCCTTGATTTTCTTTTCCCCTCCCACTATTGGGCACGCCCTTTGCCTTAAAGCCAGGCTTAGGCCTGGGGCAAGCAGAGGTGGCATGAAATCCCCCACAGGAGGAGCAGGTATGCCAAAACCTGCACGTAGGGTGGGGGCATCGGCTCATGCAGGAAAATGCCCAGCATTGCCCAACAGTCCCTTCTGTACTCTGCTTCCCCCAGGCCCTACTTGCGTCGTTGATTGGATCAAACCCCCCCCTTTTACCAGGAGGTGCCCAATATCCGCTCTGGGGGCTCCTGTGGCATCGCTCATGCAATTTAACCACAGGTCATGTGTATGAGTGTCCCATCTTAGCCCTGGGGTGAATGATGCCCAGTGCCTGAAAGCCTCATCGTATCTGAGCCATGCCCCTGGGGGGCCGGTTTCATAGGCCCTGTGGATAATTTCCCCATATTTGAGGAGTATTGCCCTTCTCTCTCCTGGAACATTTCTAACTGCACCCCATGGTATATTGCATAGGCTGCCATCCAGTTGGCCCAATTCCTATCTGCTTTAGGTCTCTTGTATTTCTCTTTCTCCTTCTTCTCATCATCCTCTCCAGGATCCGCTATACGATCTCTGAAGAGGAGGGTAAAGAAGTCCACATAATCCCCTTTCCAAATTTTTTCTCTAGTGGCAGTAAATGCTCACCTATTGGGGTGGATAAGTCAGCATAGGCTCCTCCCAATGGGGCTGGCTGGAGAGGAATCACCCCTGGTTGCCCCACTTGCCTGGAGGGACCTTGTGCCCAAACCTGGAGTGCTTGCTGGGACTGTGACATGCCCAGCGCTGCACCTCCATTTCCTGCCCCCACTGCCATTCACCCCGATGGGTGTGTTTTCCCCACCCCTGGGACCACTGGGGTGGTAACCTGCACCCAGTCACCATTCCACCACAAGTACTGCAGGGGCTTGTTTGCCGGTGAGGTTTTAAGCCCCGCTCCACTCGGATTTCCAGCCTGGGCCCCGACTCAGGCATATTTGAGCCCACCCCCATTCAGGCATGTTGGGGAAAAGGGGGCTATTTCCCCTGGCCCCCCCATGCACCTTGCTCTATGTCCTGGCAGGGCAGCGCCCCGCCTCCCCCTGACCACATACCTGCCTCTGGCTTGATGCTGCTCCACTCCTGCTCCTGGCTGCCAGTGCCCGTTCCACCGCAGTAATCCTTGCCAGGATTTGCAGATCATCCTGTCCTACTCCTCCTGTATTGTCCCCCATGGTCGGCCTGTAAACACACTGAGGTGGGGGAAGACCCCCCCCTGCTGGATCTGGGCAGTTTCATTCTCTCCCATGCCTCTCACTTGACCCCTTCCATCCCCTTGCTGTGGGAGGTGCAAAGGGGCTTCAGGGGCCTGAGGGTGGCCCTCAGCCACATCACCTCTCCACCTGTGCACCGGGAGTGCCTCGTCAGCGAAGCACACGGGGGTGACAATGGGCCTGGTTCCCCGTCTGGGGGGGGCTCCTGCCTCCTCATTCTTTCCATCATTTGGCCCACCCATGCCCTCCCCTAAACTAGTCAGGGAGAAGGCCCTGCCCAAGGCCTGCACTACCGGGGTTGGGGTGGGCAATCCTGACCCAGCCCCACCCACACCCCCATCGCAATTACCCATTTCGGCCCAGGCCTGTGGCACCAGTCCACTGTCCACCTCCCCAACTTCCTTGTGCGTGTGTGGCACCCCCACTGCGGCGCTGGGCCCAGCTCCAAAAAGAAGGGCCTCACAGGAGGCCAAGCACTCCAAGGCTGTCCCCCCTACTGGTGGGAGGGGCTGAGCTGACCCCCCTTCTCTCCCTTCTTCCCACCTGCTCACTTTGGCCCATAGCTTGTGGCTCCCCGAAGCTTGGGCCCTGATCCACCCCCCCTCCTATCATTGACTGGGCCTCACTCCCAGCCCGACTTGCCATTACGGCCTTAGGGCCATGCTTCCTAGTGTGCCCCATCTCTTCCCTGCCTCTCCTTGCGGTCTCCGTGGAAGCCTCGCCGTGCCTGAACAAAATTCAGCTGGGTGAGGCAGCTGCTGTCTGCTGCTCCATTCCCCGCTCATCCTGGACTGAGCGGGGAATACCGAACTAAGCTGCTGGCCAGACCAGGTGGCATCAAGCAGCCAATCAGGGCTTCCCCTTTTTCGCATGGTCGGGAGGGTTGCCTAGGGCAACACTCGTCAACCGCTCCAGCGGCCCGGGCAGGAAAAAACGCTGCAACTTTTCAGCCCTGCTTCTGCATAGGCTCCCGCTCATTTCTTAGAGCTGGGGGCGTGACAATCGCCCCACAGTCACTCATCCGGCTGAGGGCAATGGGGGACAAGATATGGACACTAAATAACAGATGGAGCCTAAATAAAGAACTAAGGAATTAGGAATGAAGTATGAAACTAGATACTATGAAGGAGGAGTCAGAGATTATAAGGGGAAACAAGCACAAGCTAGATACAAGTATTCCTACCAGGAAGTAAAGGGAATCAAGTTTCTTAACAAGGAGCACAAGGTAACTAGGATTCACACTATAAGACTAGAGGGAAACAGGTAAACTACCAAAGAAGGGAAATACTCTAAAGGATAACAAGGGAAACATTAATTTAAGCTCTCTCAGCACACCATAACAAGATCCACAGAGCAAGTAAACTAAGGGAAAAGGCTAGAGGAGTACAGGAGGGAACGAGGGAACAGAGGACAAGGAGAAAGGGGAGGCACACCCCAGGAGCCAACTCCCTCAGCACACACCTAGATAGAAAGCAAGACTACTACTGGGAAGTCAGGAATAACAAAGAACATACAAGGGAGAAGAAACCCAGAGCAGGGAGAAAACTACAAGAAGGATTCCAAGCAACTAGAGGAAGGAACAGGAGACTAAAGGGAAGATACACATAAGAGGGAGCCAAACACAAGGGGAAAAAATACCAGAACTACTATAGGGTTGTGAAGAGAATAGTGTCAGAGAAAGGAGACCAGGAGAAGGCTAGGAAACAGGGTAGACCAACAAACAGAAGGGATGCACAGCAGGCAGGATCACCCAAAGAAGCAGATGTCCCACACCTGCAAGTGCTCCCATCCTGCCTTTTATCTTTCTAAGGGTCAATCAGGGCCCAAGGGGTGGGGGAGTCGCCAAGAGAAGAGGATAGGCATAGAAGGAATATCTTTAGCAAGGCCTGACCACAGCAATGTGGCACTGGGGAAACCTCCCTGCATATAAAGGCTAGGCCATGACAATAAGTGTACCCTTTTAAAGGGGAGGAGGTATGACCACCCTAGGTCCAGGGCATCAGGGACAGGATGGGGACCAACACACAAATTGAGGGAGTGGGACAGGCATGTTTGATGTTCTGGAAGGCTAGGAAGAATGCAGATAATGGAGAGACAGATGGCAAAAGAACCGGTTACAGGAACGGACATTCAAAGTACAGGGCAAATCTGATGCAAACACAAACCAAAACAGTGCCAGTCCAAGCTCAAGCAGAGCAGAGTCAGTAACCAAGGACTAGGAATCACAATCTGCTCAGCTTCCTGTGGCATCAGGTCTACCTTATATATAGGCAGGCAGGTAGGCAACTGGGAATCTGGGGGGTGGAGGGTAGAACAAAGCACTAGCCTGGAGGAGGGGTGAGGCCAGGGCATAGTGGCAGAGAGCCTTCAACAGCAACCCTGAACCCTAAACAGAATGCAGCAGGACAGCAGCCGAAGGGGGCTCAGGGTTTCTTACAGCTGATATACAGACTGACTTGCATGTCACTGTGGTTGAGGACTCTTATGCTGTATAATAAATGCACTTTGGGTGAAGAAGTGCTGTTTGGACTGCTATTTTTTTTTAAAAAAAATTCATATCTTTATTTGCAGTTCAACAGTTGTACAACTTCATCATTAATTATACAATTACATTTCAAAACAGTGTCTGTAACAAATCAGTACACAAATATTAACTTTTTTTTTTCATTACATTCATATTACATTTAAGTTACATTCAGGGGCAGGATAGAGATTCCCCAAGATGTCTTATTTCTCCATGCGTGGTAATGTTAACAGGTCAGTGGATGAAACAGCCTTCCGTTAAAGTTCATAAGAGAAACCCTCAAATTAACATTATGAGTCCGATAGGCTTAGCGATAGCTCTTTACCAAACTTCTTCCCTCCCAACTCTTTTAGAATTGGGGCCCAGGTTTCTCTGAAGAGATTACCTGTCCCCTGTAGCTCTGAGTGTAATTTTTCCATTGAGTATAAGTGCCAAATCTTATTTAGCCATTCTTCGTAGGGAAGTTCATCTACAGATTTCCAGTACCTGGCGATGATACTTTGTGCTGCTAAAAAGAGTGTCTGACAGGCCCTCCTGCTGGCCTCCATAGTTTTATTTTGTGGGTATAGCCCTAACAATGCAATTTCTGGTTTGCAAGGTATCACTATCCCCGCTATTTTATTTGCTATCTTCCAGATTTTTAGCCAGAACTCTTTAACCTTCCAGCAACTCCACCAACAATGGATATAGTCGCCCACTTCCCCACACCCTCTCCAGCAAAGAGCTTTCCCCCCAGGACTTGCATACTTCATTCGTGTTGGAGTCATATAAAAGCGCGTTGTTACTTTTATTTGGATCTCTTTTATTTCTAGAGAATCAGCACAACCATGCATGTGTCGCCAGATTCTTTTTTTTTCTTCCTCCCCTACTTGGATGTCCAAGTCTTTA
Organism: Sphenodon punctatus; assembly: GCA_003113815.1. Taxonomy (NCBI): domain Eukaryota; kingdom Metazoa; phylum Chordata; class Lepidosauria; order Sphenodontia; family Sphenodontidae; genus Sphenodon; species Sphenodon punctatus. Next base: position 58,871 of record QEPC01006859.1, read on the forward strand.
CCCCATTGGTCCATATATATATCCCTGTTATCGTAAAATAGGTTCTTTAATTCCTTATAAATTCTACCCATTCTTCCTGCCATTTTATTCTTTTTGAAAAGAATCTTTTCAAGTTTATATGGATCTCTACCAAAATCATCTTTGTATGGTTGTTTAATACTTATATCCCGGAGTTGCATGTATTGTAATGTGTCCACTTTTTTCCCTGTCAGTTCCTCCAACTTTTGGGGGTAAACAAATTTCCCTAAGGAGAAAACTTGCTGCATCCTAGTGATTCCCCTTTCTCTCAAGTCCCTTCTCAAGCCAGGGGCTAGTTTTCTCTCCGTCGCCAGGATCGAATCAATTGGGGAGAAGGGGGAAATACCCTCCTGTGTCCTCAACTTCCTTTGAGCTTCCTTCCAAAATTTGAGAAGAGTACCTGCAAAGGGGTGCTCCTTTTTATGTTTAGTTAGTGTAGTCCCTTGGTCTACTATCATGCTCTTTAGTGTGTGCACCTGCAATATTTCTTTTTCGATGCTAACCCACTCAGGCGCTGCCGTCTCATGATACCATTCCGTAATTGCAGCCATTGCCGCTGAGGCATGATATAACTTTATGTCAGGCAGATTTAATCCTCCCTTATCTTGTGTTTTCATCAGGGTAGTCTTCCTAATTCTGGGTTTTTTACCGCTCCATACAATATCTTTTAATAGCAGGTTACTTTGCCCAAAAAAGGAAGAGGGAAGTTGAATTGGGAGAGTCATTAGTCTGTACAATATTTTAGGCAACACTATCATTTTATATAAATTTATCTTCCCTAGCCAAGACACCATTAGTTTTTTCCAAGGGAGAATTTCTTCTTTCAACTTTTTTAAAAGTGGCAAATAGTTAGCTGAATATAAATCTTTTGTATTTCTTGTAATTGTGACCCCTAAATACTTGAGGCCCATATCATCTGTGGGAAAGGGGGATATTTTTTTTAGTTGTTCTACTTGCGCCTTGTCTTTCCCATACACCAGGGCAAAGGACTTATCTTTATTTATGGAATAGCCTGATATTTGACCAAAGCTGTCTATAACTCTTAATAACTCTGGGAGTGACTCATTGGGATTCTTAATATAGAGTAGCAAATCGTCCGCATATAGCGAGAGCTTATGGGTTTGGGCTGCAATCTTAATTCCCTCTATTTTTTCATTACTTCTTATGGCAGTAGCCAGGCCTTCTAAAACCAGATTAAAAAGAAGGGGGGACAGTGGGCAGCCCTGCCTAACGCCTCTCCCCAGCATAAAGGGTTCCGTCAGCTTCCCATTTATCAATAATCTTGAGAGTGGCTTTTTATAGATTGCCTGCATCCATCCCAAGAAATTTCCTCCAAATCTCATTTTTTCTAATGTTGAAAACAGGCATTTTGTTTCAATGTAATCGAAGGCTTTCTCCGCATCAGCAGATATTATCATGGCCGGTTCTTCCCCATTTTGGAGTGTGTAAATTATATTCACTGCTTTTCGAATGTTGTCTTTCCCTTGCCGTCCTGGTATAAAACCTGTCTGGTTTTTATGTATAATCTCGCCAATTATCGCTCTCAGCCTTGTGGCCAGAACTTTTGCAAATAATTTATAATCAGCATTGAGGAGCGAAATTGGTCTGTAATTCCCACATTGATCAGGGGCTCTGCCGGGCTTAGGAATCAGGGTAATTGTTGCCTCATAAAAATTTTTTGGCATTTCCTCCTCAGTAAGAATGTTATTAAAAATCTGGGCCAGATGTGGAGTTAGAATTTTTCTGTATGTCTTATAAAATTCAATCGGGAATCCATCTGGACCTGCAGCTTTGTTGCTTTTGGAATTCTCTATTGCCTCTAAGACTTCTTTTTCAGTAATGGGGTTGTCTATAAAAGCTCTTTGCGCATCAGTCAGGCTAGGCAAGTCAATACTATTTAAAATTTTTGAAATTTCCAATTCTTGGGGGTTACTGGAACTGTAATTTTTTTTATAGAATTCAAGGAATGCATCTTGTATCTTAGCTTCTTCTATACATCTTTCTCCCTTCTTGTTGTTGATTACTGTTACTTGTAATTTCCTTTGCTTGGCTTTTACTAGTCTGGCCAGTGTTTTCCCAGCCTTATTGTTGTTTTGATAGTAGTGGAACCTTATCTTTTGTAACTGATTTTTTGTTTTTTCCATTTCTGTTATGTTTATCAATTCCTTGGCCTTAATTATCTCTCTCCTAAGGGCCAAGGAGGGAGAACTTTTATTTTGGGCTTCTAATTTTTGTAGTATTGCATATCTCTCTTTTATCTGTTGCCTTTTATCTTTTGTTAATTTGACTTGTAGGGCTATTAACTTCCCCCTTATGACCGCCTTAGCAGCTTCCCAAAGCGTTGCCTGTGATCTCACTGAACCTATATTTAATTTGAAGAACTCTTCTATGCATTCTTTTATGTCCTCCTGATTTTGTTCGCTTTTTAATATATTTTTCTTAAGCTGCCAGCTGTATGTCCTGCTCTGATTATTCCCCAAAGTTTTAAAAATAGTTACTACAGCACTGTGGTCAGACAGAGCTACCGGGAGAATGAAGCTTCTCCGGGTCCTAAATAGGTCCCTCTTTCCTGTTATTACATGGTCTATTCTTGTGTAACTATTGTGAGTGTTAGAGTAATATGTATAATCCCTCAGTGTTCTGTTTATAAATCTCCATGCGTCGCCCCAACCATATGAGTCAATCATGTCTGCTATTTTCTTTTGTTCGTGCCTAGCCGCCCCTTCTCTTGAGAAGTCCGAGTCCGTTAATGTGGTATTGAAATCTCCTTGAATTATCGTCCAACCTTTTGCATTATCTGCTATTCTCCTTAGTATTTTTTCAAAAAAGGCTACTTTGGCTTCATTGGGGGCATACACATTGACCAATGTAATGTGCTCCTCTCCCTTTTTCCCTGTGACACAAACAAATCTGCCTTCTTTATCTTTGATAACTTTCTCTACCTTGATGGGGGTGTTTTTCCCTAAGCCTATTATTACTCCCGCCTTTTTCTTCATAGAGCATGATGAAAATACTTGTCCCACATTTTTGTTGGAGAGTCTGAAAACATCTTTAGTTAATAGATGAGTCTCCTGGAGGAAAAAGACCCCCACTCCCTGATCCTCCAAAAGATCCCTCACGCGTTTCCTTTTTTGGGGGGAATTGAGTCCTTTTACATTTAATGTCAGTGTCTTAATCTCCCCCATATCTACCTTTTTAAAAAATTTTTTATTCTAAATTGTGTACGCCATCCTGCCTTGTTTGAGGGTTTCTCTTGCTCAAAAAACCTCTAGTTCCATTTCTCAACTTGCTTTCCCTCAAACTGTACCCTCACACCACTGTTCATTACTGATTCTGCTATCCTGCCCTGCTTCAAGTCATTTAAACTGCACAACTGCTTTTGCCTTTTCCTTAATTCCCCCTTACCCCTGTCCCCCTCCCTTATATCTCCCACCTCCCTGGATAGGGGTAAAGAACCCCTTCCTAACCCTACCATCCCTCCCTTTTTTGAGTGGACCCGTGGGATTTCAGAGGCCACTTTTTCAGTAGTCTCCGAATGCCTCTTCCCCCCCCCCAGAGCCTCAATTATTAAAAATTTCTTAGCTTTTTATCTTTTTTTAGCTTTTAGCCGATGTCTTTTAATTTGCTGCCTTTTGAAGTTAAAACAAAGTTTCTTGCCTCCAAAATGCTGCAGTAACTTCTTGCCCCAGGAGCAAACCCATAATTTCGAACAACAGTTAATTCAGGAACAGTCCCTTAGATAAAAATAACAGCAAATGATCCATGGAACAGCCCCCTAGTTAAAATTAACAAACAATTAGTCTATGAAACAACCCTACCAGTGTAATATAACGAACAATTAATCCAGGAACAGCCCCTTAGTTGAAATTAACAAGTAGTTGATCCATCGAACAGCCCCTTAATGAAAAATAACAACCAATCGAACCATGAAACATGAAACAGCCCACCAATGAAGTTAACATCAGTTGATCCAGAGACAGGAACAGCCCCTTAGTTGAGAATAACAAGCAATGATTGATGGAACAGCCCCCTAATTTAAAATAACCACCAATTACTCCATGGAACAGCCCATCATTGACCTTTACAACCAATTGATCCAGGAACAGCCCTTTAGTTTAAAATAACAAGCAAATGATCCATGGAACAGCCCCCTAATTAAAATAATAGACAGTTGATCCCTGGTACAGTCCCACCACTGAAATTAACAGTCAGTTGATCTGGGAACAGCACCTTGGTTGAAGAGAACAAGTAGTTGATCCATGGAACAGCCACCCGGTCAAAATAACAAACAATCAATTGATCCATGGAACAGCCCCTTAATTAAAAGTAATAAACAGTTGATCCCTGGTACAGTCCCACCACTGAAATTAACAATCAATTGATCTGGGAACAGCACCTTAGTTGAAGAGAACAAGTAGTTGATCCATGGAGCAGCCACCCGCTGAAAATAACAAACAATCAATTGATCCAGAAACAGCCCCTTAGTTGAAGGTAACACGTAGTTGGTCCATGGAACAGCCCCCAATTAAAAATTTTAGTCCAAAAGATCCATGGAACAGCCCACCATTGAAATTAACAAATAATTGATCCAGGGATAGCCCCTTAACTGGAAATAAAAAGCAATAGCTCCAGGGAACAGCCCTTCAGTTAAAAAATTATAAACAGTTGATCCCTGGAACAGCCCCACCATTTGAAATTAACAATCAATTGGTTTAGATACAATCTTTTAGTTGAAGTTAGTAAGCAATTGATCCATGGAACAGCCCCTTAATTGAAAATAACAAGCAATTAGCTGAAGGTATCAAACGATTGATCCAGGAACAGCTCCTTAGTCAAAAGCAATAAACCATTAGTTTAAGAACAGCCCCTTATCTAAAAAAACCCACAAAAAAACACACAATCCATTGATCTTAAAAAAAACAACAACCAAAACGAAGGCAGTATGTAGTTATTCCAGATTCAACCCCTTGTTTAAAAGGACAGATCAACTATTAGAAGGGCTACCTGCAACTCCTCCAAACTTAGTATGAAATTTAGTGTCTTTTCCTCTCAAAACAGCTGCTCAGCTTCAATTTCAATTTCTCCCCTGCCCAGCCGTGGATGTGTGCTCAAACTCTTTAAACTCCCTTTTGCATATCATCTTCTTTTCCCTGAATGCAAGCAGTGCATAAACATGTGGACCTGGGAGCTCTAGTTATCACCCCAGGTAAAACCCCTTCTCAAGTGGGCTCAAATGCAAGTCTCCCTTCCTCATCCTATTTCTAACATGCAGCTCCCAGAAGAATGGGTAGGTGAGCAGCATCTACTTGCTATTAGGTTCATTGTATGCAGTTTGCTTAAAAAGATCATATAACTTAAGTTTAAAGGTCACTATCTCTACTTAATTAGTCCCCATAGCCTGCAGAGTTCAAATCTATAAACAGATCTCATTCTGGGGTAGAATGGCAGCGTCTCTTGTTTCCCACAAATTAACTTCTGTCAGGCTGGCTACCTCTGTTCATGTTGTGGTCTCTTAACAGTGCTCAGCCCTATAATCTCCCTGTCTCGCTGTAAAAAACTTGTTCAGACCCTGTGAGTTTCCTCCCGGGACCCCCCCATCTATCCCCCGACCCATCAACCATATAGAATCATTGAATTACAAGCCTGAAGCTGAGTCCCATCTCGACACCAGGCAAAGGACAGTCCTGCAGAGTTGAGACACAGCGATCTTCTATTGACACAGACAGCGTCTCTCTTCCTGAAGCAGCAGACAGCGGAGAGGGGAATCCCAGAGGCCGAACCACAGCCCGAAGTTAAGCAGAGGGATCAAAGCAGAACGCCGTTAGTGCTCTCAGCTGGAGACCCGCAGGCATTGTCCCCGCTTGCTGCAATGTTTTCGCGCTGAGCAGAGTCCTGTAGAGAATGAATCCCCGTGTAGGGCAAAAACAGGGAGGGTCAGGTGAGGCTTCATAGTCTTCTCAATTGGGGTCCTGCCGGCAGCAACTCCTCCTGGATCAACAAACCGTGCGTTTTTATTTATTTTTCTTTTCTTTTCTTTCTTTCTTTTTTTTTTTTTTTCCTGGTTGTGTAGCCTGCAGCTCCTTTGGTGGCTTTCCCCTTCTTAGAGTTCTTCTCTTGCTGTAAGTTTATTGCGGGGCAGCCGGGAGGTCAGCATGGGTCTCCCTCTCTTGCGCCGCGGCTCCCGACGGCATGCTGCGTAAGAAGATTTCTAAATCTTCAGTACATTCAAAGAATTTTTTTCTCCCTTTGACTGTAATCATCATCTTTGCGGGGAAGAGAAGCCTTGGACTTAGATTCCTTTCATTTAATATTCCAAAGAACTTGTTCCATAGCATACGCTTTCTTAGAGTCTCTGCTGCGTAGTCCGGGAAAACCTTTATTGTAGCCTGCTGGAGGGAGAGCGTCTTCTTGATTCTGGATTTTCTTAAGATCTCCTCCTTCACCGAGTAGTTTGTAAACTTTACTATTATGGGGCGAGGGGGGTCATTTTCTTTTCTTCTGGGTCTGCCCACTCTGTGGGCACGATCCATCTCCACGTTGTGCAGGTGGATTTCCTCAGGGAAATTTTCTTTAAGGAGGGTTCTGATTTTTTCCTGGACCTTTTCTCCCTTTACCTCTCTGATCCCGTTGAACCTCAGGTTCGCCCTCCGTGACCGGTTCTCCAAGTCCTCAGTTTTCAATTGAAGAACGAGGACCTCTTCTTTTAGTTTAGTTAGCTGTTCCTGGGCGGTCACGCCTTGGTCTTCAATTGCCGAGATCCTCTCCTCTGAGGCCTCAATCCTTTTCGTTATGCCCTCCATCTTTTTGTTCCCTGCTTCTATGGAGTCTTTAATTTCTCTCATTTCTTTTTTCAATTCTTTTCTCATTTGGGCCAGCAGTTTAATTACAGAGCCCCTCTCCGCTCCTTCCTCTTCTGATTCAGGGGAGATCTGTCCTTCTTCTGAGCCTCTCTCTTCCCGCTCTTCTGCCGCCATTTTTTCCTCACTACTTCCCCGCTCTCTGTCAGTAGGCCCCACTATCGTTCTTCTATGACAGAGCCTCTCCATCGCGTTGCTCTGCGAGGGCTTTTGTTTGTTTCTATTCCTCCCTGTCATATCTGCTTTCAGGCAGCTTTTTTGTTTTGTTTTTCTTCTTTAAGCCGGCTATTTTAGAGGCTGGGGGAGCGGAGCTCCGGCAATATCCCACTACACGCTTTGGCGCATGCGCAGATCCCCCTGGACTGCTATTTTTGAGGGATGGATAATAAAAAATACTTAAAGCCTAGGCCATTCTACTAGAGGCAAGTCAGAAGCATGTCAGGGCAAAATCAAGAAGAAAAAGGGACATAATGAGTTACAACTAGCAAAATATGTCAGGAACAATAAGAAAGGGTTCTACCAATATTTTGGGTTCTTCCTTTTTAGGGAAAGTTATTGAATGGGTGGTGGCATGTCAGCTCCGGGGCCACCTGGATGCTACTGGATTCCTGGATCCCTTTCAGTCTGGCTTTCATCCTGGGCATGGCATCCTGGGCTGCACTTGTGGCCTTGGTCGATGATCTATGCTTGGAGATCGACAGAGGGAATTCCACTCTGTTGATCCTATTGGGTCTATTAGCAGCTTTTAACACTGTTGATCACAAGATGTTGTTGACTCGACTGCAGAACCTGTCGGTCATGAACATGACTGTTGGAATTAGGTTTCTTGTGAGATGAATTACCCTTAAGAGGGGTGTAGCTAGGTTGGATTGGGTTCTGGTGCAGAAGATGGAATGGGCCCTCCTTCCCAGCAGCAGGGAAGGCACAGTTCCTCCAGAAAGTGTGACCCCCAGGCTCATGGGTCCCTATGCAGCTCCACCATTTTAGCTATGCCCTTGCCTTTAAGAATTCTAGACTCTGTTAAAATTTGCTGTTTCCAAAAAGATTCTTGACAGTAAACTTATCTGGTAGAATATCCAGGCAACATGAATGAAAACTGTATGTGGATACAGTCAAAGAAAACTGTTTAAAATTACAGTGAATAATGGAGGATATATTTTCTAGGGGTGTGCAATTCATTTCTGCTTTTATGAAAATGAAGAAAAAAAATGATACCCGTACCCAAGGAATCATCCATGCCAAATTTCAGAAGGATTGCTTAAGGGCCCTGATTTTATAAGCATCATAGTTTGTGATGCATTTCTGGCTGTACCTTCATTGCTTCCCATCAAATTTGGATTCAATGTGGACAGATTGTACCCCTCACTGAAGGGATCATCCCAGCCAACTTTCATAATGATGGGATAAAGGGTTCCGATTTTATAAGTGATTTACATTTTGTGGTTTTTACACACATTTCCAGTTGTAATGTCTTTATTTTCTATCCCATTTGGATGATATTTGGGTAGAGTGTACCCCTCAGCCATAGGATCATCCCTGCCAAATTTCAGAAGGATTGTGTAAAGGTCCTGATTTTATAAGCTATTGGATATTTGTGATTTTAACAGAAGTCATGCAAATAATTTTGGGACAAAAATGAAAATTTTAGGACATAACCACCAGGACTTTGGGCATCAAGGCAGAAGGAAGGGGGAAGCAGTCCATCAATCAAGAGACAAGCTTGACACATCTAGGCTGGCCAACTGGCATCCCAAACACATCCTACAACACTGTGACAGAGGACGTAAGAGAATTCCTTATTGACTCTTTCCTAAGCAGATGCTTCCAGCTTCCCAGTAACAAGCAGGGAGTTGGGGTGGGAACAGCACAGAATGAGGATACATGATTAACATTTCTGCTTTTCAGCTGGTATCACAAATCCATCTTATACCACTATGACAAACATAAAAGAATCCCTAGTATAGGCTTATTATTCTCTGGAGATGCTGCCCAAGCTTCCAACTTGCCAGTACCCAATCACTACAATCAGGGGGGTTTGGGGGTGGGCATTGGGGAGAAATATATGCTTCTGATAGCTGCACAGCCCCCACCATGGCTAGATCTTGTGTAGCTCATAGGCTGGTTCGGTGCTCTCCGTGTGACTGTGTACGGTGCAGTCTTCAGCCTCACTGCAAATGCTCATTAAAGCAGAAATCTGCACCTACTCTCCCCCATGTATGCCACCCATGGCATACATGGGGGAGAGTGTGGTTGCTGTGTTGGTCCCAAGTGTCAGGGGTGGAGACAAAGTAGTTCAAATTATATCTTTTATTGGACCAACTATTGGTGGAAATGTGCATGTTTTTGGACCTCACAGACTTTGGGGTGCCAATGAATGAAGCCTGTGCCAGTGCCTCTGGCACCTGCTTCTCCTATGCTCGGCCCACCTCCTCCTGTCTTCTTCACCCTTTCTATAAATGCTCCAAAAGCATATTTCTGCATCTAGTAGAACCTTTATAATTTAAACAGAGGAAACACCTGCAAGTGATTTAAGGAAACTTGCAACTTCTGTTAAAATCACAAAAATCACATTGTTTGTAAAACCGAGACCCTTTACCCAATATTTCATAAATGTGGCAGGGATGCTCCCTTGCATGATGGGAACAACCTGTCAAAATTTCATCCCCGTTAGATGGAAAACAAAGACATTACAGTTGGAAATGTGTATTCAAACCATGAAATTATTAAATTTCTTATAAATCAGTAACCTTTACCTAATATTTCTGAAATTTGGCAGGAATGATCCCTTGCAAGGCGGGTACAAAGTGTCCACATTTCATCCATATTGGATGGAAATTAAAGATATTACATCTGGAAATATGTGCACAAACCACAAAACTTAAATTGCTTATACAATCAGAACCCTTATCTAATATTTATGAAATTTTGTAGGAATAATACCCTGCATGAAGGGTACACACCTTCCAAATTTCATGGAAATAAGATTAAAAATGAAGATGTTGCAGCCAGAAATAATTTCCCATTAAAACACATGGAAAATGAAAATGAAACTTAAAAACGAAAACAAAAGTTCTCAATTACAAAAGTTGAAAAACAAAAATGTTAATAACAAAAATGAAAACAAAAAATGAAATGGGTCCCTGGTGCACATTTCTATTATTTCCCAACTCTAAATCCACTCCTGTTCTAGTGTTGGGTTAGCATTAATGCCACTTAGAGCACATTTCTCATTGCCTTAAAACATAGTTTGATGTTGACAATCAACAAGCCTCTTGGTTTCTGGGAGAAAATCTGTAGAATACAGTATCTTCACTGGCTTCAGAAAGTCACACCAAATCTATGAAACGAATTTTTACATTTTTTTAAAAAGCACAAATAGTGCTATTCTCTCCTGATTCTACCATGAAACTCATGATAGATGGCACTTTTTTAAAAAAGCGTAAGCTCCTAGATTCATGTCATTGGGCAAGAACCTTAACATTCATTAAAACAGAAAAAGTTGCTCCATGCAGACAGCATCTGATGACCTTCTCATCGATAACCTTCTCTTAGCTAAGTCTAAGGGCCTCTACTCCATTCTTGTTCTCCTTGATCTCTCTTCTGCATTTGACACTGTCGAACCATGGCCGTCTCCTGGATTTGCTATGCTCCCTTGGTTTCTGGGACCAAGGGCTCTTAACCCTCTTGCTCCTCTAAACATTTTTGCCCCTTCTCTTGATGCCCCTCATGCCTGGAACTCCCTCCCTGGATACGTTTGCTCTGCTCCCTCCCTCCCAACTTTCTGTTCTTGACTGGTTCTCTTTGTATCTCCCAAACCAATTCTTCAACGTTTCTCTTGCTGGTAGCCTCCTGTACATTGCTTCCCCACTCTAGGAGTTCCCCAAGGCTCTGTCCTGGGGGAACTCCTAGAGTATGCTAGAATATGCTAGAATATGCTAGAATATGCTGATGACACCCAGCTATATCTCTCATTTTCATCAGACTCAGCCCCGGCAGTCTTGGTGCTTACCCAATGTTTGGCGACTGTGGGGGATTGGATGAGGGCGAGCCGCCTGAAGTTAAATCCCGACAAGATGGAGGTGATGGTTGTGGGGAAAGCCGAGGGAGTGGTGGCCCCCCATCATTGATGGGGTCCGTTCTCCCCTGGTATCTCAGGTTCGGAGTCTGGGGGTTAGCCTGGATCCGCAGCTCCGCCTGGAAGTCCAGGTGGCGGCTGTGGTGAAGGGGGCATTACGCCAGTTACATCTGGTACGTCGGCTTAGGCCATATGTGTCGGACTCTGATCTGACCACAATCGTCCTTGCTTTTATTACCTTGAGACTGGACTAATATAAAGCGCTCTATGTGGGGCTACCCTTGGTGCTGGTTTGGAGACTGCAGCTGGTGCAGAACGTGGCGGTTCATCTCCTAAGGGGAATGGGCTGACACGAGCACATTACACCAGTGCTTCATTCTCTGCACGGGCTGCCGATAGTCTTCTGGGTGTTCTAATTCAAGGTGTTGGTGTTGACCTTTAAACCCCTAAATGGCCTGGGCCCCACCTACCTGCAGGACTGCCTCATCCTCCGGGTCTTGGATCAACCCCTGTGGTCGGCCAGGGATGCCTTCCTCAAGGTCCCCCAGGTTTCTCAGGTGTCGACCTTGAGGAGAGCGTTCTCTGTGGCCATGCCACGGCAGTGGAACTCCCACCCGTTGGAGGTCCGCTTGACCACCGACCTCCTCTCTTTCCATAGACAATGTAAGACCTGGCTGTTTTGCCATGCCTTTCCCAAGGGAGATGGGTTGGGTGGGTTGGGTTAGGGAGGGGTAAGGGTTTGAATTGTGTTTTATTTGATTTTAATTGTATTTGTTATTTGTTTTAATCTGTTTTTAACATGTTGTTAGCCGCCCCAAGATGCTCTCAGAAGGAGGGGGCAGCATACAAATGTTATTATAAATAAATATAAATAAATACATTAATTAATTAAATTAAAAACTCTATCTCTCCACTCCCATGCTCTTTCCCTTCATTCAGTCTCATATTGCTGACTGTCTTGCTGATATCGCTGCATGGATATCTCACCGCCAACTCAAGATTAATATTGCCAAGACCAAACTACTCATATCCCCCCCAACAAATATTCCCCTCCTACTTCCCTCTTAATTTCCATTGAGGGAGTCACCATCCAGCCAGTCCCTCAGGCACATAGCCTGGGATTCATCATTGACTCTTCCCTCTCCTTTATGCCTCAGATCTAGACTGTTGCTAAATCCTGTTGCTTTGCTCTGTATAATATTGCTAAAATCCAGTCCTGTCTTACTGTTTCCATTGCAAAAACCCTAGTCCATGCTCTAATCATCCCTCACCTTGACTACTGTAACTTCCTCCTTACTGTTCTCCCCTGCCCTGGTCTCGCCCCCTCATCTCCATTCAACGCTGTGCTCCCAAAGTCATCCACCTTGCCTGTCACTTTGACCATGTTCAGCCCCTCCTCTCTGCCCTACACTGGCTCCCTCTACATGAACGTATTCAGCACAAGCTCCTGGTCTTCACCTTCAAGGCTCTTCATGGCCTTGCTCCCTCATATTTCTCCACTCTTGTATCCCGCCACACTCCTTCCCTGGAGCTTCACCCCTCCTCTGCTCCTACCCTCTCTTGCTCTTAACCCCCTGCTCCTCTAAACGTTTTTGCCCCTTCTCTCTTGATGCCCCTCATGCCTGGAACTCTCTCCCTGGATACGTTTGCTCTGCTCCCTCCCTCCCTCCCAACTTTCAAATCCTTCCTGAAAACCTACATCTTCAGTCAGGCCTTCCCTAGCCCATCATGAGTGAAATTATATCCTCTTCCCCCTCCCTCAGAACCTAGTTCTCTGTAACTAAGTGAAGCACATACACCTACACCTTCTGAACCTCATGAATGTATTCTTGTGTCTCCCAATGTTCACCTCTCCCTTTTCTCCCCCTCCCTTGTCTCCCCATCTCTTGTCTCTAGATTGTTTATATGGAAGAGTATTTGGCAGGTGGGGATGAGGGTCTGTTGGGTTATTGGGTAGGGTTGTGGGGAGGGAAGGAATGTTTTATTGTATGAATTGCTATTGTTGTTTTATTGTTGTAAGCTGCTCAGAGCCCATGTGGGAAGGGTGGTATATAAATCTGAAAAATAAATAAGATAAATAAATAGATTGTAAGCCCCCTAGAGGTAGGGACCTGACTATAACTATTTATTGTACAGCACCAGGTATACTGCTGTCACTATATATTTAATAGTAATAATCTGAACTAAATAAAAGCCTGATTTCCTAAGAGGGGATTGATACTCGATGTAAGTGAATCAGATTTGTTTGGCTACAAATGGGGACACATCACCTCTCTAGATGCACCCATTGTTATGAAATGTTGGGTTCCTATTTATCTTTGGCCCTTCTAGCCCTTTGTCAAATTTGGTTGAAATTGGCTTGTGATAGCAAAAGTTACTGATAGCATAAGAGAAGCTGGTAGTGGGGTTGGGAAGAGGGAAAGATTGAAAACAAATGTGACAGTAGTCCGCATTGACCCAGGAGTCACCTGCATGTTTATTTTATTGCTGCCAGATATTGGCCTGTGTATGTCCCGAGGCAGGTGCTCAACTGCTACAGTACACGTCCTCCAGAGAACCTTGGAGATGCATCCCAGGCTAGTGTCCACCCACCCAAGCAAATCTGTGTTAATGGATGCAGGCATGTTCATTAGGCCTGCCATCCCCACTGTGAGGCGGTGTCTGTGGTTTGGACTGGAAGAGCGTGCTTACCCAGCCCACTGAACGACTTATGGGGTGACCTGGAGGAGCTCCAGCTTCCCATAAGCTGTTTGGTGGTTGGGGTGAGTGCACTCCTCCAGGCTCCCCTGAACAGCTGTTCGCTGGGGTGGGGTGAGTGTGCTCCTCCGGGCTCCGGCCCGAACAGCTGTTCAGTGGGCCAGGGTGAGCGCGCTCCTCCAGGCCCCCCCAATCAGCTGTTTGGCAGCTGGATGTGCACACCAGTTTATAGTGGGGTCCAAGAGGAGTGCCCCATCAGCTGTTTAGCAAGCTGGGTGTGCATACCAAACAGCTGATGGGAGGGGCCAATAGGAGCACCCCATATCAGCTGTTTGGTGGTAGCTCTTCCTGGGTCCTGATCCTGCTGAGCAGCATTGGCCCAGGAGTTCTCTCCCATGTGAATAGTTCCTTGGGGTGACCCAGGGCATTGAGGGGCCTTAACGTAGGCCCCAACACCCGGGTTATGGGGGGATGGCTGCACAAGTGAACAGCCCTTCCCACCAACCTGAGGAGTGGTGACTTCAGTGTTTTTTTTACCTGGGGTGGGCCAGGGAGGCACCTCACTGATGTCATGTCTGTTTTCACCCAGACACACACACAAGTACAAAGAGTGAATGTATAAGTCTTCTCTTCATGAGAAAATAAGTTAAAAAGTCAATAAAACTCTATTTTCAGTGTTCCACTGGTGCAGGTTTCATTCACTTCAATGGGGCTTGTGTCAACAGAATGCTTTGCAGATGACAGGATGTGAGTTTCTAGCAAATTTCCAGTTATACAGAGCTCTTTCCCCGTATGATTGTGAATTTGTAGCACAATTGAGTGAGGGGGTGGGGATTTCCCTCCACCTGCCTGGTCGCCTGGTTCAGGAGAAAGGAGTCTGGGGCTGGGGCTGGCGGGAGGTGGAGGGCGGGTGCAGCCATTGGGGTCATGATGGGCCGGGGGATATATGGTTCCTTTGGGGGGCCGGTATATTCTTTGAGGTGGGAGAGGTGTCTACTACCTACCTGTCCCCCACAATGCCCCCAGAGCAGAAGGTGAGGTGGTCATGGTTTGGAGGACCCCTGGCCAGGTTATGATGCTGTTGAATGGGAGATCAGTCATGAATAATCATCTGTTATCCAGGAGCTGGTCCTGGACCAGACAGCTGATTTCATTTGCATCACAGAAAACTGACTGGACACTGAGACGAGGCCTATCTTGGCTGGCCTTGTTCTAGCTGGGTAGTCTGTGCAGCATGATTTGAGGCTAGAGGGCTGGGGTGGTGGTGTAGGCATTATTTTTTGGGAGTCGTGGACTGTTAGGAGGTATCCAGTGCAAACCCCACCAGGCACCTTGTGATTGATTTGGCTGGAGACATATTAGGGTTGCTATTGGTATACTGGGCACCTTCCTGCAAGGCAACATCCCTGCATGATCTAGCAGAGCTGGTGTTGGAGGTGGTTTTATGGTCACCGAGGACAGTGGTCCTGGGAGACTTCAACATGCACGCCAATGCCAGACTTCAGGGTGAAGAGCATGAGTACATGGCTGCCATGGTAACTATGGGCATGTCTCAGATAGAGGTTCGCCTGACAAATGTGGGAATTTGGTGTTTCGCACTGGCCTTGAGGCAGGGGATCTGTTCGTGGGGGAGGTTTCTTTGTTTCCCTTATCATGGATAGAGCATTACCTCCTACAGGCCTGTCTCCTGGCACATGTCAGCCTATAGAAAGGTGCGGTATCTATTTGGATGGTCTGCCTCCGAAGACTTATGGAACCAGAGAGGTTCCAGAATGCTCTGGGAGAGATACCCTCTGACCTTGATAGTTGATCACTCGACCTTGTAGCTTTCTGGAACATCTTGTTGGCTGAGGCCATCAATCAGTCAGCTCCTAGGTGTCCACTCTGAGAGCATTGGAAGCACAGGTCCCCATGGTTTATGGAGGATCTGTGCTGGCTGAAGCAGGAAGGGCAGAGGATAGAGCAACAGTATGTAGTGAAAGATGTGGAAGATCCACTGTACACCGGTGGAGTCAGTTAGGAACACTTATATGTCTTATTCGGCCTACTCTTGCTTCTGAATTCATCTTGTTTGTCATGAGCTGTATGTATGCCTCTTTGGCAGCCTATGTTGTGTTTCATCCCATAATACTTGTTGTGCAGAATACCAAGACCAGTTAGAACTGTAATGTTATGAGAAGCTTTCTTATCAGTAGAATCCAAGCCTGACACCAGGAGAAAGGTTTCTTCATTGGGTGTTGGATGACTCAGGCCAGGAGGAGGCACATCTGCAATAGGTAATTGTTAGCACATGCACCGTGTTTGCATAGTGGGTTTGTGAAGTTAGAATACTATAAAGACAGAGAAACCGGAAACCCACATTGGAATTTCACTGCTGACCACCGTGCAGAGGTGCTAAGGGGCGTGGCAGAACCTGAGGCCCACCTGGGGATCATCTCGCAGTCATTATTGGGGTTACCCGCCTTGCAGAAAGGGATGTGAGATCCTTTCTTTTACCTTTTATGCTTTGTATTTAATAAAATAGCTTTCTTGGCACCATTTTGTCTGAGTCATCACTGAACTGATCCAAAAGAACAAACAATTTTAAGACACAGTGGCGATGGACCCGTACTGAAGATGATAGAATGCAGCATAGAGCTATGAAGTGGCTATGTGGGCAGCAAAGAAGGGTTTATTTGCTGCCATCATAGCATCCGTGAAGTGTTGTCCAGCTGAACTTTTCTGGGTGGTGAAGGGGCGGGTCAGTCTGGCCTGTCTCCACCTGCAACTGGAGTCTTCCAGCGCTTGCTGTGACATGTTTGTTGACTATTCCGCAGACAAAAATAACTCGCATTCACTACTGCTTCAATGCCGCATTTGATATAGTAGGTGAACGTTCCCGGTAATGAATGCCCCATTCTGTCCTGTTCTATGGGATCAGTTTTCATCTGTGTTGTCCACTGATGTCAAGGATGTTTGGGGGTCTGTTAGGGCTACATATTGTGAATTAGAGCCATGTCCATCCTGGCTGGTCAAAGTCAATGGGGAGACATTGGGGCTGTTGCTGGCTGGGGTAGTCAACTCCTCCGTTGGGGAGGGCAGAGTCTCTGGGTGCCTCAAGGAGGCCATAGTATGTCCACTGCTCAAAAACCCATCTCTGGATGTTAACTCCCTTTGGTCGGTCTCTAACCTTCTCTTTTTAGGGAAGGTTATTGAACGGGTGGTGACTTGGCAGCTTCAGGCACTTCTGGATTGGGTCAGTTTTCTGGATCCCTCACAGTCTGGCTTTCATCTGGATTATGGCACTGAGACTGCTCTTGTGGTCTTGGTTAATGACCTTCGCCATGGGCTAGACCAGGGGGTGTTCAACTCTTTTGGTCTTATTCGATCTATCAGCTTCCTTTGATGCCATTGACCATGAGATGTTGGTGACTCGCTTGCGGGACAGTGCTGGGGTGGACGGAATTGTTCTTGAATGATTTTGCTCTTTCGTGACCGGAAGGACTCCGCGTGTGGTACTGGGGGCCTGTTCATCATCTCCCTGGGATCTCAGGTGTGGTGTCCCCCAAGGTTCTATTCTGTCCCCTCGCCTGTTCAACTAGATCCGCTTGGCTGCCGACTCCCCTCTTTCTGCAGACAATGTAAGACCTGACTGTTCCACTAGGCCTTTCTTGAGGGAGACGGGGTGGGTGGGTTGGTTTAGGGTAGGGGGGGATGAGATTTTACATTGTTTTAACTGAAATTATTATGGTTTATTTTAATGTTTTAATGTTTGAAATGTTTTAATATATTGGGAACCACCCCAAGATGCCTGAGGCAGGAGGGAGCAGCATATAAATTGTAAAAATAAATAAATAAATAAATAACACATGTCTGAATTTGGCGCATGTTGGGCTTTTAAGTCACCAGTGAGAGTGACAGTGGAGAGACAAGCTGAAAGTGGTTGCTCCTTGGAACACTGTAGGCTTTTCACCCATGACTCAATGGTGTTGGTAGACTTGGACATGAGGAGGCTGCATGCATTAGCCTGGATTTGCCTGCACGGCGGGTCTGTGATGTCCTGGACTACATCATGAGAGGCAGGTGAGGGGTAAACATCTGGCAGACACCTAATAATCAAGCAGTGAACACCTACTAAACACCTACATGGTGTGGGCTATCATATAATTTGTTTTTACCCTTAGAGGCTATACATTTGAAGCAATTGTAGCCAGGTTACCTAGTATAAATAACATACCTTTGGACCCAAAGTATTCTCCCAGATGACTGCTTTGGATGCTTCCTAATTTTGTGTGTGTTTGATGAGAAGAATTCCCTACACATGGTAACCCAAACCTTTTCAAAATTTGTGGCCTGTGAACCAATCCAAACTGATTCACACAAGCAGTTGTTTGAACTAAACTTGAGTCAGGTTGACCAAAAGTAGAGAATTGTTAGTATTCATTCTAATCAAGGTGGCCTCTCACACAATCCTGTTTACCAACAGCTTTAAAAAGTTGCACATTGATACACAATATAGCACTGATTACTATTTTCCTCACAGCTTTACCAGTAAAGCAAGCCCGTAAATTGTACCTAAAATCAATGACTTTGCCCTTTATAATATGTATGCAAATATTTTTCATGTATTGTTTTACACAATATTTGTTTTGCACACTGGAAGTCAAAATGGGCTTGTAGCATTTTATTATTTACTCAATATTTGATAGTTTATCAGGCTTCAAATTAGCAGGATAAATAATGAGCAGTTTATAATATGTATTAATGCCAGTTATTGACTCTGACTGACTGACATTTTCTATTGAAGTACTATACACATGCATTTTAGGAAAATAAAGTTTGTCATGATTTTATTAGCATTGAGGAGGGAAGGAAAGGTTTGTGTTTTTTAAACAAAACTAAATTATTCTATATCCTCCCCCTCTTCTATTTGATTTAATACTACAACAGTATTTTTGAATACCTCTGCTAACACTGTACAAATTGTGGTAGAGAATGAGACTGGCTTCAATACAGAGTGCTTTTGGCAGTCTGCTGCCTGAGCTTTGACTGAAAAGTCAGTGCAAAAGGTCATATAATACTATGTAATTCTGTTTGAACCTGGAGCTTTGAAAAGAGGACCAACCATGAAACATAAGGTCCCTTCCTGTGCTCCATCACCTCCCTGAGACAGATTAAATAAAACATTGGGGAACTGAAATACAAGCAGGAAGATCTTTGGAGATGCTAAGGGAAAAGCCTGGTAAACAAAGAAATGTTACTTTGGCACCTAGAAGGAAATATAGTTGCCATTCTTCATAAGCACAGTTAAACACTTGATAAAAGGTACATTTACCAACATGGCAAGGTGCATTTGCTGAGAAATCTCATTTGATACAGGGTTACTTGTACAAACATAATTCCACACACCACGTACACATAATCCATCATCATCTCCTCAAATTTCAGATGCCATTATTTGCATATCTGTCATCAATAGCAAAAAAGTGAAAGGAAATCAAAACAAAATCAACAATTCCCCCATTCCACACCAGATAGCAGAGACGTCTTTCACATGATCCAGAGAAGCAAAACTGGTGCAAATGACAAACTTACGACCACCATAAGAAGGAGACATTGCTTCTTTGCTGAGCAGTAACTTGGAATATTCATTTGGGATGGGCAAACAGAACGCGGTTCAGATGTTCAGATGTTCGGTTGCTCGGTTCGAAACCCGAGTTCGGGTTCGATAGTTCGGTTCAGCCGAGTTCGGTTTGGTCGAACTTGGCCAAACATTCAAAAATAATGAAACGAAACCGAAACCTAATTTTCGGCACTGGAAAGACATTTTTCCTGCCTCCGAACTCATCTGAACTCATCCGAACACGACCGAACTGTTCGGTTGTTTGAGAGTTCAGTTTGGACGTTCAGTTTGGACGTCCAAACAGACCGAGTTCGGTCCGAACTCCAAACATCCGAACCGCGTTCGCCCATCCCTAATATTCATATTGTAATGTATTCATTTACAAAATCTACAAAGATACTCTTACTAGGAACACCAGTGGACAAAATTTCATTCTTGTAAAGTCCCTCATGGAAAATCCATCTTACTCAAACCTTGTTGCAAAGATAGCAATTCCCTTCTTTCTCACTCTATTTCTCTGTTTCTTTACCTTCTTTCCAGAGAGTGTGGTTCCCAAATTGGTCCCGAGTGACAGAGGTGGAGACAAAATAGTTTGAATGATATCTTTTATTGGACCAACTATTGTTGGTGGAAATGTGCAAGCTTTTGGAACTCATGGAGAGTGTTTTCATATGTGATAGCGCCTAGCACCATCACGCACTAATCCTGCCCAGGGTGAGGTTTCCCATACTCAGTCCATTATTATCATTTTATTGAACAGGCCTTTCGTAGAGCTACTTATTGAAATTTTCTAACATATTTTTTATTACATTAACTTTTTGGAGGGAGAATATTTAAGATACAACTCTTTCTCTCTCCTCTTTTTTAATTAAGACATATGAGTAAACATCCTCAAAGATATTGAGGAGATTATCTATGAAAATCAAGGAAAAGAGCTGTTTTTTTAGTTTTCTTTTTATTTATTTGCTTGTCTATTTCATTATATATTGGAATTCTTTTAGTTGCGTTTGTGCTCCCTGTCCTCCCTTACAGGAGGGAGAGTCCACCGATTCACCATTATGCCTTCTACACCAGAGAAAGGAGGCTTTAAAAAATGTTTAATACATCCTGTGTCACTTCCTCTGACAGATCCTCATGAGGAATGCCTGTTCTGCCTGGGAGAGGCACACAGAACATGCTACTGTCATGCCTGTGTGAGCCTTTCAGGACATGCCTTTAAGGACCGCAAGATGTGGCTCCAATTTGTACTCACAGAAAAGGCACTTCAAGTGCAAGGGGGCTTCCCACCACTTCTCTGTGCTAGGGCAAAGAAGTTCCCAAAATGAATCTCCTTTATTGGGAGTCAGGTCTCCCTCGGCACCGTTGACTTCCAGGCCACCGGCTCCATGCCATTCAGCACCGAGGAGGCCATCCGCACCGGATTATGCCTCCACAAGAAGGAAGACACTGCCTCCGCACCAACACAGGAAACCTTCTCCGCATTGACTCTAGTGTCAACATCTCCTAAAAGTAAATGTAAAAAAAAGAGGGTTATCTCCTCACCTGTTAAGAAAAGGGAGCTAAGAAACAACTTAACTCAAAAGACCCTCTGTTCCTCAAAAGCTTTTACCTGAGCTCTCACCTCGGTTGAGAGAATGAGCATGCCCAGAAACGATATGGAGACTAACTTTTGCTTTTTCCCTTTTTATTTACACCGGGCACACAGCCCTCGGGCACACATCCCTACACCCATGCCCTACACAGGGCTTTTATAACCTCCAGGACACCCAGCCCTACAGCCCTTTAGATAGGTACGCAGACCTTAATTTCCTTAGGTCCATGCCCACTCTTGGGCTTACAGGGATGACCCATTAACAGCTCTGGTTCCCCATTCAGAGTCCAGGGCTCTATGCCCTATAGAGTCAGTCCCATGAGTCCCTGGCCTTCCTGGGCTCCTCTGGAAGCTAGCTGGTGTTTTCCTCAAGGGGTCTCAGATTTAGTCCCAGCTTACCAGCCCACAGAAATAAAGACAAAAAGCCCCAGCTGGGCTACTTAGAGTCCAGGCAGCTCCTGCTGTCACTCACAAACTTTTCAGTGTGCAGAACGTCTCAGGTCCACACCAACATGCCCCTCCAGTGTCCCTACTCACAAGCCTCTCCAGTCTGTCCCCGGTGCCCAGGGCTCTCTATCCCACACTGACAGACCACTTTCCTGGCATCCAGGATCCCTTAGGTCCACGTCAACAATCCAGTAAAACCAGCTTCTCTCTCACTGGTTATCTCTTTTCTGCTGCTCTACTGGCAGGTTTTAACTCCCACTGCTCAGCAGCCCAGCCAATCTGGGTTGGGCCAAGGGTTGTCACACCTCTCCAACTCCACCCCTCAAGGAGATCCTAACAGGGTAACCCCACCCCTGACTCTCCTGACAACAATCAGAGCCGCGTTCTCTAGGCAAGCACTCTAAAGTGTTGCAGTCAGTTTCAAGGTGGCTAGTCTATTTCACCTGTGGGGAAGCAGCTCTGCCGCCTGTCAGCTCTCTCAGATGCTCTGCAACTCACTGTAGTGGCTAGAAGCAGGGAGGGGAGCAACTGCCCTGCTACACCCTGCAATGAAGAAAAAGAGAGAAAAATCTCAGAGAGGAGAAAAAATTACCCCAAAAACCAAGGAAAACTAACGAATGCCCTTCATCTCCACTATTAATATCTCCTCCACCTCAACCATGGTCTCCGGAGACACCTTTAACTCCTCACATTCCTACCACCCCTTCTCCCACACTAAGGGGATCTGTAAACAATTTTCCATGCTTTTCACCACAGTGTTCCTTTTTAGATTCAGATGACCCACCAAATCAATCAGCCACATTTCCAGAATCATCTCACAGCAAATTCAAGAGTTTATCTCTTCACTGTCCACATCATTATCAGTCGGGGTATAACTTGTCGATACATCAACCACATTATCAATGGCCACATTAGCCATTCTGGCCTTCAGCCCACTATCCACCTTATCACTGAGATCTACACTACCATTCAGGGTATGATTATTATTATTATTAATAATATGCGACCAGAGGCACATGACCTATGCCTTCCACACCATTGGTGGCTTTAGGCAGAACTCCAACCCTACATCCTGATGTCTACAGGTTGTTTTCCCTGACACAGATTACCCAGGAATTGAAGGTTATCTTTCAACACAATGTGTCAGCATCAACACAAATGCAAACTGAGGCTCAACATATGGCTCCAGGACGACTGCTATCTCTCCCACCACCAGTCACGCTGGCATGCTTAGATAGCATTAACACCGGAACGCAGTCTGCTCCATCTATTCTAGCAACTACAACTCCAGATACCAACACTCCAGTAAGAACTTCCTCACCTCAGTCATCTAACAACTCACCAGGCTCATATATAGAAGATCCTTCGGCACCAGAAGAGCAACATAACTCTTCTGATGCTTCTGATAAGGACACTACATCATTGGTACCATCTAACAACTCAGACACCATATCCTCCACATCAGACAGCATATCTGACCCATCTAAGGCAATTCAATCAGAGGATCACAAAAGATTTCAATCTTTAATTAATAAGATGACAAAAGCCCTCAACCTAAAAACAGTACCAGTGGAGGAAGAGGATGAGAATCCTCTTTTAAAAAATACTAGCTAAACATGCTGCTGCCAAGGTTACTGCTTCCACTATCAAACAAAATGATGAAACAATCCAGAGTCCATTGAAAGACCCTGGCTCTAATGTCTTCCATAGACCCACACTACAGTGCATTTTACCCAGTCCCACTGGAGGATCATTTGATTTTTATAAAACACCCAGTACCAAATTCTCTGGTGATTCAAGCTTCAACAGAATGCCAAGCAACGATCACTGACACCACCTCTTCTGATAAGGAGAGCAAATGAATAGATATTCTGGGCAGAAAAATGTTTTCCTCATCAACAATGATTTTAAGGGCAGCAAATTCCACCTCAGCAACGTCCACTTTTCATCACCTCCTTTGGGAAACGATGGGGCCGATACTGTCTCACCTCCTATCTGATTTGAGGAAATGAGCAGACACCATTCATGGAGAGGGACTGTCCTTGGCCCAGTCTCAACTTACAACAGTGACTGATATAGCTGATTCTGCTGCCAGTAGTAAGGGGGACACTAGTAATCAAACTGATCGTTATCAGTTTGACAGGTCACGTGGGGTCCTACGTCAGTGGAAGTGCCGCCTTCCTGGGGCTGGAAGTCCCACCTTGGGATGGAAGTGACGTGGGTAAGCGGAAGTGATGCAGAAGGGGGTGATGCTTCCGAGTCAGGGAGGCGGGAACTGAAGGTTCCTGCCTCCTCAACCCGGAAGGTCCTTACGCTTGACTTTGAGGGGGCTCTGCTTGTGAGTCAGGGTGGCTGGAACCTTCCCTGAACCCACAAGGTCCTTTGGAGAGGGCCGTGTAATGCGTCTATGAACCCAGGAGAGTGAGATGGACCACTCGGTATGGGTTTTGTGAGGATCGGAGCAACTTTATGGCGCGGGGTTCGGGGTAGGGTGAACTGCATGTAACCTCTCTATGAGCTCAGCAGAGTGAGGTGAACCATTCAGCATAGGTTTTGTCATCCAAACCCACTCCGTTTTGGAGAAAACCGGGTCCAATGGGGTGGGGTTTCCGGGGTAGGATGAGTCGCAAAAAGAGGGTCATGTGAGGGTTCAAACGACTCAGGAGTGTGAGCTGAACCAATCAGAGAAGGTTTCATTGTTCTAACCTGCCTCGTTGCATAAATCTGACCAATCAGAAAGCTTTGTGGAGCTGTAGTTCCGCCCCCTAGGGGTATCAGAGAGGGGGCCGCCATTTTCTGATACAGAGAGCAGGGAGCCGATTGCTACCACTTACATGGAAAAACTGCAATGGCTTTCCATGCTGATGCTATGCCTGTGAGGCCTATGGAGTTGACTAAGCCTCCAGAGGTAGTGAGACGGTTATACAAAAAACGCTATATTTCCAGTTCTGAGGATGATGGTGAGAGCGGGCCTCTGGCTAAGGTTCTTTTTAGGACCCCGCTTCATAATAAAGAAACCCTTATGGTAATGTCGATTTACTCTGAGACCCCGGACACCCTAGAGTTGGTAGAAGAAGGCATACCCCCAGCTCAAAATTCTGAGGTAAGAAAGATTTTTAGACAGTTTAAAAAGGCTTCTCTCCATCTAGAAATGTGTGTCACAAAACATTGCTTTGTAAAAAAGACTGTTGGGTCATTAGTGCTTTTAAATCTTGTTCCAGGAATTGATTGAAGGCCCTACAGCACTCCCCCCTGAAGAGGCTAAACCCAAAGCTGAAGGTTCGGAGTGTTTCTGTCCCGAGAGGAAAGATGAAGACCAGGAGCCTCATATTATTCTGCAAAAGCAGCTTGGGTTGGAAATCTGTGAATCTGATTACGTTGCCCTTTCGAACAAAAATCAACCATGAGATCTATAGTGAGAGCGTCAGTCTCTGGAATTCTAAAACATTGTATGAGGGAGAAGCTGCACGCAGACTGTAAAGGTTGTGTTTTTAATGCTCCTGCCCAAATGGGCCACGATTGTCTGACATGGACTTCCGAGGAGAGGAATAGAAAACTTAAAGTCATTTGTGATAACCTGTGCTTGCAAACCATCTTTCACGTTCAGATGATGTTGGGGTATGCATTACATTGTTTATGTATCAGTCAGGACAGTTTTAATCTTACACTTATGCTGTTCTGTAAAGTGGATTCCTCTCCTGATCCTGAAAGCATGTTGGAAGGAATGATCAATCCTGTTGATACCCGTGTGTTAGATTTTGTAGAAATCATGGTTAGAAAAAGACACTTTAAATCCTTTTTTAAAAAGAGGAGTGTACAAGAAAATTGAGCAATGATGCATACCTAGAGATGTTGTAGTGTATTACACAGATCTGTAAATAAAGTTATTTAAAACTGGCTTTTATGTTTTTTCTGAAACTATTAAATACTACAAAATGTAACAAAAATGATCAAACATGCTTTAGATGCAAACCCCAAAACATAGTTTGGTTAGCCCTTTTAGATTTGTACAGTTATGTGAAAAGAGAGAGCTTTTAGGTCATTTGAAAAAGAAAATACAAATGCCTTGAAATGGAGCTGGTTGTAGGGTTGGGTCTTTCAGACTAGCTTTGATTAAGTAGACAATAGGTCTGTCCCACCAGTTCTATTGAACTCCATGGGGACATCTCCCAACTATCTATACTTTCCCCACCCTAAAGCAGTTTTTAAAAATCTGGGCATTGCTACATTCCATGCAAGATTGGGTGTGGACTTCTAAACAATACCTTCATTGGATCTTCCCTGGGAGCTGAAATCTGCATATTAGATGTAGCTGGAAATTTGCATTGAGAATGGGCTTTGCTTCATTCCATGCAAGGTTGGGTGTGGACTTCTAAGCAATGCCTTGATTGAATCTTCCTTGGGAGCTGAAATCTGCATACTAGATGTAGCTGGAAATTTGCATTGTGCATGGGGGCTCGCAGCCCATTGGTTAAGTGGAGATGGGCTGGGAGCTGAAATCTGCATATTAGATGTAGCTGGAAATTTGCACCCTCTCCCCCGAAAACTAGAATAAAATACATACCCTCTTGCAGTCGTGGAGATGCACCCACGCACCCTAAGACGGAGTGGGCTAGGATGACAAAACCTATGCCGAATGGTTCACCTCACTCTGCTGAGCTCGTAGAGGGGTTACATGACCCAATCGCTGCAGTTCACCCTACCCCGAACCCTGCACCATAAAGTTGCTCCGATCCTCACAAAACCCATACCTAGTGGTCCATCTCACTCTCCTGAGTTCATAGACACATTACACGGCCCTCAACCTTCAGTTGAGCTGGGGGTTCCAGCCACCCTGACCCACAAGCAGAGCCCCCCCAAAGTCAAGGGTAAGGACCTTCTGGGTTCAGGGGACAGGAACCTCTGGTTGCCGCCTCCCTGACCCGGAAGCATTACCCCCTTCTGCATCACTTCCGTTTTCCCACATCACTTCCGTCCCAAGGCGGGACTTCCGGTCCCAGGAAGGCGGGACTTCCGCTGACATAGGACCCCACGTAATCTGTCAAACTGATAACGATCGGTTTGATGACTAGTGTCCCCCTTACTACTGCTGCCTGAGCTGCAAGCACTAGTGTAGTCACCAGGAGGCATGCCTGGCTTCGGTCAACGGTATTGCCATTCCAAGCCAGGGCAAATATAGAAAACCTGGCGTTTGATGAAAATGGACTCTTTGCTACAAATACTGATGACATCTTGGCAAAAGTAAAAGATACAAAGAGAACAGTCTATTCACTGGGAGTCACCTATAAAACAAAGAGGATGTATTCTTCTACCCCTATCCATAAGTCTGCCAGGTATACTCTGGGATACTATCAACAATCCCGAAAATAGTTCCTATCCTCCAACCATCAGCCTCATAACAAATGGAAAACAAAGAACATGCCCCCAAAATGTCTCCTCTTCTACTTCCTCTAAGCAGGGGTTGCGGTTTTAATTGTGGCACTCAGAGCCTAGAACCATCTCCTAGATTACGTTCCCTAAACAAGCTTGCCACTTGTTTAAAAATTTGGTCGTTGATATCATGTGATGAATGAGTTCTTGATACCACCTTCCATGGTTACACTATCCAATATTCTAAAATCCCCTTTCAACCCCCCCCCTTCCTGATCCATCTTTAGGGATCCCTCTCACAAGGCTTTTCTACACAGGAAATCCTCTCCCTCCTGCACAAGAGAGCTATTGAAGGAGGTTTCTACTGCCTTTCAGGGGAGGGGTTCTTACTCCAGGTACTTTTTGGTTCCTAAGAAGGATGGTTGCCCCCCTAAAGAAGATTCTCCCACTCCTTTTCAAAGGGACATGGTTCTCCGCTTTGGACTTAAAAGATGCCTATTTTCATATTATTATTATTATTATTATTATTATTATTATTAAAAAAACATTTCATATCCTGCCCCTCCTGCCTAAGGCAGCTAGAGCTTACAGTGTATAAAAATATTAAAAATACATATAAAAATACACAAAACAGCATAAACAAAAAACATCTAAAAAGGGGGAAAGAGGAAAAAAGGGGGGGACATCCCCCACCCAGGAAAAGAGGAGAGAGAAAAAAGATACTCCACCCTTGTCAACCCCCATAAAAATAAAAACACACCCTCACCCATCTCCCTCACCAAAGGCCTGGTGGAACAGCCAGGTTTTGCATTGACGTCAAAAAGAGGAGAGGTCTGGGGCCACCCAGGTGTTTGTCATGAAGGAGTTCCACAGCCTCCGCATGGCCACTGCGAATGCCCTCTCCATAGTGCCCCCCCGGAATACCTGAGGGACTTCGAGAAGGGTGCTCCCGATCAACCGTAGGGGCCGATCCAGAGCATGGGGAGTGAGGCAATCCCACAGATATATGGGTCCCAAGATGTATAGGGCTTTATAGGTAAGAACCAGCACCTTGAATTGTGCTTAGAAGACTATAGGTAGCCAGTGCAGAGAACAGAGCACCGATGTAATATGTTCCCGGCGGCCTGTTCCCAAAAGGAGATGTGCTGCTGCATTCTGCACCAGCTGCAGTCGCTGAACCGTCACCATGAGCAGCCCTATGTAGAGCACATTACAATAGTCCAGTCTTGAGGTGACGGAAGTGTGGATGATAGTGGCCAGATCGGAGTCTGAGATGTATGGCTGAAGCCATTGCATCAGGTATAATAGTGCTCCTCATCACAGAATGCACTCCTTGCCACAGCTCCAACCTGCTCAAGAAACCATCCCTTGACATTGACTCTCTTGCCAGCTATCGATCTGTCTCTAACCTTCCCTTTATAGGGAACGTAATTGAGTGGGCGATAGCTCAGCAGTTGCAGGGACATCTTGACCATGTCAGTTTTCTTGATCCCTCTCCGTTAGGATTTCATCCGGGTTATGGCACGGAGACTGCACTTGTGGCCTTGGTGGATGATCTGCGCTGGGAGATGGACTGGGGTTGTTTGACCTTGTTGGTTCTATTAGATCTGTCAGCTGTTTTGATACGGTTGATCAAAAGAAGTTGGTGGTGCACCTGTGGGACTGTGCAGGGGTGGATGGGACTGTTCTTGAATGGTTCTGCTCATTCCTGACCGGGAGAACCCAGCGAGTGGTACTCGGAGAGTGTTTTTCATCATACCGAGACCTCACGAGTGGTGTCCTGCAGGGTTCGGTGTTTCCCCCCCTCCTGTTCAACGTATATATGCAGCCTCTCAGCGAGGTGATCAGGAGGTTCGGCGTACGGTGCCACCAATATGCTGACAACACCCAGCTATACCTCTCTTTTTCAACAAACCCAGACCCTGCAGTCTTCATGCTTACTCAGTGTCTGATGGCTATGGGGGATTAGATGAGGGCAGGGCTGATGCAGCAGCAGCTGTTACCGTGCCACGATTCCATTCCGCCATTTCGGAATTGCCCGCGCCACATCGTGGTTTTTCTGCGGACATTCTGCTAATTCTGCCAGCAATCTGCAAATTGCGGAATTGCAGAAAAATTGCAGAAACTTTCGGAAAACCGCTGTTCTGCTGTTTTGTGGTGCTGACGGAATGGCGGCAGTAGCGAAAATGTCATGTTTCTGCTATTTTATGAAGTCTGTGGAAGTAGCGGAATTAAATTAGTGGAACTGCGGAAGTAGTGGAATGAAACTAGTGGAATGAAAGCCTCTGTCACGCCGTACCACTAATTACGGAAACGCTGTTTCCGGCGGAAATAACTACCACTGCGACATTCTGCTACAGCCCTAGATGAGGGCTAATCGACTGAAGCTGAATCCCAAAAAGATGGAGGTGATGCTGGTGGCTAAGGCGATGTAGTTAACGGCCCCCATCATTGATGAGGTCTGTCCTCCATTGGTTCCCCAGGTGCGGAGTCTGAGGGGTACTCCTCGATGCGCAATTCAGGTGGAGGCTGTGGCAAGAGGTGCCTTTCACCAACTACATCTGGTATGTCGGCTTAGGCCATATGTTTCGGACTCTGACTTGGCCACCATCATCCATGCTTTCATCACCTCGAGACTAGACTGTGGTAACGCACTCTATGTGGGGCTACCCATGGTGACGGTCTGGAAGCTAAAGCTGGTGCAGAATGCAGTGACCTGTCTTTTGGTGGGACTGGGCCGCTGGGATCACATTACACCAGTGCTCTGTTTTCTGCATTGGCTGCCGATAGTCTTCTGAGCCAATTCAAGGCGTTGGTTTTAACCTATAAAGCCCTAAATGGTCTGGGTGCTGTCTATCTGTAGGATGTCCTCACCCCCCGGGTACTGGACTGGCCCCTGTGGTCATCGGCGGATGCCCTTCTTGTGGTCCCCTGAATCTTCTGGGGGGCCACGCAGGGGAGGACATTCTTGCTGGCCGCACTGGGGCTGTGGAACTCCCTTCTGGTGGGGATGCATCTGGCCCCAGGCCTTCCCTCCTTTTGAAAAAGCTGTAAGACTTGGCTGTTCCATCAGGTGTTTGGCGGGGGAGATGGGTAGAGGGTGAGGGAGGAGAAGCATGTGGGGGAGTGATATGTTTTTATAATTTTATGGTTTATAATTGTTAATATATGTTGTTGTAAGCCACCCTGAGCTGCCTGTGGTAGAAGGGGCAGGATATTATATCTTTTAATAAATAAATAAATAAATAAATAAATAATAAAAACCTGGGCATCTAGACAAAGCTGTGCATCAAGGCGCACTCCTAGACTCCAAACCTGGGTGTTAGGGTAGGTAGGATGGGAATGATCTCGGGGAGCTCCCCTGCAGTTGCTAGGGGTCTCAACACTCTCGTGGGAGGAAAAACAACCCCTCAGGATCTTATAAGGCCCTAATAATCCCAAACAGGACGAGGTCAGATCATCACAGGGGGAAGATATAGCACCATTGAGAGTGGAGCCCCTCCACTCTCGTACCACACACCAAGTACCCACACACCAGCCACCCAGCGTGTGCGCTTCACAATACAAACACCACAAGGGACGAATATGTGGACGGGTGTGGTAAGCAAGGGAACAGATTCAGGGAAGAAGGGGCGGTGCCCGTAGTTCAACAAGTACACTGGAACGGGGGGAAAAGGAGGGGTCCCAACTGGAGAGGGAGTAGAGAGGAAGGGAATCTCACACACTACCTGACACCCCAAATTCTCCCCAGTAACACAAACACCTGACAAGTTATCCCACACACCAACACACACCACTATCACCACACACGCTATATAACTCACAATCACTCACTCACACACACTCTCGCTCACCTTCACACACACTAGTATTCACAACAGCACTATGCTCATGTTCCTACAGTCAGGGAGGGGGCCAGTTTTCACAGCTCTGCTGATCACAAGCAGCCCTCCCTGCATCTGAGTCCCTTAAGTGGGGCAGGTCCCACCCCGCTGTGTGCACAGGTGGGCAAAGCAGCGTGGTGCAGCCAGCATGGTGCAGCCCCATCACCACCCACTGGCTCCAGCTGAGGCCACTCTCCTTCAGCCCCAGATGAGCAGGGAGCTGTCATCTCTGGCCCCACCCTGCTGGTGGCATTGTGGCTGTCGGCGTCTCCCCACCTCTGCAAGCCACCCGCGGCCAGTGGCCCCGCCCTGTCATGCTGAATACAAGTGGTGGCTTTAGCGGGTGCTAACACTGGGGAACCAGTGGGGGGGTGAACCCCATCAAGTTGAGTGTCATCAGCATATTGATGACAATGAACTCCAGAGCTCCTCATGACCTCACCCAACAGCTGCATATACACATCAAACAGGAGAGGAGACAGAATGGAACCTTGCAGAAGGACCACACAAGAGCAGGGCCCCGAGGGAAACGCAGGTCTGCGAATCGCAGATTTCCCGCGGAATTCCCCTCCCCCCGCGGAATCTCCTGCCCCGCTTACCCCAGCGCAGAATTTCCAGCCTGCGCTGCGGGGACGCGGGGCAGGAGATTCTACGGGGGAAGGGGAATGAACAAACCCTCGGGGCTTCCCCTCCCCAGCCTCCCCACTTGCCAGGGCCCTTTAATTTGCTTACCAGGGATGGCAGCAGCAGCTGCTCCGTCCAGCGCGCTCTTTTCCTGCTCGTACTTCCTGGCCCCTCCCGACGGGGCCTCTCAGGGCGACGCAGCCGGATGACGTCATCTGGCTGCGTCGCCCTGAGAGGCCCCGTCGGGAGGGGCCAGGAAGTACGAGCAGGAAAAGAGCGCGCTGGACGGAGCAGCTGCTGCTGCCGTCCCTGGTAAGACAATTCCTTTTGGGGGTTTTTTGGGGTGGGGGTGGGAGTCAAGCACGCCCCAGCAGCTGGGGAGGGCAAGCCCCGGCAGCTGGGGAGGGGAAGCCCTGAGGTTTGAGCAGTGCGGGGGGAGGAGGAGGCAAACCAAGCCCCCCCCCCCGCATGGTAAATTGCGCCGAGGCGCAGAATTGGCCCCTGACTCCCACGGAATTTTTAAAAAATTCCGCGGAAGAATCGGGGCCCTGCACAAGAGGTCCTGGGGAGGTGAATTTTTTTTATTTATTTATTTTGTCATCTCAACAGCAGCCCATGGTCCACTGTATCAAAAGCGGCCGAGAGATCTAGCAGGACCAGAAGTATCAAACATCCTGCATCCATCTCTCGGCGGAGATCGTCCACCAAGGTCACCAACGGCATCTCTGTACCATAGCTGGGGCGGAACCCCGATTGAAATGGGTCAAGGAAACCGATGCTGTCTAGATGAACCTGGAGCTGCAGTGCCACCGCTCGTTCAATAACCTTCCCTTAAAAGGAAAGGTTAGAGATATGTCAGTAGCTGGCGGGTGCATCCACATCCAAGGATGACTTCTTCAGCAGGGGGCGCACTATGGCTTCCTTGAGACTGGGAGGCATCCTCCCCTGCCAAAGGGACACAATTACCTCCGCCAGCACCTTCCCCAGTGTCTCCCTGGAGACTTTCACCAACCAGGATGGGCAAGAGTCTAATTCACAACTGGTGGCTCTGACAGACCCCAGGATACCCACAGCATTGGCCAGTGTCACTTCCTGAAACTCAACCCAGGAAGATGGACCAGACCTCCATAACCTCACGCTCCATCTCTACTGCTCCTAATCCAGTGTTGAATTTTCTCTGGATCTAAGCAATCTTGTCTTCAAAGTAGGTGGCAAACTCCTCACAGCGGGTTTGGGACAAGGCCCCGTCCAGGCAGAGGGAGGCCGGACTGACCAGCCCCCGCACCACCCAGAACAGCTCAGCTGGATGCGACTTTGCAGATGCCATGAGAGTGGCAAATAATTCTTTCTTTGCTGTCCTCACAGTCTCAACATAGGACCATAAATGGGCCCTATGGAGAAGTCGGTCGGATTCAGCACGAGTCTGACGCCAGCGTCGCCCTAGTTGCCTACCTACCTGTTTCATACACCGCATCCCCAAGCACATGGTGCCCAAGCACAACTCGCTGAGTTCTTCCAGCCAGAAATGAGTGGAACCATTCAAGAACGGTCCCACCCACCCCGGCATGGTCCCTCAGGTGAGTCACCAAAATCTCATGGTCAACGGTATCAAAAGCAGCCGACCGATCGAATAGAATCAGCAGGGTCGAACGACCCTGATCTAATTCACATCGAAGGTCATCAACCAAAGCCATAAGCGCAGTCTCAGTGCCATAGCCTGGATGAAAGCCGGACTGTGAGGGATCTAGAAAACTGAGTCAGTCCAGATGATCCTGCAACTGCTGAGCCACTACCCATTCAATAACCTTTCCTAAAAAGGGAAGGTTAGAGACAGGCTGATAACTGGTGAGGAAGTCAACGTCCAGAGATGGTTTTTTGAGCAGGGGCTGCACCACCACCTCTTTAAGGCAGCTTGGCACCCTGCCCTCCCAAAAGGAGGCATTGACCACCCCCACCAGCAACAGCCCCAGTGTCTCCAGGCTGGCCTTAACCAGCCAGGATGAGCATGGGTCCAGTTCACAAGAAGTGGCTCTGACCATCCCAAGAACATCCTCTGCATCAGCAGGTGAGACCCATTGAAACTGATCCCACAAATTCGGACAAGACAGGGCTTCCATAACCTCTGGTTCTTCTACTGTAATAAGTGCAGCATCAAAGTTGTGGTGACTATGAGGGATTTTAACAGTGAAGTAATCAACAAACACGTCACAGCAGGCACCGGAAGATTCCAGTTCCAGGCAGAGGGAGGCCGGATTGACCAGCCCCCTCACCACCCGGAAAAGCTCCTCTGGATGAGACTTCGCTGATGCTATGAGGGCAGCAAAGAACTCCTTCTTTGCTGCCTGCACAGCCATGGCATAGGCTTGCTAACTGGCTCTGTGTCGCAATCTGTTGACTTCAGCATGAGAACAGCGTCACCGTTGCTCTAACCCCTGCCCTTCTTGCTTCAGCAACCGCAGATCCTCAGTGAACAAAGGAAGCCTGTGGTACCAATGCCTAGGGAGTGGATGTTTAGGAGCCGCCCGGTTGATGGCCTCAGTCATCAAGATGTTCCAAATAGCAATGAGATCATCGAGGGTCCGGTCGTCAAGATCAGAGGCTAATTTCCCCAGTGCATTCTAGAACGCCTCCAGTTCCATCAGTCTCCAGGGGCAAACCAACCAAACTGGTTCCACATTCCTCTGGGGGCAGACGTGCGCCGGGAGACAGGCCCATAGAAGGTAATGATCTGTCCATGACAAGGGCACCGTTGAAACCTCCCTCACCAATGGATCACCAGCCTCAAGGCCACTGCAGAAAATCAGGTCCAGGGTATGTCCCCCATCATGTGTTCAGCCCATGACTACTTGAGACACGTCCATGGTTGCCATGGTGGCCATGAACTCATGCTCCGCTCCCCCAAGACTGGCTTCAGAATGAATACTGAAGCCCCCAAACCAGCGTCTTTGGGGACTGCAATACCACCTCCGACACCAGCTCTGCCAGAGTGTGCAGGGATGCTGTTGTACAGGTAGGTGCACGGTATACTAGCAGCACTCCTAATTTGTCTCCCGCCAAATCAGTCACAAGATGGAGATCCTCAATACCCAACATAAACTACACTGGATACCTCCTAATGGACCATGAGTCCCTAAAACAATGGTTATACTGCCCGCCCCCCTTCCTCTGACCATGGCTGATGCTGCACAGAGTACCCAGCCAGAACAAGGTTAGCCAGAATAGACCCCGATTCAGTGTCCAGCCAGGTCTCCATGATACACATGAGGCCGGATGCATGATCCAGGATCAATTCCTGGATAGTAGTTGACTTATTAACAACCGAATTCGCGTTTAGCAGCAGCAGCTTCAGACCGGGACCCCTCTGATCATGCACCACCTCACCATCTGCTTAGGGGGTAGAGAGGGGAACCTGCACCAAGTGCCTGTCCTGCCTCACAGATCAAAAACCCTCCCCACGTGGACCATAATTCCCCCGCCCCATCACATCCCCAATGGTCGCAACCCTCCCAACAGCCAGCCCCCACCCGGACCCCTCCCCTCCCAGTTTCCCCACCCAGCTGGCCAGGGACACCCCTCCACCCCTCCCCTCTCATGGAGTGGTATTCTCCACACCCATTACGAGGGCCACAACCCCCCACCTCACCAGATGAAAGGACCCTCCCTATCCCAGTCCCATACCCAGGGATCATGACCCCTCTCTCACTGGGGGACAGTGAACCTTCCTTCCGAACCCCAATCCCTCCCCCCCACTCCCCCATCTCTCACAGGTGCAAAACCACCTCCCAGTATGGGAACCACCCCTCTCTCTCACAGGGGGGTATGGATCCCATAATCCAGTACCTCCCTGGGTCCCATCCTTTACTTTTCCCAGCACACTTTAAATATCTCAGATTTATGTCTTACTCCAACCATTATTTACACAAGGTTCTCCCCTTCTGACTATCCACAGTTCTAGGGCTATTCACAAAATGTCTCACACCAGTGACAGACTACCTCAGAAAATGAGGGATATCTGTGTTCCCTTGCCAACGATTGGTTCCTTGTTTCCCATTCAAAAGACCAATTTCAAAATGACATGCAGTTTACCATAGACATCCTACAACAGTTAGGAATTGTCATTCATTTTCAAAAATCCTGTCTAACTCCTTCAAAAACTATTTGATTTATAGGTTCAGATCTGGACTCACACAGACAATGCACATTCCTCCCTGAAGAACAATTACTCACCATCCAAAACTATGTTGCTACGCTGCAGTCCTACCCAACTCAGACTGTGTAATACTTCCTCCGGCTCCTCGGATATATGGCCTCAGTTTTCAAAGTGGTTAAATATGCCAGGCTCAGAATGAGACTTCTACAGCATTGGTTGGCATGGAAATACTCCCCTTCCACAGATGACATTAACAACATGCTCACTATACCCCTCTCCATTTTTCATACTCTGCTATGGTGGACCAGAGAAAAAAATCTGCTATCGGGAGTACTCTTTGCCCAACCTGTGCCACAGGCTCTAATTACCACCAATGCTTCTATGATTTATTTATTTTTATTTATATAAATATTTATTAGCCATTCCCTCATGCCTACGGTATCTTGGGGCGGCTTACAACATAAAAACAAAAAATAATACAATTCCTTAAAACAGTTTTAAAATACAAAACCCCCTCAACATAAAAACTCTTAAAAGAATTCCCAACCCCCTACCTCACCCTCCCAACCTCCCCTCCAAAGGCCTGGGTGAACAGTCAGGTCTTGCAGGCTCACCGAAACACCAACAGACCTGGAGCCAGACGGGCTTCCTCTGTGAGGGAGTTCCAAAGCTGCAGCCTGGCCACTGAGAACGCCCTCTCCATTGTGGCCCCCTGCTTTACACAGGTGACCTCCAAAAAGGCACCCCTGGTGGACCACAGGGATTGCTCTGAGGCGCGGAGGGCGAAGCGGTCCCCAAGGTATGAGGGGCCCAGACCATACAGGGATTTATAGGTCAACACTAACACCTTGAATCGGGCTCAGTACTCTATAGGCAGCCAGTGCAGAGCTTGGAGCACAGGTGTTATGTGCTCCTGCCTTCCTATCCTGGTAAGGAGACGGGCCGTCGCATTCTGCACCAGCTGCAGCCTCCAAACCAGAAACAAGGGAAGCCCCACATAAAGCGCATTGCAGTAGTCTAGCCTCGATGTGATAAAGGCATGGATGAGAGTGGCCAGGTCGGGCCTGGAAATGTATGGGCGCAGCCTCCGTACAAGATACAGCTGGCAGAAGGTGGCCTTAGCCACCATCTCCACCTACCGATCCAGCTGGAGACCCGAGTCCAACACCACCCCCAGACTCTGAACCTGCTGGGCTACAAGTGGGCGGATTCCCCCTACAAGGGGAGCCACTACCTCCCTTGCCCTTCCCACCACCATCACCTCCATCTTATTGGGATTAAGCTTCAGTCTGCTCTGCCACATCCAATCCACCACGGCCTCCAAACATTGAGAAAGTAATGAGACAGCAGGACCTGGGTCAGTTGAAAACGAGAGGGTACAGCTGAGTATCATCAGCATATTGGTGACATCGCACCCCGAACCCTCTCACGATCACCCCCAGGGGCTGCATATATACATTAAATAATAGCGGAGACAGGATCGAACCCTGCGGAACGCAGGGGTGGCCTGATGGGTTGGGGTGACCACTGCCACACACTCCAAGTGACCAGAACTTGGAATTCATAGGAACACTCATTACACATTAACCTTGTGGAGCTAAGAGCAGTCAGACTAGCCGTGAATTTATTTATTTATTTCATTCAATTTGTTAGCCGCCCCCTCACCTGTGCTCCACGCTCTGCACTGGCTGCCTATAGGCCTAAGGCATCTCCGGGCAGCGTACAATATTATAAAACCCAATAATAACAATAAAATCAACAGCAATAACCCAAACCCCAACCCCAACAATTTAAAACATCACTAAAAAAACGACCCCCACCCCACCCTTCCCTCCGAAGGCCTGGGCGAACAGCCAAGTCTTGCAAACACATAGAAAGGCCAACAGGCCCAGGGTCAGAGGAGCCTCCTCCAGGACGGAATTCCATAACCAGGGCCCGGCCACCGAGAACTGTGGCCCCCCATCTTACACGGGGGGACCTCCAGAAAGGCACCCCCGGTGGACCGAAGGAATCACTCTGAGGTGCGGAGGGCAAGGCGGTCCACAAGATATGAGGGGCCCAGACAGTACAGGGCTTTATAAATCAATACTAACACCTTGAATGAAGGCTTTCCTTCCTCACATTGAAGGGAAGATAGTGCAAATTGCCACTGACAAAACCACAGCTATGTGGTACATAAACAAACAGGTAGGCACATGCTCCTCCAGACTATGCAGAGAGACAATAAAATTATGGAAGTGGTCCATCCTCCATGATATCATACGAAAAGCCACACAGCTGGCCAGTCAGTCCAACATGATCACAGAACTCCCACCTTACAACATGAATGGATGCTCAACAGGTCAGAGTGGTCCTAGATCTATTCCCAAAGTGGAATCAACCTTGAATAGACCTCTTTGCAACTTCCCAAAATACACAATGCCCTCTATTCTGTAGTCGAGCAGGGAAAGGGAAAGCCTCACTAACCGATGTCTTCCTTCTTTGTTGGGGAGAACATTTTCTGTACACTTTCCCACCATTCCCTCTGATCACCCCAGGGGTGGCTGGTGGTTTTGATGTTGGAGGGGCACTGGGGTAGTAAGGTCGGAAGGCCTAGGGGCGGAGCTTAGCCTAGGGGTGGAGCCAGGGATACAGTAGGCAGAGCCAGGGATATGGTAGGCGGAGCCAGGGCATAATCCAGTCAGAAGCAAGGAGTTCCCAGGGTTAACATTGGATAGACATTACATTACTTAATCCAGCAATTTCAGTTAGGCAGGTTATATTCACCTCCTCTGCCAGGTTTAAAAGCAGACAGAT
>QEPC01006859.1:103219-116069 GCA_003113815.1 Sphenodon punctatus
TGCTGCTCTGACTGCAAGCAAAGCTGCAGCAGTCAGAGCAGGAGAGAGCACTCAGTCAGAGCGGCGTGCCCTGCCCCCGTTCTCACCCGTCCCCGGTGCCACTGATAGTAGCGCTCAGTGAGGACTACTGTCAGTGGCTCCAGGGACGGGGGAGAGCAGGGGCAGGGCACTGCCCGAGGTGCCCTCAGGCTAGGGCTGCCACTGGATCACCCAAGTCCTAATGAAACTATCTCTGGAAAGATCACATTGCATTTTGGTAACCCCAAACTGGCCCAAACAGACATGGTACACATGACTCCAGACCCTGGCAACAGACCACACTCATCTGCCTCTCCTCCAAGATCTCCTACATCAGCACAATGGCAAGATTTTATATCCAAATCTCCAGTCATTACATCTTAGCAGCCTGGCTGATATTGCCCTAACACTCCAAGACTTACAAGATTTACCTGAGAAAGTAGTTCCCATTCTGAAGAGTGCCTGCAAGGACTCTAAAAATAAAGCATACAAATTAAAATGGAAAATATTCTCCAAATGGGCTACATCACAAAATTATTTATTTATTTTTACCCCGACCTTCTTGCAAAAGTTACTTGGGGCGGCTTACAACCATAAAAAATATAAAACAACAATTTTAATAAAAATATATAAATTCAATCACCTTGTAGCAATGTCAGCATACTTACCTACTGTTGATGGTTGGCCTATATTCTCTCACCCATTCCTCAAGAGATTTCTGAAAGGAATTTTCAATCTTAATCCACCGATCAGAGACCCTTGTCCCCTTGGAGACTTGAACTTAGTTTTGGGAAGACTTATCTTTTGAACCCCTGGTGGCTACTTGCTCACTACATCTACTGACCTTAAAAGTCTGCATGCTAGTTGCCCTCACATCAGCTTAGAAGAACAGGTGAAATAGCTGCTATATCTATGCTACTATCCTTCCTGTCAATCCACAGTGCCAAGGTCACCATTCGATTACCTCCTTCTATTAAACAAAAAATGGTCATGGAATTCCATATATCACAACTTATCACCCTCCCAGTTTTCCCCCTCAACTGCACTCTTCAAAAGGGGAAGCCTGCCTTCATACTCTAGATGTCAAGAGAGCATTGGTTTTTTTTATTTAAAAAGGACTAAACCTTTTCACAAATCTAGCTCCCTCTCTGTAAGTTCAGGGGGCCAATCACCTGGCAACAAGGTATCACTGCAAACCATCTCCTCCTGGCTAGTGGAGTGCATCTCACTCTGCTACACATTGATGGGTAAACAACCCCCACAGGGACTTAAAGGCCATTCTACTAGGGCCATGGTCACTTTAGCCATGTGGGTTCATAGTTTCCCTATCAAAGACATTTACAAGGCAGCAACATGGAGCTTGGTTCACACCTTTGCCAAGCACTATGCTCTGGACATTGCAGCCTGTGCTGGTGCTGGATTTGGGAGAGCAGTCCTTCAATCCCTCTTTAAGTAGACTTCCTCCTCCCTATTGTGATGACTGCTTTTTTATTCAGTCATCCACAGGTGTGAGTCATGGAACACCACTCGAAGAAGAAACCGGCATTACTTACCTGTAATGTTGGTTCTTCAAGATGGGCTCCGTCACTTACACCACCCATCCTCGTTCCCCTCTGCACCTACTAAAAGAGTGATTTCAGATGTGGAGGTTGGAAGGAACAGAGGTAACGCGCACCTCTCCCTGATGACAGAAGCCCATCAAACGCCAGCCAATCACGCAGAGTCCCGTTGACACGCCACGCGGATAACTGCATGGAGAAGCTTCCAGAGCCAATCTGCACAGGTGCAGAATCCACAGGTGTAAGTGACGGAGCCCATCTTGAAGAAACAAGGTTACAGGTAAGTAACCGTGGTTTTTATTGAGTGTCTGATTTTAAACTAAATGCTACCACACATGACCACCCAGGAGCTGCTCATCTGATTGCTCCACTGAAGGCAGTGCAGGGGGATGGGTGCTCCCACGAGCCACTCAGCCAGCACTCAGTCATGGCCATTCCCAGCATACTGGTGAGAAATCCAGGATGCACTGTGCAGGGCAAGCCAAAAAAGTGTGTGGCAATGGGCTCCAATGCATCCCCTGCCCGTATGAACTGGGGCAGCCACCCAGCTCCCCAAACTAAGCAGACGGGTCCCCCACTCATAAGCACTGTGCGTGGGGGACACAGCCTTTGCAAGTAACATGAACTGGCTGCGAGTGCTGGGGAGACTGGTTTCCCAGCACTCATGCCTAGGACATGTCACTTTCAAAGGCCAGCCCGGCACACTCCCGCCGCCCCCATGGTCTGTGACAAGGGGAGTGCATGGCAGATGCCACAGTAACAACCCTGGGAGCCGCCTGTTAGAATCCCTCCCCACGTACTGCACCTGAGTGACTGCTCCACAGCTGTGCCACTAAGTGGTCGTGGGTGCCTCCTCCCAGCCTTGCTGAACAACTGCCCCCCCCCCCCGCACCATTATCCCTACACCACTGATGAGAATATAGAAACCCAGAAATTCTCTAGCCATCTCTCTGTTTGCCACAATGAAATGTTATATCTCTGTGTACATAGTGCTATTTCTACCTGTCTGCCATGTCTTTGTGCTCTACTGTGTATAGTACAAGTAAAAGTGTATAGTTTTTTATGTGGTGTGCCTAATGAGCGTGCATTCCTGAGTGCATAGTTCAGAGTGTTCTGTTTTATGCCAATCATTCCCTTTCACTTTACTAGCATAGTCAGGTTAATATTTCTGATTAATGAGGTGTTTTACACCCTCAGTCAAAGAGCAACTATGAAATATCATTTATATCCAATGAGTTACACAGACAAATTAATGAACACTTATAGGTTATTCATATTTTTAGTTGATTTATGGATTACTGCTACATCTAAATAATGACAGAAGCTATATGCTTGGTTTAAATCTTGGTGTGCAGTATCTCTCAATAATTAATGCATATTGAAACAAAAAGTACTTGCTTTATATGTATATACAGAGTATTTCCCATAGACACTTATACAGGCATGTAAATCTGACAGATGGCATAAATGGAAATGTTTATGAAATATAGTATTAACTCAGTCATATGCCTTATGAAAGTTATATATTACCTGTCATCACATGCTATCTGTTTATTACATTTTCTTAACTCATATACATATATCTACACCTGTATAAAAATCCACATATAGCAGGATCTACTTGTTTTATGGACAGAGGTGGTCAGAGACCCTCCAAAAAGCTATTTGGCATGATAAGAAAGGTTGCTTCTGCTTTTTTGCTGCATTTAATAATTTCCAGGGTTTTTCATAATGACATAAAACAGTATTAATGTTCTGCAGGTCTTTTCCAGGCAGAGTTGCAGGTTGCACAGTATTTCATAGGAAGATTTTTTTTAAATTACAAATATATTTTGTCCTGATTTGCACCAAATTCTACTAAAATTGAGCGTGTTAATTAGGAAGCTAATTAAACAATTAATAACCTTCTCCTGATGCTTTGGCTATAAGCTGTTCTTAAATCATGGTGATTTAATAAAGCCCCCTTTACACTAGGATTGTATCAAAGAGCAAAATATGGAAACCCATGAAAATGCAGTTAAATACATTCATTTAAATTGCCTGAGAGGAAACGGGGAATACAGCTTTTTAAAAGCCTTTCCCCCCAGGCCATTAACTAAGAAACCGGTCACTAGCTGCTGGTAACAACCCATTTCAGAGGGATTATTACTTTTTACCAGTATTTATAGTGGTTTAGTTGGCTACATTTTGTTCAAGGCATTAGGAACTGTAATGTAGCTGGCCCAACCATGTTAGAAAAAATATTTCTTTTTCAATTCTAAATGTATTGTGTTTGAATTACTCAGTCAGTTACATTTCTGCACTGAGAAATATGCTTGTAGAGAAATATCGTGTAGACTATATTAATCAGATTGTGGATCTAAACTAGACTTTCACAAAAATCTTACTTGCCACTGAACTCTTTTCTGGTTCATGTGCAGTACTTCTACCTGTTGGCTAGAAAAAGCACAGGCATCTCCACAGAGAAAAGAAGCAAAGTTATAGCTCTGGTTTTCTACAGTCAGTCAGTTACATAATTTAAAATGAATTTGTGGTCCAGGTCCTGGAGAAGGTTTTTGTTCAGTATGTTTACAGCAGTCGTCAGATTAAGCTTAATGATTGCAGGTTGTGTTATATAGAATAAATTAATTAAGTGTGTTTTCAGACAAGACACTCTCCACCCACTACCCACCCACTATATATGTTGTAGGGCTGCAGTGTTGCCCTATGGGTGTCCTGTAACATGTCTAGTGGATGGGAGGTGGGTGGGGAGTGTCTTGTCTGAAAAAGCCCCAAGTTGAAGCAATCTTATTTGTAATGAAAAAAACGGAGAACCCTGGAAAGTTCAGCATTGAAGCAAAGAGAAAGTTCGGTGGAGTTGAAAACATCTCTTATGTTCTTTCCCAACTTAACTCCACCTAAGATGGTATTCTGACAGCTTTGTAGTATAAATGATATTATTGAGTTAGAATACAGATTACAAATATGCTATTTGCATGAGAAACATGTTTTCCATTCTATTCTGTCCTTTCCCCCCATCTTTTAATTTTTTAAAAAGAAAATAGATCAGAACATATCATTAGCCATGCTTCTTAGTGAACCTGACTTTTCTCAAGAAATTTACATCTTTCTCTCATTTTCTGTTAAGGTTTATTACCCTGTTTTCTCACCTAAAGAATTATAATGAGGTAGAGTGAATGAGATCTATGGGGAAAGCAGTGGACCTAGAGACTAAAGGTAAAGGATGATTGATGGTATGAAATTACCATAAAAGTACAATCAGGATCAGATTTTAAAATGAATTTTTAAGCAGCCTAAGAGATACTCTTTGATTTGTAGTCTGGTGGAATGGCTAATGTCTCATTCAGTAGATAAAGTTTCTCACTGTGTGACTTGAGCTTTTTCTGATCTTTCTTACTGGGAGTAAAATGGAACCAAAGTCTAAAGTGGTTTTTAATGCTGAAAATATCAAACACAATATTCTTAATGTCAAAACCTGGGCATAGCAGGTGAGGAAAGAAAAATAAATATAAGAAAATTATAGTGTTGGTATTATTGTCAAAGATGCAACCCTCTCTTCTAGGGTCCTTCTTGATCTATAAAAGGCATTTTAAATTATAATTGAGAAAACAGGAAGGTCTTTATGTTGACCTACAGGAAAAACAAATATTTGAATAGTCTAGGATTTAAGTAGCTTTATAAAAGGATACTATAAAGTCCAATAAAGAATATTCAAATTCATGCCAGTTATTATAATCTTATTTGTAAATTTATTTTTAAACCAAAGTATGACATTAGATCTAGTATTATGTACTCTTTTACAATAAATGAGCAATGTACATTCCTTCTTCTACAGACAGTAGCTCAATAGTAAATATGGC
This sequence comes from Sphenodon punctatus, assembly GCA_003113815.1. Lineage (NCBI taxonomy): Eukaryota > Metazoa > Chordata > Lepidosauria > Sphenodontia > Sphenodontidae > Sphenodon > Sphenodon punctatus. Next base: position 108,657 of record QEPC01006859.1, read on the forward strand.
ATTTTAATAGGAATGAGAACTAAATGTGAAGTCATCTCTCATATATTCTGTACCTGTGTGTATTAATTATCTATGAACACATATGTATAGTGTTCATCAGATGTTGCACTGAATTTAGACAAAACTTAATTTAAATGAAAAAAAACCATTTTTTTTCTTTTGAGATAAGTATGTTCATATTATACAAAATATTTGTTCCCTAGAATTCATGTTAGTACTAAGTCTGGAAATAATTTATGTTGCTGAACAGCACAGATATGACAGTCTGCCAATTTTAATCAATAGATTTTTAATTTAGGAATTTATTTTTCCCATCTGCATTTTCTATTATTTACATTTTCAGTTTAGCCACCTTACGCATCGTTGTAATGGATGTTTAAAATGAACTATCTTCCTTACAAATAATGTAGCTGATTTCCAACATTTATGTAATGAGGGAAGACTCTGAATATTATTTATTTACTATTATATTCCAGAGGACTATTTTTTATTTGGAATTTTACTATTCTAGCCTGGCATTGTGATATTAACATTGAAGACAATATAGTTTAATATTATAAAAATAATCTTTAAAATTTCAGACAGTTGTTTCTTATGACAGGTTTCACCCCCTCCCCCTGCCCTCCTGACAGTTCCCATAATGACTTTAATCATATAGTCTGAAAATGAACAGTTATTGAACAGCAGCAACAAACTCACTGGTCAATGTCGGTGTCACTTTCCTGGGAGCAGGACTTTTTAAGTATCAAGGAACTAATTCTAACAGCTTCCTGGAAAAGTGTTAAGTGCATTAAGTCCCTGTCAATCACATTTTTAGAATGCCGGCCAAATTATTATTATTTGGCTCAAGATATTCTATTGAAACTAATTTGTGTGGTATTCTTATCTGTGTACCTTATGTGACTAATGATGATTGTTTATGGAGAGGTGCCTGTCCAATTATTTTTGAAGGAACACAAGAATGCAGAATGACTGGAAGCATCAGGTTTTTGCCAGAGAATGCCTCAGGTAAGAGGAGAATGGCTAGAGGCTATAAGGAATCACAAGAGACAAGTCAGAGTCGTAAATTGGGAAACTGACATATCTCATCTAATATACTTGCTAACTAGGCCTTTAAAAACCTTGACATTTAGCTAAGTTTGTGGAAAAGTTATAGATTTTTGTCCTTTTCTATTGGCTATAACTCGTTAATATGATGAAATGAACTGAGATGTTAATAATAATCACCAACATTAGCAGACTAGCATATGGGACAATTTAAAGATACAGTTAAGGACCTTCCAACGGGAGAGTTGTTTACATAGCTTGCGCCTTTTTTTAAGTCAAGTCAGTCAAAATGATATTGCAAATTATTTACCCTTTTGGTCCTTCACTGTGTGAAATGGCATGAAAGAAACCTTTTTATTCAGCACAGGCATTTAAACAGTACTTTTGGAGCCATAGCCTGTTTGGAACAGACTGCAATCTTTGCTGAAATAAACAGAAGTTGCTGATGGTTTTAAGAAAAATAAGTATAAAAACTAAAAGTTTACTGTGAATATTCCCCATTATCTTAGTTTGATTTAAAGATAGGTTAGGGACTGATGGCTAAATATTTTCTATTTCTGCCTTCACACATTAATATTTTAAAGTTTGGTTACGATGTGGGATTAAAAACATAAAGAACTATATACAATGCTGCATAAGTGAACAGTAACTGTCTGTAGTGGAAGAGGCACAGGAGTGGGGCTGGGCAGAGGTTCTATAGGGCTTCGGAAAATGGGGGGGGGGACTTGCTCCCTCACGAGTTGCCTATGCAATGCTGTAAAATAGAGGGAACTGACTGCGATGTGAAAAATGTAGAGGTGATTATATATAAAGAGCCAGGAACATACTTATAACACAGGTACTAATAGTATTATCCTTAAATAGGCAGCAACAAGAATGACAGCGGAGATATTCAGATAAGGGCTTCCAAGGGCTGGCAGCCAAGTTTCTAAGGGCTGTGGCATTTCAGTAACCACTTTCTGTTATTTCCAGAGCCTGGTCAGTGTTCTTACCCAATTTGAATACCTCTTAAGTGTCATGATAACCCATAGCAGTTATATCCTTCTTCTCACCAGCTTAACAATGGGGGCTATTGTTAAGTTGCCTATTACTACAAATTTGTTGTTTTTTACTAAATATGCTTTAGAATGTTAATTAATTATACCATAACTTATTGCAGTGGGTATAACAGTGATAACTCCTAATTAAGCTTTTGTAATGGTTTCCATTCGAACTCCATTTTCAGTAGCTCACAACTTTCTGAAACTTCTACCTGTCAGGCTGAAATTTTTCCTAGTTAGGTCTCTGGCTGACAGAAATTGTTTAGGGGAAGTCTGAGCACAAATGTTTCTGCCATTTTGAATACATGAGAATAAAAACACATTAATGCAATATAGAAAAAATAAATTGCACCCCCTTTCTGTGCAATTTGTAGCCAAAATAGTCCTCATTAAGAAAAAAAAAAAAGAGTTTTCCAGAGAGTTTTTTTCATTTGATCCAATTATGAACCATGAAAATACATACTGAACATCTAGAGTGCATTTTATATAAAATTTTGTGCAGTATATAAAGCTAACCGTTATCAATAGTAGTTACAATACTGGGTAAGAGTACACACAAACAACAAAACAGGAATTCAGTAAAACATATTTAGCAATAATTTAACAATTTAACACACTCTCTAACTACCAGGTTCTGTTAGCAATCCAAGGGGACATGGAGAGTCAGTGAAGGTTTGTGTTTAAGATTCCAGAAGCTCAGGGACATGCTGGGGACCAATACATAGAACAGCGAAACACAAACAAGGAAAACAGGCAGAAAAACATAACAATTTCAGAAACAAATCCAAACAGAGTCCAGGCAGAGCTGGTCTGCCCATAAAAAAGGCAACAAGAAGATGTAACATATGCCAGCATGGCTAAATGGTGAGGTGAAGGAAGCCATTAGAGCCTTAAAGATGTCCTTTAAAATATGGAAGACTAGTCCTAACGAGGAAAAAAGGAAAAAGCATGAGCACTAGCAAATTAAAGTCAAATATTAATAAGGCAGACTAAGAGAGAATTTGAAGAATGACTTGCTAAAGGTACAAAAACTAATATGAAAAACTTTTTCAAGTACATCAGAAGCCTGCTAAAGAGTCAATTGGGCCATTATATGGCTATGGGGTGAAAGGGGCACTCAGGGATGATAAGGGCATTGCAGAGAAGCTAAATGACATTTTTGCTTAGGTCTTCAGTGAAGACGATGTTGGGGAGATGAGATACCCACACCAGAACTATTTTTTGTAGGTAATGTATTTGAAGAACTGTCACAAATGCAATCATCTGTGTAAAGGCAGGCCACCCAGGGTGGGACAGAGAAGGTGCTGCCTGCTCCGGGCCAGTTCTGTTTGTGGTGCTCCGGAACATCCTGGAGCAATACAAACAGAGCATGCCACCCAAACCCAGAGCACCTGCTGGGAGGAGCAGTGGTCCATCTACTTGCAGATGGAATGCTGCAGCTCCACTTCCGCCATTGCCACGAACAGCCATAGAGCTGTATGTGGCAGCCTAGAGTGACTGGCGATCCGCCCACAGCTCTATGGTACAAGGAAGGGGTGCGCCACATGGGTAGACTGCAGGCCAGTATAGCGGCCCCCTCCATTTAAACCCGCTACAGCCATACCAGACCTGGGGGTGGTCACCCCTAGGTCTGTCTAAAAACATCCAATGTAACTAGAGAAGAGGTTCTAGAGCAAATTGACAAATTAAATAGTAACAAATCACAATGGTCAGAAGGGTACGAAACTCAAATATGAGCCCAGCATCCTGTCTCTGACAGTGGCCAATCTCTTTCTCTTGGGAGAAGAGTACCCAACAGGTCACAATGGACAATCCATCCCTGTTGTTCCAGCCCCCAACAGTAAGAGGTTACATTCCCAAAATCTACTTGGCTAATAGCCATTAATGGACCTATCATCCAAGAATTTATCCAATCCCTTTTTAACACTAGCTACTAGGGGCGGGAAACCGGTAAAATCCGGTATCCGATAATGCCAGTACTGGGCGTATCGGCATTATCGGATTCGACCCGGTAATCCGGTCCGGGGTACCGGATTCCGGGTACCAGATTTTTTACATTGCAGCCATTTNGTAATATTGCAGACCTAATGTTACTATAGAACATAGATGTGCCAGATTGTGAAAGATGTACACCATCGTCCTAAAACATATTGCTATCAGTTGCTACAATGTTCCTATGCCAGACCAAAACCATGTCAATATCTTTAATGAAAGCACCAACAGACTTGTTAATATTTCGAACACATTTATTAATAGCCTTCATGTTTGTGCTATATCTGTTGCACTTGAGAATAATGAAATCAGAGAAAACAATCTTGCAACCAGGAAAAAGCAGACAGATTGCCATTAAATTGTTTCTTATGTACTCTGGTAGCTCAACGCCTTTGAGCATTCCAATATCATTACCACCAGAGTGGATTACAATGCATGAAGGAAGGGAAGAAATGGAGGCAATGAATTGCCTTTCGTTCTTTAAAGCAGGCAATACATTAGACCATTGCAACAACCCCCCCCTTCTGATCCATCGCACTGTAACATTTTCCAAATTCAAATCGACCTTGGTGTGTTCTGTGGGGCAGAATTGCTCTAGTTTGGTGATGTAGGAATCACCAATGAACCAAATGTTCTTCATCATTACCCCCAGCCCTTGCCAGCTACTCCCTCACCCACTCCTTTAAAGCCCGGTACAGGGCTGGCACCACCTGCCAGCTCAGGGTGGTGCATGAGGGCAGCTTAAACTAAGGGGCCAGGAAGCCAATCAGGTGCCTAATCCCCATGTCCTTGACCACCAAGAAGGGCTGCCCATCCAGTGTGATCATTTCCCCCAACATGTGTGTGGCTTTCAGTTGAAAGCCATGCTGCCCTCCACGTCCTGCAGCTGCCGAGGAACTTGGCAGCTGCCCCATCCTATGGTGCACTGACGCTGCTGCTGCTGCTCCCCCCTAGTGGCAATACTGCTCCTGGTGCTAGAGGCAGCTGTTTGAGCAGGACACTTGCCTGATGATGGAGGCCGACGACTGGCCGCTGCAGTCAGGAACCCGCTGGCATCCACTGCCCCTGCTTTCCCACTTAGCAGCACACGCTGTGGCATTCCTTCAGGTGCCTTGCCATGACAGTTGTGCCAAGGTTGGTGAGCACCTGCCCACTCTTCACCACCTTCTGGCACAAAGTGCACTGCACCTCCCTGGGATCATCTGCCTGAACCAACTTAAAATGCACCCAGATGGAAGATTTTTTTGGTCCCCTCCTGCCTTCTGGCCCACACCAGGTGATGCACCTCTGACAGCACTGCTGGGAGGGGCAGAACATGTGGTGACACAGCTCTTGGAGGGACAGACATCGCCTCAGCACCAGACATCTCCTCCGCAGGACTAGTGTCTGCCTCACTGTCCCCAATCTGAGTGATGTCCCATGAAGGGGAGTACTGGGACCCTGAGGCTGATGGACTGCCCACCATGCTGCTGCCACTCTCCCTGTGCCCCCATAGCGGCTTCTGCTGCTGCTGCTACTGCTGCTCCTCTCCCTGCTGCCATTGACCAGGGATCGGGCCCTGCCTCTAGTATCTGGGGTGGGATGGATTCACCAGCCCTGGACTGCTGGGGATCACCTCAACAATGGGGGTCAGGGACATTGGTGGCCCTGGAGGAACATCCAAAGCACCTGCACTTGCACTTGCAGCTGCAGCAGAGACAGCCGCAACCTCCTGTACTGCAGGCCTTCCACTGCCCTGCATGGCAGTGGACGATGCTGGCAGGAGGTGCCACTGAACCACACACCGGCTAGTGCCACTGATGGGAGCCTCTGAAGCCCGACTGCCAAAATCAGGCCTGTGACATTTGGAGTAGGGATGTGTGAACGCGGTTTGGAAGTTCAGGGTTTGGCCCAAACTCGGCCCGTTCGCGAACATCCCAAATCTGAATCGACCCCCACCCGAACTGACTGAACAAAGTTTGGGTTCTGAACACACTTGGGAGGGGGCAGGGAGGAACCTGATTTTCCCTCCCCCTCCAGGCTTTGTGAGCGGAAGGGGCGCCGGGGAGCACCTCCCCCCCACCCTGCCCAGCCTGGGAATATTTTTTTAACCCCCCACCCCAGGGATCGCCCTAACTGGTGGTGCAGGGGCTCCGGCCCTGGGTCCGGTGGTGGCAATGGTGGTGGCAATGGCAGCGGGACTGGTGGCGCCGGTACTCCAGAGTGCTTCAGGCCACTACTAGGCCTTCCGGGTCAATCCAGAAGGCCTAGTAGCATCCTAAAGTGCTCTGGAGTGCCTCTGGACCCACCGCTGCCACCGGCAGATCCAGGGCCAGGGCCCTGGCACCATCAGGTAGGTCCAGGTTTGGCAGCAGCAGCAACGGCGGGTCCGGTGTGTCCGGCAGGGACAGCACTCTGGAGCACTTCAGGCTGCTATTAGGCCTTCTGGTTTGACCCAGAAGGCCTTGTAGTGGCCTGAAGCACTCCGGAGCACCACTACCGCTGGACCTGCCGCTGCCACTGCTGCTGCCACTGCCGAACCTGGGGCCAGAAGCCTGGCACCACCAGATAGGGCAATCCCTGGGGTGGGGTAAAAAAAATGTCCAGGCTGAGCAGGGTGGTGGGGGGGAGGTGCTCCACTGCACCCCTTCCACCCAAGCAGCCTGGATGGGGGAGTGAAACCCCCCCCCACCCGAATGGGTTCAGCCCCGCCTGAACGGGTTCAACTTGAATGGGCCGAACTGAAGGTTTCGGATTCAGCCAAACCCCAAATGGGCTGAACCCCAAACCCCCAGGGGTTCGCACATCCCTAGTTTGGAGAGTGGTGATGGGATCAGTCTGCTGCTGATGCCTGCTGCAACTCTTCTGGCAGTGGGCACAGCCCCTGCCACCTCTGCCACGTACCCCATTGCCTGCCTTATGGGCAGCAGACTGGCCTCTCCTGCTTCCCTTCTCCATTTCTCCCACCCAAAGAATGCACTGGAAGTTTGTTTATATATATAGGTTTTAGAATAGTTAATAGCAGTTACAGTTAGTGTAGATATATATAATATTAGGTTACAAATTTGAATAAATAATTTATATATATATAAATATATAAATTATTTATTCAAATTTGTAATCTAATATTATATAAATCGACACTAACTGTAACTGCTATTAACTATTCTAAAACCTATGGGGCTAAATGGAATTTTATCCAATATCTACAAAGGCCTAGTCCTACAAACACACTATAAAATATTAAAACTGAATCACTACGTACTATCTCTATCTATCTCTATAACTAAGCTAACTCCTACATCTATCTATCTATCTATCTATCTATCTATCTATCTATCTATCTATCTATCTA